>JAOWBC010001486.1:5289272-5301704 GCA_028566105.1 Hypoplectrus providencianus
GACTGGGCTGCGCTGCGCGTCAGCCAGGGTGTGTGTGTGTGTGAGAGAGAGAGTCTCTCTCTGTGTGTGTGTGTGTGGCAGCAGCTGTTGAAAACGAGGACAGGATGAGACCAGAGCAATCAATGCACGAGGGCTTGATCTGATTTGTTAACACTATTCCCAATAATGGACCCAGGAACCCCCTCCGTCACCCCCACCCCCTTGTACTCTTTAATTCATTATTTTATTTATTGCGCGTGAACTGGATGTCCAAGAGAATATATTCTTTATCATTTTATATGGATATAAGATATGTGTTAATAATGTAATCCTATTTTTCATATTGTATGTTTCAGTACTGTTTGCATTGTACATGTGTAGTAGAGTACTATATTTTCAATAATGGAGCAGGAGATGTGTTTGTATTGCCTATTGAAGTACATTCATTTGGATATGTATTTTGCAATAAAGGCATAGTTAGGGCATACTCAAATTCGTAATCCATCATATAGTAATATTCATCTCTAGGAGCATACTTATGGTATCAGGATATTTGAAGGGAATTATTTGAAATATATATTAGTTTATTTTTGACATTCTGATTCATGATGACGATTGTTAACTGGATATACCGTAATCATTCATATGTGTCTGCCATGGATACAGAAATGTAAAGTGGGCAAAAATCTAGATTCCCCCCGTTGACCCCTCCAGTCTGCAATAATTCCCTAAAACCCTCAGTAGCCTGGGGAGTATGGATTGGCACCAGTCCTGACCGAGCCATCTGCTCCTTTTCCACAGTGAAGATGTTATTCTTAAAATGTACTTTAGAGGAGAACTCTCAGAGGCTAAAGAGGAGGAGGATAGAGCTTTGACGTCTCCTACAAAGTTAGCCCTGTGGTTATCCTGTTCACTCTTATGACCTGCTTAAGTTAGCCATGATTGAAGTCAGGTTGAAAGAGGCTTATGCTTGCAAAATGCCAAGGCAGAGTAAGGGGCTCCTTTACAACTCTACCTCCCTGTGGAGTTTTCTGGAGACAAGGAGAAGATTGGTGTTTACTTTCTGCCATGCTGTGTTATACTCCACAGATACCCCTGAGAAAATGGCAGCCCTGTTAGGAAACAAATCCTTTTTTTTTATTTTTTATTTTTTTTTTTTTTATAAAGAATGATAAATACAGTATTGTGGATGGATAAATAACATGCTGTGATACCCACTCCAAACTGGGCATGTGCACATTTTGCCTGTAGGTTCGGCACTGTCTTGCATGCAACAACAATAAGAGTTATGGCCTTCTCTGCGGGTCTGTGTCAGGAATGCCAGACTTGTAATTATTTCCCAGCTGACTGTGATTAAGGGTCATCCCCAAGCCTACAGACTTCCCTTAAAAAACATAGGGCATTACACATACAGACACACAAAAACACATCAACCCCCACGCACACAAACAGGTCAAAGTGAAAGACACAGGAACATTTGGAATTGAAAAGGGAAAAGTTAGGCGCCACTAAATTAGACTTTGGTCAATCGAGCAGTTGGCTGTGATTTTGTTTATCCTACAAAATAACAGCTTACCAAAAGCAGCTGAAAGGAGCCAGTGACCAAAAAGGGGGAGAACATACATGATGCTTAACCTGGGAAACATTCCAGGACAATGTATGGAACTGAAAAGCAGATGTTGGGCCAGCAGGGCATCCTGGAAAGCTGCCTCATAGATGCTAGAAAAGGAAACAATAGATGTTTAAGCCATAGCGGCATCATCCCAAAGGGTCATATTGGATCTGCTTTCCTCCCATCTTTCTTCCATTCCCAAGAAGAAAACTGTTGCGGACATTGACTTCTTTAAAGGAAAACATTTTTCTAAACATTTCAATGGCTTTAAACGTCTTATTTCATATTTACTTCCTGAAAACTACAAAACAGTATATAATTCATCTTGGATTTGTTGTGTAGCAGGTGTGTAGCTAGGTCATGTCTACATAACACTTAAGTTATTATTTCCATTTGTTTTCCCTTATTAACTCTCTTTTGCTATTCCTAACCATGTTTGTTTTCCACTAACTTAGTAGTAGTGGTAGTTTTGTTACCGAGGCTAACCAAACTGCGACTATTTCACATCTAAATGTTGGTTTTAAATGGCAGGCATTACGTTTAAATAGATGTCCTATTTTAGGGTAGGAAAAAAATGCCTATGAAAAAATTGCCTATGTAGTCATACAGTTAAGAGGACTTCTAAGTTTGAGTTTTAACGAAGCACAAAGCTGGAAGCTTCATGGCTTGTTCAGGACTTTAGATGCGGCCAGCTGTTGATCAGTTAACAGTTCCAATTTATATGCTGACTGCTAATTAAACTACAATATTGAGTAGTTCTTCTACTTTATGCATCTTAACTACTGAGAACAACTTGTACATATCACAGTTTTGAAAATATTGGAAGCGCAGTTCCTTTCACAGTATTCCTTCAACACTTCTGAGACAGTTGAGAGGGACACATGAGAGAAGCTCTAGAAGGATTCAAGCTTAAGCCAGTGAGACCACATTTAGCTCCCAAGGTAGGGGTCTAACGACAACATCTCCTCTGGGAAAAGGGTTGGGCGTATTTTCTGTCCTTCAGCACTTTAACAGCCAGCTTTGGGCTTCACATCCATTCAGTGGTGGGCTGCTAATGCTGCCAGCCTCAGCCAGGAGAACAGTTAATCTCAGGTAAGCCAGCGCTGACTGAGTGGATCTACAGGCCTGGTCCAAATATCAGCCATGTGGAAATAGCATCTGGCATACAATACCCCCCCCCCCCCCACCCAAAAAAAAAAAATCCTTTCTGAAATAGGTGCATGGATAGTTAAAGCAGAGAAGCCAGGAGTGTAGGCAGAAATATGTTGATTGCAGCTCAAATGTTCACAGGAAGTGAAAATATTGACCATTTATCATAAAGCAATTAGCCAAACATTTCTTGGAGAATGGTATTTTGTTGCTAACAGCTCATCACCCTGTTGGAAATAGAGACTTCATTAACTGCAAATTTCTTCTTTTAAAGTGAACGATATCAAAGCCCGAGGGCAGACAAATACAAATTAGCTCAGAAGCTGATTTCAGAATTAGGAGTAGCAGGGATTTAGTTTATGCTTTAATGAAGCGTTGATATCTTATGACATCTCTTTTTGAAGGGCTTGGTACATGCGTGTGTAACATTCACTTGAACCGACTTATGCCTCACTAGATATAGCATTTATAGGCTCAGCTAATTTGAGCTATAAAATAGTTTTTATTGTTCAATGAAACAGCCACACTGGGCAGTTAAGAAAACTAGAAAACTACGTAACTTTGAATCCCAGCTATCTCTACTTCTCGGCATTACTAGTAATGATGGTGGAGAGGCACAACATAGGCTGTCACCGCCAAAACGGAACACAGTCATGTTTTATTCCATTTTATTTCTGCAGCTGTACATTGTAATTTCTATCTGGAGAGAGCCTTGCAGAATCCATGATTTATTCATTACAGGGGCTCGAGTAGCATAGACCAACGATGTGAGAATGAGCACCTTATTCAATGACTCCCATCTTTCAATACGGACAACATTTCTAGGTCATCCATTTGGAGCACTGGCGTACTCCAGAATACAAGTAGTGCTACTGAGAACACAGGCCAGAGGATGTCAGACACTCTGAAGGACTCTCAGGAGACCCAACTAAAAGTAAAGGACTTTACGATAATAGAGGAGCTCTCTAGATGTACAAGCAACTGAACAAGACACAGTAGGGAAATACTCTATAGGATCATGTAGAAATAATTTTGGTACGTTCATGGATTTTCACTAATATGCAGTCTGCAGCTCACTGGAATCATATTCCTGAATCTCTTCCATCTGCAGGACTTGTCAGGCAGCTCTTTTTTAACCGTCTTGAAAGTTGTGCTCATCAAAGCCCTTGTGGCAAATGTTTCTGGAGGTTCCTGTTCGACATGAAAAGTCGTCCTGATTGATCGAGGCGATGTAGAACAAAAAGCGCCCTCCGCCAGGCACATTAAAAATGAATTTTCTCGGGGATTCAAAGGGCTGCGCTGCTAGGGCAGAGGGAGATGAGAGCTGGTAACTCTGCTAGTTTGCCTCGGGAGCCCCTCTAGCAGCTAGTCCCAGCTGATCCATCCATCAGCCTTCAAGCCCACAGAGGTGAGTGACTGTTTGAAGGCTCTGCCGGCTACCTTATCCTCAGGCTTAACAATCCAATATTGGTTGTTGCCGAAGATAATTACTCTCCATTGATGGTAGAAGACCCAGGGCTAGCTGCAGCCATTTGCATTGCCCAACACCACAGATCGATCACGGAGGAAAAGCAGTTGGGAGCTGATAACAGTGTTGCGTTAGACTCACGTTTCTAGGAGGGATGTTACGCTCTCTGTGGCTTTTATTCTCCTACACCCCCACCCTCTCACGGCCTTCCTCCTCCACTCCCTCCTCTTTCAATGAACAAGGTAAAGAATGGCTCCCACTGATAGAATCAGCAAGGACATTGCTGTCTTTATTCTCTCTCCAAAAGCATGCACATGTCACCTTGACATTCTTTATCTTCTTCACAGTGTTGGCAGGAGAAAATGTGCAAAGTAGATCGTGCATTTGATACACAATTGTTTATGGACCCACAGCTTTCATTTTCCATCCTCCTGAGCTGTTTGGCAGATTGACGGAAGCAAAAACTACACTTTGTTGCCCTTGTCTAGAAAACATGAAAACAGAAGGCGCAGTCTTGTGTGGTCTTGTTGCTGATTTGTCTCCACCGGGGTATAATTTACACTAAGAAAAGAAGATGGAAATTGGAGAAGTGAGATTAGCAAGTAATTTATAGGCACTTAGCGGGGTGCCTGCAATAACAACCTCTGATATGCTTCACTGCAGCGTTTGCATTCTGAGAGGACAGCCGTGTCACTTGCTCCAGAGCTGCAGAGCCCACATACAGGACGACCGAACCCCACCAAATTATGCGTGAACACTGAAAGTGTTCGCAATAATCAGAGCTATCTCACTGCTTGGGATGTGAAACGGAAAATGAAAAACAAGTGGTGTCATTTTCCCTTGTAATAAAATTTCCATTCCTTTAACAAGATAAAAGTGAATTGTGCTCCGACTCAGAAAGTGTGAAAGACGTTTGGAGATGAATTTTTCATGCACATTTATAATTTAATACAGACTGGCACCAGTTTATTAAGATTCTATGACTTCTCTTGCTCTCCGAGAATAATAATCATATAGTATGTGGCACTTTGGAGGGAACCACTATTACTCCCAGATCAGATGGTCAAAGGTTGTTGCTGTCAAATAAAATACTAAATGTTTGAAGGCAACACCGGGAGCTGAAGGTGAATCTCATTTCATACGATTGTAAAAGCATGAATTATGACTAAACATTTTTTTCTTTTAAACAAAAACAAGGAAAAATTGACCACAGTCTGACCTCCCATTAAACTATATCAACAAGCTCTTGACCGCATGACAATGTGCAGACAATAACTTATAAGGTGACACGAAGCTGCTGGGTAAAACAGATAATATCTGAGCCAACATAGGACTCTTGAAAGGTGACAAGGTAGTGCATGATGAGCAGTGGTGTCCAAATTCTGTCTAAGAACAACCTGCACAGCTGCTCTTTAATGCACGTCTGGCATTCACAGCCAAGTCGGCCAGATAACAGACACAAAAGATTAGTATTATACTCTCCATTCCTCTTGTATAAGAAAACAACAGATAACTGAGAGCAAACAAAAACTCTGCAGTAGTTCAGGTGCAACGATGGTTAAAGACATAAGCGGGAGAAAATGACAGAATATTTGTTACCATGAGAAACACAGAGTTGCCGGCAGAGACTGGAGTGAGATTAAATATAGGGTTACTAGAGCAAAGACCTAATCCATTCAGAGACAAATGCAGGGTCTCTGAAGCACATTTGTTGTGCGGCCTGAGGTTTAACAACTGGCATTATAACTCCATTTCTCATCATTACCTCCCTGTTCTATAGCACTGCAGAGATAGGGTCAGCCAGGGAAAAGAGCCGAGAGAGTGGGTGGAAGAAGCTGCGTGGATAAGAGAGATGATGGAAACCACATAGGACATACATTACATGTTGTATAAATTCCTGTATATAGTTCCTGAAAATCCCAATTTTGTATTTTGATTGTATGTGCGCAACATCTTGAATGTCCTTGTGTAAAAAAAAAAAAAAAAAAAAAAAAACTGGGTGTGCATGATTGAGCATGCTGGATCACAGTTGTGCACATGCAACGTCTCCACGGTCACCATATGCTGCCACATTTCTCGCTGGAGGATTGAATGTAGGCACAAGTGCTCCCAGCAGTAAGTCAGCGTAGTGTCAGATATGGAAATCCACCAGCATTCATGAATGATACAAGGCCTGCTCTTTAGCCCCACACGTCAAAGGATTTGCCAGGGTGGATGAGGCAGATGCTTTGACAGATTTAAGGGAGCTGGGGGAGGGTCTTTTGGCTTCCCAGTGTGTTGCACACTAACTCTCTAGTGTTACAGAAGTGTATAATAAGACCCCTTGAGGAAAAGTGTTAGCGAAAAAAAGAAGCACCCAGGCTTAAAAAAGGACAAAAACAACAAAATCTGATTGCATTCAACGCCTTATTAACATATCCTTTCACCAGCAGAGGATGCCACTGGTTTTAATTCAGTAAGACACAGCTGCTGGGGCCCCGCAATTTCTATTTTGACTCTATGATTTAATCAATTATGGCTCTAAAACTATGGCTTAATTAACTCCATGCACAGGCGGCTGCTTTTCACACGAGCCATTCAGGAAAAACAGAAAAACAAAATGGCTGCCGGCTTCCCTCATGCTCAAAATAGAGGCTAAGATGGTGGTGGGTAGATTAACTATGCCCTGTGCAGTTTATTGATTCAGAGTTTTGTCTCATAGGGGATGTGGAACAGGAACATTGTGCTCTTCATTCTGTGTATGGCCCATTCCTTACTTAAAAAAAGAAGCAGATATGCTGCAGCTTTCTCTGGATAGCTGTGACCTTGGCCCATTTTCAGACTTCTAGAGGAGTGTTTCTAATAAAGATTGATAGTTGATAGTTAGTGAGTCTTATGAACTGATTACAAAATGTTAAGTTTTCAACATATTATACTGCATATGGTTTTTGCCCAATAATACAGTTGCAAGTTTCTCATGTCAGAATCCATAGCCTAGTTTCTGAATGTGGCGTAGAGTCTATGCCGCAGACGACACAAAGAGAGGCTGAGTAATCTAATATTAACTCAAGTCAGAGCAGGAAATAGGCCTCCATCAAATGGTCAAAAAATCCCCCCTTGCAATACACAAATCAACAGCACGTAAATGAGTTTAAATTAGATTAGGAATATCACATTATCATCCAAAATAAAATGTCCAACAGTAGATTTCAAATTTAATTATGGACGAAGACGCCAGCTGTTTACACTGATCTCTTCACTGAACTGGTGGCAAACTTCATAGTTGCGTAAAATACTACCTGGAAAACTCAAAGTAAACAAACCACAAGTCAGCTAATTGCAGTCAGGTGAAATGAAGATCCAAAGGAGGCCAGGCTGAGAACTGAGGATAGGACCAATAGAAAAACCTGCAAAAGAGGCACGGCTGAAATAAAGAATCCATTTCACCAGCAGTAAGCTTGTGACACCACACACATGAACTCTTACAATAAAGCTTGTAAAACCCCTGTTTCATCATGCCACTCTTCATACAGCACCTTTGTTTTCTCCTGTTTGGCATTTCACTGAATAATGCCCCCTTTATCCTGGGAGCATGAGCAGTTTCTGGCATATCATCACCAACTAATGACAAATTAACGATGAAGAGACCAAGAAAATGACCTAAATTAGATTAACTGTTTACAGCACATCAACAGAAAATTGTCTTTATTCAATCACATCTCATTATTATATAAAACACAGTCCAGCTGAGGCCATGCTAAGGACCGCTCTATATCGAGTTTGTGCGTGAGGACTTAGGGAAGTAACGAGACAAGAAACACATTTTACTTGCGAGCTGAGTTATCAAACCTCAGACAGTGTGGAAATGAGTCACTGCAAATAAGTTAAGACATTAACACCAGTCAGATGGTTTCCATTTTAGCCCATAATTGTGTGTGTCAGTAGTAAATCCTATATTCTTAGCCAGGAGACCCTTGCCCTCCAAACTAATGGCTTCCACATCAGAGGTTAAGGTTCTAAACCTGAATATCTTAACCTATAAAGATCCTTAGATGAAAACGCCTTCTCAGCACTTCTTGGTAAAAGCCCATTTTCTTTCCAGACTCCTTTGCCCCCCCTCAAATTGATAAGTTTTAATTCATTTTGATGAAGATGTCTGCTAATCTGCGGGGCCTTTGTGCATGTAATATGGATTAGGCACTTTAGCTCAGAGAGCTCAGTCATGATGCCAGAAAAGCTTCTTTGCACCACAGCTCCCTCGTTCATCTGGCCACAGGCCTTCTATGACTTCTAACCCCGTCCTCCCTTGGGGCTTACCCTGCAAGACCACTCCCTCCATTACCCCAAGTGAGCTGCCTTGGTCCCCCTTTTGCTGGACCCCAGTGGGGATGTGGGGAGGGGTGCTTGATAGAACACCGGTGCAAGGGCAAGGGCCTTCTTCGCTAATTACACCAATACAGCTCCAGAGACAGAAGCCAAGAGCCTCTGACATCAGTTTCATTTTGGTCTTTTGTGCCTTTGTTCCATTGTGCCTTTGTACACGGGAGGCAGGGGTTTCGATCACAACTTCCTGCCTGCTTCTTTCCATGGACCCAAAAGTGACTGGACGCATTAAAGCCCACCACCATTGTCAAACTCCAAGAATTTCACATGCAATTATTGTAATTTATTTGGGCTTATTATTTTGCCTTCCTCACACATGAGTAGAACACAAAAATGCAGCTCTGTCCAGCAAGACTTTCCACTTAACAGGTTATCCAAATTCAATAACACAGAAATCCCCATACTAAGTGTATGCATGCTGCACTGCATTAAGAGAGAGGTGGCACTCACAGAAAGGAGAATCGTTCAAAAGAAGAGATCTGGCTGTGTAGCTCAGGAAAAAAAACAACTTTGATCCAGTAAAAAATAGATCACTAAATCACTATGAAAACAAAATAAAATAAATGTAACCACTGTAAATGCATTAAAAGTACAAAATCTTTGGTTGGGCTTTGTGTGGGATTATTTAAGACAGCCAGCTGGGAACTACTTTTCCCTTCAACTTAAACCTCTTTATTATTCTCTCTATGAAAGACTGTTTAATTTGGGAAAGGTCTTTAAATTCCTGGGATACATGCGATCCATTAAAAACTGAACTTTGTCAGGTTGTGTCGTGGCTCATCACGAGACCTCTATCAGGGAATATTTTTCATTTTCAAATGTATTCTGATTGGTAGGATCACCTAAACACGACAGACAGTGCACTTATTATAGCCTGCATATGTTCCCAGAGCTAAGCTGTTTACTACCTCAAAAGTCTACAAAACCTGGACTTCCTCCCCTCTAACAGTATGTATTTCAGCAATAAAAAAGGTTGTTTATATAGCAATCAAGCCACGAGCTGGAAAGCAGGGGAAAGATTGCAGGAGAGGGAGGGAAAAAAAATTCAACACAAAACCACTCGATCCCGCTTTAATAGAAAGCAGAACGATGGCAGCTGACTGGGGTTCCATCGTAAAGACAAACAAGCATTAACTGGGATGTTTTAAAGGCAACAACAGAGGGTTTTTATTTAATGTCTTAAAGCTTTAATTGGCGCCTCTGTTATTTCCTCTTCAAGGGACTGAGGGTAACAGTAAACCCAGTGTCAAGACGGAGGGCCTCACTGGCTGTGGCGACCCAGCAACTGGCTGCCCTCATTGGGCCTCTACATCTGTGATCTTTACCAATTGAGCTCAAGAGGCTATGCTCCCCTGGCCCCCAGCTGCCAACAAGGCAGGCCTCTCAGCTAGGGCCTGGGAGCCTAATCGGCCTGGAAGGGCCTTGTCAACCACTCAGCCTCAGGGTCACATATGGAAGTGACTAGAGCTGTTCTCAGTCACCTGGGGATATTCATAAATCTCTAGACTGTTTCCTTAAGCTAATAATTGAGGAGAGCCACCTCTTCTCATGAGTTGTGTCTGGGGATATTATGGCACCAAATTTGCACTTTCCACTTGCTGTCTCTCTCTCATTCAGGAAGTACATATCTAAGGTAATAACAGTAACTAAATTGTTCTCTAAACAGTACCAGGTATAGGTCCCCAGGAGATTACATTTTTGGGCTCTAGAAGAAAGCTGGCTATTGGGTTCCTGAAAATTTAGACTACCATCTCATACACAAGTTAAAAGATGTCAACGCAAAGCTATTTCTTGAAGACTATGCTTTGAAACATCAATTCAGTCAATGAACTTTATGTACACTAACTGTGTGTCTCTCACATGTTTCCCCTGTTTTAATGTGCTGAGGGTGGGAGCATGGAGCCAGTAAATCTGATACTCTCCTCGAGGAGAACAAGTGCTCCTTTATGCGAACAGTTTACAGCTCCATATGTATTTTCGATTCAGATTTATTTAGTGAGGGGCTCAGTAAGACCCCTGAGGGATCCATAAGCCTTAGTGCTCCTTCCCCACCTCTCTTGTTAGATTTACGTCCTACAACAACACAAACAAAACTCTTGTTTCTCCCCCAGGAGCCACACTGTGAATCATTGCAGCTTCTATCTGAGCTAAACACGCAAAACAGGAAGGGGGAGAAAAAGACAAAAACTAGCTAAATTCACACTATCTAGGCTGAACGAAGTAGGCGGAGGTACAAGAGTTGGTGGACGGAGTTGGAAATCTCTGCAAAATGCGTTTATAGCTTTGTGGTTGTGACACATGCTAGCCAGTCCATAATCGTTTTGAAAGGAGACACAATTGAGGAGGTTCGGCCAAGTGAGGCTAAGTGGGATTGATGGAGCAAAGCTCAGGCACTTGCCCAGACTGAAGACACATTGAGGTCTACGGTGAATACTGAGCTCCAGCTCGGGCTCACATACAACATGATCTGGGCTTTACACAGTCAAAGCCCTCCATCCTTCCTTGCATTGTCTTGTCTGACATGTTGAAGGATGTGAGGGAGTCGGGTGCAGACAAAGGCCTCTCCCGACTGGCCCATTAGCCAGAGAGAGCGATGTCCAGAGCATTGGAGCATGTCCCCTGCTCTCGGGTGGGGGCTGTTTTATTAATGAGCCAATCGAATGAGTGCAGGCTGGGGGCTGGTCACTGCTGACTGTAGGAAGCACCTTGGGCGGCCAGCCTGGTGAGTGAGTGTGGCGGGGAGTCAGAGGACCAATCCCTGCAGGGGCCCCAGCCAGTAATGTACTCCCTGGCGGGCCTCGGTGGAGGCACATTTGACAAATGGACTCCTTTAGCAGAGCTGTGCCGGGGGGATCTGGGCTCTGGTGTTGGCTCATGGCTGGTTTACCTGCCCACCGCCATGCTCGCTTCTTCATCTGCACTGCCTCCCCTGAGCTCAGACAGCCACTGACTGATAATGAGGCCATGTACACATGAATGGATGGGCCTGGCTACCAAAGACACACAAAAGTGCAAGCACACATACATACACATACCACTGAGCCTGACTGTGCTGAGATAGGCAGAGCTTGTGGGCTTACAGTATGCTGTTAGTAGCACTGTGTAGTTGGACCTGTGATGTCTGTGATGGATTACGGTGGAAAACTGGCAAAGAAATCCTTGCACTATCTTTGAAAAAAACAGGGTAACAAAAGCATGTAATATGCAGCGATAAGCGCTGGTCATCAAAATATAAATAAATGTTTGATTGAGCAAAATAATTATTTACAAAGATTTGGTTCAGCTATTGGAAAACATTTTAAGATTCTGTTTTGGCATTTAATTTACTCCTAAAATTCATGTGCCATGTCTAAATCAGATGGAGACAGGAAGTCAGTGCTTTGACATTTGCGACACACTCCCCTTTCCACAGATTAAACTTCTGTTGACATTTATCTAGCACAAAAAAATCAAATCTTTAACGGACTTTCTTTTTTTGGGCAAACAATCTCTTGTTTTCTAGTGTGGTGGCAGATGCTGGGTTGGGAGACAAGCATTGCGACAGATCTGGATGTGTGTAAACAAGGAGCTGAGTGCATTTGTGTTTTCTTCATGCGGTGCAGGATTGTGACAAATTCCAGAGCAAGTCTCTAGTGAGTCCCACTGCTTTGGTGTCAGCACCGAGCGGCTGTCTGCGCGTGATGGAGCCGAGAAGCGCTGAGCACCGCGGCCTCCCTTGGGATGCGTGCCGAACAAGATGTCGCCTGTCAAGCGGGGAACATTTGAAAATAAATAACATCAATGATGATTTCAGTTTACTTGTCACGAGCGTGTGCGCTTTGAGAAGTGATGCCATCACTCTGCCGGGGATGCAATCGCTCCT
>JAOWBC010001486.1:5305959-5332880 GCA_028566105.1 Hypoplectrus providencianus
ACACACACACACACACACACACACACACACACACACACACACACACACACACACACACACACACACACACACTGCTGTATGTAAAAATAAAAACTCCACATACCGGTAAAAGAAGCAGTTTAGCATAACATTTAGAGGCTCATGCAAAATGGATATGATGGCTAATGCAGTAGAATAAAATAATGAAATCATCACTGTATATTTGAATCCACAGTAGAGCTGTACAGCACCACTGAGAGCCATACGATATCAACCAGTACAGTATGGTAATAGTTCAATAGTAGCATCTTACACTGGCTCATAATAGCTTTTTTATTGACAAACTAACTTGAATATTTATCAGTCTACGGGCTCATTTGGGAAAACCAGTAAAACAATGCTTGATGCTTGAATTCCTTTAAGTATTTGGGTACATTTTCAATGCTGCTATACTGATGAGCTGCTGCACCTTTATTTGTATGACTTTGAACAGCTGAACAAGTGCTAAATTTTAGTGTTCAGTGCATATGATATTAAAATGTTTTGTATATGTGTGTGTATATACAGAAGTATAGAATTTGCTTTTACAGAAGTTCGTCGCTAATCAAAAAAATAGTGTTTCTGATGTCTATGTCACCTAAAATATCTGACCTTGACTGTACTAGCTGTGTATCTGTGCAAACTGTCTCACTAAAGAGAAGAGTTTTCACATTCCTCTACTGGAGGGGGAGCTGTCTGTACTTCTTACAATTTAAGGTTTCAAACTGTCAAGCTTAGGTACATCTCAACTTACAGCCAATCAAAACCAGTTAAGAAACCTGGAACCTTAGCACAGTGTGGACTTGTCAGTACAGAGAAGACACACTGTAACATTTAGCAGACATTATTGTTTGTTTCATAATAACCACTTTGACAATGCCAATTACAAGCTAGCAAAGATGCTAAATACACTTAACATAGTCTGACAGAGAACAATTTTGGTTTATAACAAACCCCTTATGTGAGCCTGTAGGCTCAGATATGTATATTTATATACGTGCTTATAACCACGTCCTTCTTGTTGTTTTAATGTTCAACCTGTTAGTGAGTCAAAACATTTTCTGATCACATTCAAACACTGCGTGATATTCTGATCTCCTACGTATCTCTGTAGCCTTTTCACACAACATTAACATCATTAGACCTTACTGCATGGGAGCTGGCTGCACCACAGACCAACACGCTGGGAGTCAAACTGGGGCCATTGGGAGGAGGGGTTGGGGCACCGCAACATTTATGAATTTCATCAAACCCAGCTTTGCCATCACTGCTGTCCTGACTCTATCAGCAGATTTTATTGTCTGCTGGGGTAAATGGAGGTGGCATTAACCCCTGTGGAGGGCCAATATACTCTTAACAGTAAAGCCAACCGTCCCTGGAATAGCAAAAATTTACAACAAGTGCCACGGCTGGCCAGAATGAACAAGGAACAGGAAAAGCTTGGCTAGGGAAGTTAGCTGACCTTATAAAATGTCTGCCTGCTGAGGTGCTCTACTGCACGTTGGGCTGGCTGTTGATGTCTGAACGGCGACATGATTTAAGGCTAAATTAGTATTCATCACACTAGTCACAAGCCATTAATCTAATATCCCCAACATGAAATGATATGCAAATTGTTGCCCATTGTAATGCTGTACCATGCGTCAGTGCTACAAAATGGCCCCTGCTGCATCTGCATTACAAGTTCTTCACGATGAAAAGATATAGGTGCCCTGCCTTGCCTGATCTCAAAATTACCTGTAATATATATGAATTTGATTTGGCAGAGGCTGATATTTGTAATGTCAAGAGCCTAACTATATATTATTGCTGCCCAGAAGCAATTCAGTCACCGACTGTCATTTACAAAGGTACAGGGTGGAAAATGTTGTTTACATATTATTTTTTATTATCATTATTTTTTCACCGTCTCACCGTCATTCAGCACATTTTCTTGCCAGATGCCTTGTTTTCAAATAGGTGTGAATCACTTACAAAGTTTGTTGCTTTTATTGCTATTGGTCTGTTGAATGCATAGTGCCGTATTATTATGTAAATATAATTGAAAATGAATGGCCGCACAGAGAAAATGACTTCTAAAAAGCCATTTTAGACTTAGTAAATCCAAAACATTTTAAAAAATATTGGCAGTTCAAAAGTATGATTTGCGTGGTGGTTTTTAAATGCCCTTAATGTTTTTAATCTTGCTTAACAGACAGAAACAGAACAATGGAACCATTTCAAATGAAGCTGAACCACAATTTGTCAAAAATTCAGACCTGCTCCACAGCCGTTTTACCTATGCAAACTGAAGCACTTGGGTGCACAGAGTAACCTCTCACTAACCACTCACTTCCTCGCTCTCTTAGTCTCAGTCAGTCAAACCAGCTTCATTGACCTGGCAGACAGAAACCACTGGGAAAAGTATATCATTTTGTCAAATTTTAAATTTTAATTAGATGATTTGCAATGATTAATCGTTGTGATTTTATATCCAAAAGGCAAAACATAATACTAATAATTACACACCAATGACGCTAATTTATAAGATTTTGACTGTTTAGTTGATTCCATGGTAACACATGAGGTAGGATGAAACTAATATTACCAATGATATGACAGCATGGTCAAGGTTCAGCATTCAGCTCAACGTTGATGAACTTTGACCTGTTGCAGCCTAAACCAAGAGCAAAGACAATATTTGACCCCACTCCAAACCAGCCAACTGATGTATGTGTTTGACATCCTCCACTGCTCATATTCAGCACAAATATCACATTGGCAGGAAATTTGTGGATGTATGACTGTGCCCTCACACTAGACAACTGGCTGCTTCATAGAGGTGTCCTTGTTTTTTGGGATTATTCTAATTGCCACCTTTTGTGTTTGTGTATCTGCCTGTCTGCTCACAAAGCCTTACAGTCAAAAGCATTGTGTACAGAATATTCTTATAATTTGACCTACTACGATATGCAAGTGTGGACTTCAAGCTAAATATCAAAACAACAACCACACATTGAAACATTACTTTGTGTATTCATCTTTGCTACTCCATAGTCTGACTTCATTCACTAAGCCAAGTAATTCTTGTATGTTTTTATTGACATGCATATTGATTTGGCTGTACACAGAGCATTGATGTGCTAAAGATGCCTGCGGGTGAAATCCTAAAACATTGTATGGTCTCTAGAGGTTATCACTAGAGTCAATATTGACCTCAATAGTGATTAGGTACAGGCGTTGCCATACTGTTGTTGAATAATATTTAGACTTTGAGGTTTGAGCTCCTTGTCTGCACATGGACACATCAAGTTTCACCAGGATGTTAATCTGGTAAAACAAACAGTATAGCCTATAACCTAGACCAGGTTTTTTCACACCTCACCGTAGAAAAAGGACACCAGAGGACAATTGTTTCTGGCTGTGTGCCCGGATCTGAGGCTGAGGCCAGGGTCTGAGCTGTGTCAGGGAATATGCCTGGTGACAGATGCTCGGGAGACATGGGCCACGGCGGAGGTCCAGAGAGAGCAATTAGCACAAACGAAGCGGCTATGTCGTTAGCTGGTCTTTATTAGCTTCAGTGATCAGTTCAGAGGCCATTAGTCTCGTGTGATCACAGACTTCCCGGGTTGGCTCAACCCATTACTGGTGTTTGTTATTGTGCATGTATACTGTTCAAGGTGGTAAGACCCATGTATTACTTCCTGGTCATTAACATTAGAAATCAGCTAGTTACTGATGCGCCATTTGGACATTATGCATGTGATGCAATATGGTATTAGTTCATAGAATGAATAAAATGTTTGGTGAGATCGTTTCAGCACTCTTATTCTTAGTACTTGCTGTTGTTAGATTTTTTGACATTCAAATGATCAACACATGAAATACTATATGAGTAGAATAACTACATTTGTTGAAATGCAATATCCATCATCTTTTATACCTGACTCATTATTTTTGTTCTGTTTTTTGATTGATATATTGGAACACCATACTTGGACTTTTTCAAATAGAGCTGGACAAATACCGGTAATCAAATTCCATTTTCAATCATGATTTGAGTTTCTAATGATTATAAAAGCAAGAAATTGATGTGAGGCTGTTTCTCCACTTTCAAGTTTTGTCTTTTATTATCAAACAAGTGCCTATTCCATTTTCAAATTTTTACTAAATTGAAAGCATTTTTTTCAATCATTCATCTCATTTCATTTTAAACTTTTGTATTTATTACATAAAGAAAAGCCCTGTTTTTTGTAGTGCAATATAAAAATGATTTCTCAAAATCAATGAGTAATCATGTTAAATATTAATGACATCAGTTTTGACCAAAACCTTTGTGATTATGATATTTGCCATGATAGACTTATTTCCAACCTGACAAAAAGTTAGATTTCTCACCAAAAAAAAAAAAAAAAAAAATTGCTATCAGTAACTTTAATCTATTAATTATAGCCCGGCAGCAGATTTTTTTTTTATTTTTTATTATGCCATTTGACTGCAACACACAAAAGCCCAACTCAATACTTTTTTGGTAAAATAATCAGCGGAGTTAAATGTTTTAAAGTTCAGTGTCTGAAATGTACAACTGTTATAAAAGAGCAGATTTCTCTAAACAGCAACAAAGCAATGCCAAGGACTCATTCTGTGACTGTGTGCTGGAATGAAGCAGTCACTGCCTACAGTTCATCTCTTCTGCGGCTATTTGAAGCACCATGTCTCCTCAAACATGTCTAACAGGGTGGGACTGGTAGTACAGAATGTCTTGCTCTGTACGGTGTGTGATATCACTGGCTGGAAGGGGGCTCCGGGACAGCTTCTTGTACACCTCTCTTCTCTGTCCTGTGTTGCATGCTGGGAAAGAGCCGCCCTGCGTGTTGTTCCTCTCCTTAGCCCGGGTCCTGAGAGACTTCCCTGCTAATGTTCCCCTCCTGTTTTACAGCAGTACTTCCTGGAACAGCCCCCCTACTAGTCATCAGATGCTACATTAAGGGAGCACTCTGAAGTCTTCCTCCACCACTAAGGGCCCCTGATAAATAACTTATGGGGGAGAGGATTCAAAACATCTCTCCTATTACTAGCCTCGATTCATTTTTTACAGTCCCCCGAGCCCCCCATCTGTCCTGTACTTCAAACGCATCTGAATGCTCTGAGATACTTTCCCTATTCTATCCTATGGGATCCATGTGAAGGTAGAGAAGGAGGGATGTTGGGGGGAGGGGTGGAAAGAAAAGCAATATGACAGAGCCAGGAGCTTTGAGCAGCAGAATGTGCCGAAAGCATCTCTCCCATCACCTTCCTTTCTGACTATTCTCCACGGAGGGGAAGAAAGAAAGTGTTTGAAGGAGAGGAGGAGGAGGGAGGAGGGGAGATTTGCGGTTGAGGCGTCATTGTCCGGCTTAGAGCTGCCACTCTCTGTCAAATTAGAGCACGTCCAACAACTCAGCTTTTTTTCATTTGCAATTACAAATTAGTCCATTAGGCTGTCGGCTGCCTGTCCCTTCTCTTCTCTGAGCTGGAAGGGGATGTACGTGTGTGTGTGTGTGTGTGTGTGTGTGTGTGTGTGTGTGTGTACAGACCCATAAGGGTGGGCAGATGGGAGGGGACCTTCCCTGGGCGGGAGATGGCAGTTTTAAGCCACATAACGAGACAAACAAGCAAACCAACAGTTGTAATTTGATGTGATGTCGACAGTAATTGTCTTTGATGCCGTGGGTAAGCGCGAGGGTGGAATGGGGGCGCGGCGGGCTGGCCTTGAAGTGGTAGTTATGGAATATAAATCGGGGCTGCCTGTTTCTGAAGGTATGAAAAAAACCCAGGCAACCATTTTTTTTTTCACACAGCCATCACAACAGCGTTTTAGTCAACCGCCATATCAGCTTAAATGGATTTTAAATTAGCAGTGAGAGCATGGCTAACAACATATCTCAGCTGAAAGTGGCGCACTCTGCAGAGGGGAAAGCATACATCTGACACGTATGGATCTTGATGGAGTCAAGATGGCCTTCACTGATCCGTTTTATTGAGACCATTATTTTTCTCCCAGCTTTTGAATCAGGTCTATTCATATTTCAAACAAATATAATTTGAGTTTGAGATCAAAGACATGGATAGGACCAATTTAGTGTAAAGTAAATAAAAGGAGACACCTCTTCAAAAAGCCATGATCTGATTTAACTGACATCGCTATAAATCACATAGAATTTAATTATTATCCCTTTTACCCTAATGAATCATCATGATTTCCATCCAAAGTGTGGATTAATAAAACCTGAAGATGGCACCTCTGAAAGGGACTTCATTACTGAACAAACACTTCTCTCGTGAGCCTCAAATGACCTCCCTTAATATAGTATATTCTGATGCAGATTACTTTTCATGCAATTTGGGCTTCAACTTCGTAGTCAATTCACACTAAGTCCAACTGGTTCTCCCTTATGGCTACTATTGCAGCCAGTTACTAAATGTCAATGCCCAGATGACTATTTCTGCCTTGAACAGCACCCTGTGGATAGAGGTGGAAAGCACAACCGCAGTGTCTTGAATTAATAAGGCTGGTCTCATTTTATCACTGGGAGAGTAAAGCTAATGAAATCATGCAGGAATTAAGTTGTTTAAGGGCTAAACTCTGGTTCTTGGCGGACGATAATGAGCAAGCTATGTGGGAACCCCCCTTTCCAACCTCCTTAGTCTATGTTGAGCTACTAACATTGCTTTCATCCAGCCGTTTTAAAAAAAAAGGGACACAAGCAAGTCTTTCAAAGGACAAATACAGAGTGGGGGGTTTGGGGGAGCTAGGGTGAACTTAACAAGCAAGGATCTTACAGATTTAAAGGTACTGCTAAAATTTTATGGAGGCATGTTTGGACGGGGGCCACGGCGAACAGCTTGGCCAGCTGAGCAACATCACAGCGGGACGCCTAATAAGCTCTGCGCAATTTTTCACCCCATATTTTATCAATAAAAAAGCAGTTTAAACAGCCTCCCCCCGAACCGCAGCCGCTGCACTGCCTGCCATCTGGAGCCCTCTTTCATTTTATAATCCAACTGTCATTAAAATGCTTCTTGGCAGTTTACAGCTCGTTCCCCCTGTGCAGATGTGGAAGCGATCTTCAGACGGGGCCCTCTGATCAAAGTGTTCGCTGCTGTCAGACAGAACACTTACCACCCTCAGGCTACCTTCCAGTCCTATCCGGACTTAATGCCTCCCATTATTTATTTATTTCCACACTTTTCTATTTATCAGGTGCACCGCTCCCTGCAGAGCTGGGGTCAGCTCCAGAAGCTGGCAGCGGATGGCTGGGGGTTACAGAAGCAAGTCTGGGACTGGGGGGCTGCAGGTAAAAAAAATGTTTTTAAGGTGCTGTTTAGCAAAGCATACAACTCCTCCAAATCAATTGCTGGAATTCACATTAGCTAAAAGTAAATGGTGAAAAGGCAATAATAACAAGAAGGCTGAACCACATAATCTCACCCTGCAGTACTGTAGCTGTGTTACTGTTAGTGACTGGTTGCAAATGGACTGAAAAGATTATAAATCCAGAAAAAAACAACAGATTAAGATCAACTTTCAACTCAAATGCAGGTCCATTACCTCAAGCAGACATCTATTAAACTCTCCATCACGTAAATAAGTCACCTACAATGTAGAATGAAACTGAATGATGATGAAAGCATTTTTTCAACAGTTGTGCTTAGAATAAAAATACCCCCCCCCAAAAAAAAAAAAAAAAAAAAAAAAAAAAAAAAAAAAAACAGATGTCAATAAAAACAGAATGCAATGATTTGTAAATGTTTTTGGCCAACATATAATTGAACACAGTACAGTGATTTAGTGCCTTACTTTTTTTTATATACACAATTGTTTTGGAATCAAAACCACAATCTGTCTATTCAGAAATAACTAGAGTTTATAAAAATGTTTAGGATGTGCCCGTTATCAGTTTAGATGATGTTGGTGCATAATATCAAATCACGATATATGTTTTAACAACATTACAATTACACTGAAAGACGTTAGATTAAATTTAGTAACTGGTGAGTCTAAAACCCAGCATGCCAAAAGTAGTAATAACAAATATGATGTAGTTCAAATCAGCTGACATATATTATTGTTATAAGTCACTTACAGGAGATAAATGTGAGCTTTGTAAGCTAATAACATGAGCGTTTCTGGCAGCACACACAAAGGTGATGGCAGTAGGTCAACCCGTTGGCAGTGTCTCTGTATCATATCACGCTGCCACATTCACTGTGTGCACACGCATGACTAGCAGGCTGCCCAGCGACCCGCGGCCTCCTCACTGATGTGGCGCGGCGCGCATGGCGTTAATGCTCCGACCGGGTGTTGATTGAGCTCCCCTAAAGCCAGTGACGCATGTTGCCTTTGTTTGGCAGCCGTCCCGGTGTAAGAACTGGGGCCATATTCCGCCTGTCAGTGCCATGTGTTCGCTCTCCTCAGAGCACAGCGGCTGATGCCACTCAACCACCACCCCCCTAACTCCCACCCCCTAGCATCTCTGTGGGCACCCCAGGCCTAGCAGGTCTGCACTAATGAAGTCAAATTAATTTAATGGATGCCCATGCCGCCTGCGTCTGTGGCGCTTGGCAGGGGGACAGTTTTAATGCTGGTCTCTGTCTGTGGCTCCAAACCTCATACATATCCAAGAGCGGCTGTATGTCTTCTGTGTGTCAGGCCCAAACTGACAAGCATATCAGCTTCGGTTGTGCCAGTGTGCCCTGCATGAGTCAGAATTGATCTTCAGTGCCCATAAAAACTAAAGTGGCAGGGAGAGTTCTACAGCTGACTTCGGAGAACGAGACCAGGTGTGCCCACTAATTAAAGCTCAGTGAAGAGGCGAAGGGAAAATAACTGGCAAATGAACGTGAGTGACAGCCGTCGTTAATACTTGCTTCCCGCTGCCCCCTGAGCCTAAAAATTCCCCTGTTAACTTTTATGGAGCACCCTTTGATACAATAATTATTTTTTTCCCTGTAATCTTTAGAGCCCTGTACCTTTTCCCCTGGCTGGCGCAGATCAAAGCGGGCTGGTTTGTGCATAAGGAACTGCAGAGGCCAGGGTTTCTGGCTTAATTGAAGGCAGCTGGCCCCTGTGTGTGTCTGGGCCTGATCTCAGCGTGCTCTATGGGGTTCTCGGCTTTCCACATCACATACACATTCGCCCACGGAAAGTTCCCTCCAAAGCCCAAGTGACGTGAGGGCCCGCAGGGCTTGAGGTCTGGCAGTCGCCAGCCCATCCACAGGCATTTGAATGTTTAGATTGACTCGAAGATGCTCAAGTGGTTTAGCAAGAGAAAGATGGAATATGTTTCTCTCAGTGGGTGGGAGAGAGGTTCAGACTCAGTGCTCACTTCCTTTACTGTCCATCATCACCAATATGAGGGAGGCAGATGATCCCTCCCATAAAAACGCAAGGCTGTGAAAGTTGGCTTCAGTCAGACATATTTGGTTAACGGAGACAGAATACAGAGCTTTAAGAAATAACAATGAGCAGTGACTTCATGATTTATGTGTGTTGACTTTCCTTATAAAATGACTAGAAGAAAGTACGACTAGTGTACTACTAAGCTGACTGGCCTCTTTGTCTGAGCAGGGAATTGAGGGTCTCTAAACATTCTTTTTGCAGCCACAATGGACCTCAGCTCCATTTACTGATGTATTCCTGGACTATGAGGAAGCGACGCTTCTTTAGGGAAACATTATCCCCGATGGCACTGATTCCTAATAACAACATGGAATTCTATATTTATCCCTGATTGCATATGCCATTTGTTGTGGAGGAAAAGCAAGTCCTTTTGCATTAGGAAGTCTTGTGCAGACAAGCCAAGGCTGGGACAGACATGAGTCTTGGTGTGCCAGCTCTAAACTCACACAAAGTCTGTCTTGCATTTCCAGCCAGAAGAAATGTGTAAGTAATTACAGTCCAACCATGTTTATTGAATAAAAACCCACTTAGACATTATGTTTATGCACGATCAGAAACACTCAAATCTTACATCCACGTACACAAAAACATTTGGGCCTTTTTTCTCTTTCCACACAACATCTGCACCCAATATGGAGTCAATTTTACTTTTATTACTCATGTGGAAAAATGTATATAGTGCTTGGATTGTTATTCAAACACAAGCCACTTGAAAAACAACGAATGCTGTGCCATGCTGCTCTGGAGCACAGTGAACACATACGGAGCAGTCAGTTAAGCTGCCTGTTTTTCTTTGGGTACTGCAATACATTGGCTTTAGCTCCAGGGCCAAACGTTATGCTTTACTTACTATTAAGTTGAAGCACATTAACTACTGTAAGACGGCTTCAATCAAAACATTCTACATACAAAGTGATTCAGGTTAATAAGATCAAGCAGGTTTTATGTCTGATATTGTGTTTTGCAATGTCAATGTTCAATTTTCAATTTCAGTGTTACTTTGAAAGGTAGACTTTATGCAACCAACAAAAGCTGTGACCCCAAAACATTAGACACAAATCCAATTTTATGTTAATGTCACAAATATTGACAAGTGCAGTTTTTTAAGGGAATTTGAGCAAGGATGCTATGCGCTCTCTTCAGTCTTGCAACAACCAACAACACAGGACACCTTGCATTTGTTTCCAAATTTCTGCATCGAAACAGAGTCTGTTGGACCCCTTTAGAAGAGGAGGTTTTCCGGCCTGGGGCAGAGGTGGATGCTTTGGGGGGAAAGCGTTGCCAGTGTCATGCCTTAACAACAAATTTCAAAACCTAGAGATAGCTGCCATAAGTTGTTTCATTGACTTGTGAGCTATTATGTTTAGTTCTAAGCTGTTATTGAGTTGCTTCTAGTAGGCAAATTGAGGGACTGAGGCTGAAATTTTGTAGCAATGTAGATATTTTTATTATATTGGTATTGCGAATCTGGTATTTAAAATATAACTACATGACAGCTGTGGTTCTCACAATCATCAAAATACGTGCAGTATCAGTTCGCTGTAATGTGGCTGGTGTAATACCTCACAGCTTGTCTTGTTTGACATGGCATGCCATACTTTCTCCATCACTGTATCATTGAACTGATGACATCTCGAGCAGAAAATTGTGCAATCGAGCATTTCACCTGGCCGGCGCTGGAAACTCTCCTATTACAGAAGACGGGCTCTCAGGTGGGAAAAATTGTGTTTGAGGAAAACCACCTCTAAAAATGGATCTGGTCGAGGCAGGAGAAAAACACATACCAAAACCTGGTGTTCATCGAGGCAATAATAAGTCCCTCAATAACAATGATCACAAGCTGTTGAACATGGCTGAGTGGTGACAGGATTTTCTCAAAGCGTTAGCAGAGCACTGGTGTTTCAAATACAGAGGGTTGGGTGTGTTTTATGATTTCAACAGAACAAAGGGATGACTATTTGTTCTATTAACACTCTCTGCCAACACAAACAGCTTCACTGAGAGCAGGCAGTAAGTGAAAGAAGATTACAGTCTTGATGCCATGTTATGTTTTCACACCTCCCCTGCACTGAGTGGCTGGCGTGGTTTGGCTTGCCATAACCCTTCTATTTTCATCTGCAATGCCAACATCAGTATAACCTTTAAGAAAGAATCTGGACCAGGCTATTGGGTGCCACATCAATGACGCCACAGCCATGTTGACTGTCCCTGCATTGCTGTATGACATGCATTGCTAGTGACAAGCAGTCTTTGCTGATGTCAGTTGGCTGTGTCTGCTGGCTGGCCCTGCAGAAGCTCCAAGTTTTTCTCTGTCATCATGCCTTTTCTTTCCAACATGCACTGGGGCTGGGTTTCACCGCTGAGCGTGCCCTTACACTCACTTCCCTCCAAGCTTGTACACAAACACGCATCACATACTGCTTAGACTTAAGGCATCCCTCTCCACTTCAGAGACTAATCCAAATGTGCTCCCTAATCACCGCATACTTCTGCACTAAATGCACAACAGATGTATCTCTTGACAACCGCAAAAGAAAAAAACACTAGCCTGCAGAGCACACATGATTTGAAGCTGACCAGAAATGAGAGCACGTTGCAAACAGCTCAATATAAATTAAAGAGATAAATGTTTCCAGATTTGTTGTATTAGCTAGATGTGAGGAACATCATGGGATGTTTATTTCTGGCAAATGTACAATGGTAGAAGTCATTATCTGAAAACTTGATTATAGCATAACTCTAAATGAACCTAATCCTTGAACCTCATGGATTTCACCCATCACATTTTTTTTTTTTTTGCAAGAAGACATACACATGTCGCTTTTGACATGAAATCTGCAAACCTGACGATTGACTTGAAATGCAACTCAGCTCTGTGTTTCTAAAAAAAACAAAAACTCTACTTTCTTCTATAAATCTGTAGTAGGCATTGTAATTTTAGTTAGATACCAATTCAAATGCTGGATATTTAGAGTTATAAGGGCTTACAACATTGCAGATATCATGGAAGTATATAATGACAATACACATGCTCAGCTGTTAGAGCAATTGTAAGGCTGATCAAATTTGTTACTCAGATTTGGTGCTAAATTTAACCATGCAAAGCCATCCATCTTCCAAATGCTCCAGGTCCTTAGATTGTGTTGGCTATGTTTTATGAGGCTGTGGTTGACCTAGTGGTCACAGAAGGATACTTTACAGTGACCTCAAGCTTTAAAAATGGTCTCATTATAATTAAATAGCTATGAGGAGATGAATGCCATTACATAGTAAAACTTTGCTTGCTAAATTTACTAGAGTGTCAGCTTTTCAGTCATTCCTAATTTATGCAACTGTGTAGGGACCCCAGGATGCAAAAATATTCAATACAATAGGTAAGAATAACAACTATAAGTATAATAACTGTATTAAAACTGCATAATACCCTTGGGTACCAAGAGAACCCATTTTCATTTGGCTATCTTGATGTCAGAGCTCTAGGGACCCCTTTAAAGATGGCCATGCTCGTTTTTCCATCACTTCAATTCAGCCCAATAAGATTACCTGAGGCCTTTCCAACTTAAAATTACAGAAATTAGAGAGGAATGGTTAATCCTAAAAGTTATATGATGTCTCTTCTTATTTCCACACATTATCTGTTTTAGTTTCACTTTCAGGCATAGTCACACAGTGAAAGCCGCAGTGAATAAAGAAGGGACTGAGTGAGAGAGAAAGCAGGGAGATCGTGAGGGAGAGAGAGAGAGAGAGAGAGAGAGAGAGAGAGAGAGAGAGAAAGACAAAAGCAAGAGGAGAAAAATGACATCTCCATATTAAGGCCTGTGTTGCCAGTGTCAGTTCTAATTTCACAGTGCCTGTGGGGAGCTGAATGCAACCAGTCAGCTCTGGTCTCATCTCGTTCCTCCTCCATTTTGAATCAGGGCCGGTGAATCCCAAGCTGGGGGGAAAGGAATATTACTGGCAAATTGGTTTTAGATTAAAGGAGGTGGCAAGGCATTCTGCTTTCTCAGCTCTTTCCCAGGTGCACTTAATCTAATTTCATTAAAGAGATGAGGACGGATGATCACTTGTGTCGAAACATTAAGCCGGACCATTTTTTCCGTACATAAAAAAACGTTAAGGTTGTCAGCGGCCTGGTGGGTGGCCTGTTTGTTATTGAATATGATGAGTCTTGGAGACCAATCTGGATCTTGCAAAGCAGGGGGTGTTGGGGAGGGGTGTATAGGAGGGGGAACTCACTTATATGAATATATATTACTATTGCAGTTTTTCTTTTCCAAGATGGCGATGGAGGGGAAAGGTACAAACCAGTGGAGAGCAGGCAGTAAATAAAAAGGGAAGATATCCAGAGGAGGATGAGATTTAAAGAGAAAATAAAGAGGTGATGGTAGTGTTGGTGTTAACGGATATGTTTGAAATCCCCACAGCATGCTTGCTTTCTGTTGTGGGTGCACTGCTAACTTCACAGAGCAAACCCCCCCAGTACAGCAGCTTGGAGGATACCACTAGCTGACGAGCCATTACTGATAAGCCAGTGGAGACGCTCCGACGCAGTGATATGGCATTCATTCTGCACACAGCAGGAAGATAAGGGGGTAGAGGAGGAATTAATGTGTCAATCAGAACCTGTACACTGCCCTGGCAGAGGAGTACACCGGAGCCATAAAAGAGCTCATAGACAGGATGTGGTAATGGTCCTTGGAGACTCCCCCGGAGACAGATACACTTTCTGCTGAGTGACTGCACGGCAAATAGGACCAAATAGAATTAGCCGACCTGGGTGTCCTCCGCTGTGGCTATGGTGATGCAGCGGTGGCGGTGGTAACGCACCTGACACGAGGCCGCTGTGTTAAGGGCTGCAGAGAATATAAGCGGCTTGGGCTAACGTTTCGCACACAGATAGACAGCCACTGTATTATTTGCACAGGAGAAAGAATACGGAGGAAATTGGAGGAGCCGGTGAGGATGGAAAAGTGGGGCCTAATGGAGATAGGATGACACTTCAGGAGAGTGCATGAACAAACTGAGAAGGGATAAATCCCAGTCTATTTCCTTCTCTGCCTCTCCAATGGAAGAAAATGACCATCTTGACTTGGAGTATCTCACACATGTCAGAGGTTGACAGGATTGGCTGGTTGACAGATTACAGGTGGGGCAGGGAGGGGTGGAGAAGGATTCCCAACATTTATGTCAGTGGTAGGACAATCTGAATAAGATCTGGTGTTCAGACACAGATTGTGAAACGTAAAAGCCTTATCAAGTTCTTGTAAACCAAACAAAGCAAATAAAATAAACCAATAATGCCATCAAATTGCTTGACCTATGAAAGGTTTGCCAGACTAAGCATATAACAGCAATGCCTGAGTAATAAAGCAAAAACAAGAAAACAATGATCCATTCAGGTTTGGCAAGCCAAATGTTAATTCAAACCGGAAGAAGTTGAATAACAGAAAAGCTACCGAGCAGAAATGTGGTTTGTATGTGTTTTTTTAAGTATGGCCATGAAAATTCTTCTTCCACAGGCTGAGCTTTAGCTATGATGTCACCTTAAACAATGTGAAAGTTAAAGTATGAGAAGTACAAAAGAGGAAGGGCTGGTCAAAATATAAAAACAATGGTAAGAAAAAAATGGCAAAAAAAGTTACTTCAATACTTGAATCCCTATGCAAGCTACTGTAAACTTGATAGTTCAATTCCATGAAGTTCACTTTAACCCAGCACTAGATATAAAAACAAGTTAAATCATTAAGTTAACCAAAATAGTAATAACACGTATAATAAAAACATTTAACCAGGGCGTATCTTATTCATATTTACATCAAACACTGTCCTCGTGACAGAGATGTCACCATTAGACAAGTGAAAGCATTCATTCAACACTTAATTTTTGTGAGGCACTTAACAGCTAACACATGCTCTGGGGCATGTAAGTACATTTTAATCAGTCACACAGACACACTAAGTGGCTCAAAATATTTGGATCAAGAATAAAGAATGAATGACGTTCATGGTTCCATAGCACGGCCTCAAACACACTTGAATACACTTACTCCCTGTACTGCCAAGTAGTTTACCCAACATGTGGTTAGTTCCTTCTTGAGCATCTGATTTAGCATGGCTATGCCTAATAACAGTAAAGGCAGTAAATCCTCCATAAGGAATCCTTTATTATGTGGGTTTTCCCCCCAGGCTGCAGGCATAAGTGAGGCAATGCAAGGTCAAAGCTGTTATTCTAACACTGAATGCTGCTCATTGTCAAACATCCTGTAATCTTGGACATTAGATGACAGGCTTTCGAAAGTAGAAATGCCAGTGATGAGACACAATACAGAGATTCTGATTGCTTGTTACTTCAAAGCTGAGGCCAATCTACATAAAGATCCCCCTCACAGCAGCCTCGTTCTGAACTGGAGGTGACCCGGCAATCTCAGAAGAATTCAAGTCTGACACGTTCAAGAAACACATCACTGCATGCCATCTCAAGCACTGCTCTGACAAAAGCGAGCTTCCCAAGGTGCAGCAATCTAAACTGACTTTGCTGGAGCAGCAACTCGTCAGTTTTATTCAAATACAGTGTAACTGATTGCACCCTGGGGGCACACCTGGAAGCAATATTCTAATTAAGTTAATCTGTGAAATCCTGACAATGTGGGTGTTCAGGTGGCTGGTAATCTGATGTGAAAGGAGTCTTTGTTTTCATTGGAAAGATACGGGAGGAGCTGGCACCTGTTTCAGCAAAACGTTGCAGAAAATTATCGCTGTCGAGTTATCCTGAGTGCGGGCAATTACAAATGACAGTGTTTGTCTTTCTCCTCATGGAACCCAATTTTTACACCATCGCTTTTTTTCTTTCTGCTTTTGGTGATGGCCTGTCAAGATATTTTTTCCCAGTCGTCTTCTTTCCGCAGCTATTTGCTACGGATGATTCGGGACCCTCATCAACTTGATTATGATAATATGTGTTTCTGAGAAATAAAAAGGTCAGCACTGCTTTAGCCTTTATCCAGATGTTCTTTTCTTCTTGCACTCTTGGCAAAGTCATGTACCTCAACCCAGTATTTTCAGAGATTCCATAACAGTGAAACCTGTGTTGGAATTATGCTTTCCGTCATTTGCATTTCCTGTTGGCCACAAATGAAAGCCTGTCTTTGTGCATTGTCTCAGCTGGGAATGGAACATTACCATCATTAGAACAATAGAAAATATCAAAACTTACCTTTGGGCCTGTTACTTGGAGAATATGCTTTGAGAGAGGGCACTACAATGGGTTGCAATGTTGGCTATGACACACATTCTTGCTTCTTTATACATTCATTCATAGCCTAATGTGGATTTAAAGGAATGAAAGGATGGGCTTTCACCCCTCTTGCCGATGTATACTTTGGTTAATGCTACACATCATCATAATTATAAATATCTATGGCTTTCATCACTATAACACAGTGATGATTGGATTGGCCTTAGAACAGATAAGCACTTGTATTGATTTATTTCTGAATTGTGCAGACATTTAATGCCCCTGATTGCTGGATTTCATGTACTGGAATAGGAGTTCATATGACTGGCTAGGGTTGCAGGTTCCTCAAACTAACACTCATCTGGTTTTAGGCTGTATGTATCATTTAGTTTGAATCAATTGAAATTCTTCAGGCTCCAGAAATCTCATCAAAACCCTGTATGATTTAAGATGTGTTCAGCTTGTTTTACTCAACCCATTATTGTACTGTATTGCTTTATATATTTTGTTATGGAAATCGTAATTGTGAAATTATGCTTCTTTTGTTTTGTTTTATACTTTATTAAAACACTGATGTACTGAATGGGACGATATATTCATATAGAATCTTGGTGTTCCATTACATGCTGTTTGCTGGTGCAAAGCTATCACAGGTAGCAGCCATTTAGGACACATGTTTCTTCGCTAAGTAATGTAACACATTTTACAAAAATAAGTTAGACATCCTTAACTGACGTGTCATCATTAATTCTTAAGGGGCCTTCATAAGATTGTTATTGAAGCAATACTGACCAATAAGTACATTAAAGGAATTTTTAGTTGTAGACATTCAGTATACATATGGCTGTATCAGCATTATTTTAGGAAGACTTGACATTGGGTGCCTCTTCTTTAAGAGAGCCAGAAGTTTAGAAGAGAAAATGAAAACTAAGAACTAAGACCAATTCATCAAGAAACATGGCAAATCAAATAAAGGAGCCATGAGTAAAAATCAGTAGTTGAACACAATAAAGTGAAGAAAACTGAGAAACCTTTCCACTAACAAATATATTTTTACATTAGCAGTATTATTTTGTTGCCTATGAGTTTCACATTAATGGTTCAGGTACCATGTTCAGTGAAAAACACGTTGTTTTGTATCCAGTCATATCCAGAGTATGTTGCCCAGTGTGGGTGCAGAGTTATAAAAATGGCATTAGTTAGATGACCTCAGTATTTTTTTCCTAGATTGCATTCAGTATTAATTTTTATGAACCGGTAAAGGTTGGCAGCTAAAATAGCACTTCATGCCATACTGATGACAAGTGTATGAGAAGAAAAAGCCTGAACAGGCGAAGCTGCAGTTTGACTCTTGACAGTGGACTGTGGAGTAATTGGAACAAAATTCAACAATCAGACAGCTGAAAGCTTGGCAGTAATGTCTAATAGTCCACCATGTCTTGAACTGTATCCAAGTCCAGATAAACTGGCTAACAAAATGGGTGCCAAATGCCAAATATGGGGCTGTTTTCGGAACAGAGAGGCTGACACCTAACCACCAACACAGCAACACCGCTGAGTTTCTATAAAACTGCCTGAGCAAAACTTGTTTTTTGCTTTTCCCTTTCTTTTAGTTTAGCTGTTTGGTATCATAGTATCAAACTTTTATATATTAAATGTCAAAATCTGTGACACTATATAGAAGTGCTACAAGCCTAAAGTAACTGGTGGAGCAGGGAGGAAAACAAAACCCTGAAAAGGAAACACTGAGAGCTTCTCTCCTATTTTACTTCCCTCTCTGCCCCCCCACGGTGATGCCAGGGAGCCGTATGGAGACTGACAGGTCTGCTACGTCTCTCTGTCGTGTCAACTAGCTAGCGCCCTCGGTTCCTTCTCGCTTCAATGAAGAGATAAAAGCCTATTGACTTGCCAGGCTACAGTTAATGCAAATTGGGCCTACTATCAATGTATTATTTATAGGGAGAGCAGCAGACATTTCCACAGAACTGGGAGCTAAGCTTACAGGAGATTAGGCATGCTATCTCATTCATTTACCAGGGAGTAATTGCTAAACTGTGGAGGAATTAGAATGCGTGAGGTTCCCCGAAGGCGTTTCATCTTGTAACCAGGTGGCTGCCATCAGACAACCACCTCCAAGTCTGTGATAAACAAATACACACAAGTAAAACTGATAGACTACATCTGTCCAATTGTCAAATGGTTAAAACTTGATGAAATCACTGCTTAAATTATATGTATTGTTTTAAGGAATTGCTGATAGTGCTCCAGTTTTTTTCATACTCATTTTTACATTTGAGATTTTTCTAACCCCATTCTGCCACTGTGAGGCATTGCTCAGACTGTCAGCAAAATCTGTTTATCATCATTTTCAGATTGATTTAAGAATGTTTGGGTAGTAACGAAATACACATACTAATATTCATTTTGCAAATCAGATCCGAATCCCATTCAGAGGTGATTCCAACACGATATCTATAGAAGTATTTCAGTCCAGACACTTTGGCCATCAGATCAGATTACAGATCACTCGTCATGATGCCCTCGTCTCGCTGCATCGATGAGTTCTTTGTTATCATTCTACAAATGAGCCAAGTAAAGCTAGCTACTGCACCCCATGGTGCCCCCACCTCACCCGCTGGCAGATTTCTGCGCCAGCAAGCAAGCAGACGTCAGCTCATGTTTAGCAGCTTGCTTGTGAGCTAGCTAGCTCATACTTACATGATCACATGCAAGTAACAGAATGACAGTGCGAACAGTCTGGCGGTAGCAAAAATGGAAAATTAGAAACAGCAGTTTTTGTCTACGTTCTGGAACATGCTAAACAATACTTTTCCATGAAAAATTCCTCAATTTTCCAAAACAGGAATGCAGTTATTTAACTGAACCGAAAGCTAAAACTATTACATATGCAGCACATACTGTAGCTATGATATTCTATGTAGTATAGTAAAGAAACAAGCAGAGACAGGTGATATGCGAGATTGCAATAAGAACACTTAAGCACGCTACATGGAGAATAATGTTATGACCTAGGCTCGAAGGAATATTTAAGACATATTCAGGCATAAAGTGCTGCAAAAATAATAGATGTCATTCCTTTTACACCACAAAAGAGAACACTGGAAAACAGCTTCTTCCTGTATTGCATTTTCTTTGCCACTTTCTTGCTCTGTACGACACAAATGATCAACAGTGTTGGGACCCGCAGAGTGTTTTTTACCCCTCATCCTTTTTCACCAACAACACTCTGTGACTGTTTCCCTTCTTTAGTTGAGAGCTCAAATTTGTTATTCACAACTCTCAGCCAATTCATGTGGTGGGTGAATAAACACAGGAAAAGCAGTCTTACCTTGTCGTCAATGTCACTCTCGCTGTCACACTGTAACAGAAAAGAGACAGACATAGAAAATTTAAGGAATTATTCATTTGGCTCCCCCCAGTAGCCCATAATCAGTGCAGATGTTATTTTTGTGTGCAACCTCTCATTCACTGACAGCTTTCAGTGCAAACGGCAGAGGATGAAGAGGGAAAGGAGAGTCTGGTAGTCTAAAAGAGTTTTTCATGTTTCAAAAGCAGCAGAGCCGCACAGAATGCCATTCTGGTGTTTCTGCTGCAAATTCAATGCTGTAAATTTACAAAAGATGAAAAACGAATAATACTATACAGTGGGTTCTATTATAAAGAGCCTGTTCAATGACTTTGCATTCAGCTGCAGCTTGTCATTTAGCCTTTTAAGAGTGCTTTAAAATTGGACTATAGTATCTCAAGGACACAGAGAGCTTAGACTCTCTGAATACTCCAACATAGTGCCTATTAAGTGTGGTATTTCAAATGTGCCTCGTGTCAAATCAGTCTTTAATTTTCATGTCAGACTTCTACCGGGATAAAGGAACTAAATAACAAAAAAAGGTTGTACTCTGAAATATGCCTTGTCTCGCACAGCCAAAGGCCAAATCGCCTTCTTTTCAATAAAAAAACGTAAAATTGCATTTTTTCCTAAAATTCCAGTTTCACAAATCATTTCACCATTCGCTCATATATCTGGATAAGATTTATAGCCTTAAAAATAACATGTAAGGTGCAGATACTAGCCTTAATGGCCTTTAGGGTAAGGGTTAGCTCAATACATTTTTTTAATTCAGTACATAAAACACACATGCCTTCTGGTCTGATGCAATGCTGCATCTTCATGATGAACATAGACACATTCTTAGCTTAAGTGTCCCAGACATAGTCCTCACTTCCGTTTCTCACATTCATTTGTTACTAAACGCTCTTGGCGGGTAACTCTCTCTGCCAAGACAATAGATTGTGAAGTTTTGGAAACAGGAGTGGTCGAGCTGCAGGCCAGTCCCACTGGACCTCACAGCAGGATGCATGAGGAGCAATTCAAGCGAAGAGCCACATACAGAGGGAGAGGGCCTCCGGTGAAAAAAAAACTGCCTTCAATCTGTCAATTAAGTCCCTGTGGCAACATATTTAAGTGGACCCTCTTTATTTTGTTTGACTCCCTTTCAGAGCTGGGCACAATGAGGAGGGAGCTGGGTCAATGGAGGCACAGCGGCCCTTTGTTGGGAGTGCGGTGGGTCCAAATGTATAATTAAGTAACGAGAGTAATCAGTGCAAGGGCTCAGTGGCCAAGCTCTCTCAGGAGAGGAAAGAGAGGGGGGTATAGGGGGCTTCCATGCCCTGTGATTCATCCTATTCTGCAAAGACAAGGGTACAGCAGGAGTCCTTGCTGGAAGAAGCTTAAAGTGAATAACACTGTGGCTCAACCCCTTAGGGGGGTTTATTGTTGTGTTTGCATCTCTATCTACAGAATAACTACGTCAATAAATGCCTGAGCTCCTATTGTTCATACTGAAGCATTCCTATACAAGACATAGACCAAGAAGATGAACAAGAAAGCATACCTGTTGGAGGATAAGTACAATAGAATGATATGCCCATTATAAGGCTTTCTACTTGTGGAGTGATTGCTGTTTGTGAGTGAGCATAAAGACAATAATAGTGAAAGCAAAAGAAGAGTGTCACACAATCCTGCAGAAAATGTCCCTGAGAAACGACGAATACAGTCTGACGACTGTATCGTGTCTGTGTAAGTATGGTTGAGAGTGTGGTTGTTTTTATAAACATAAGAGATGAAATATATAAAAAAATATGTTCATGTATTCTTTTGTTTCAAATTGTGAAAACAAGTTTGATAACTTGCTCTTAAATTAAGGACAATGGACCATAACAGAAAATGCCAACTATTTAACAGTGAGATTATAAAACTTTAGCATTAAACATCAAGTATGGAATGGAAACTATTGGCCACATTTCTCTTTCCTTTTTTCTCTCTCAGGGGCTGTTTGCATTTCTGGGCTTATGTCGGTCAAAAGACCTTTATTACAGAGCGCAAGGCATTAACAGGAGAAAGTGGCTTAAGCTTCTTGTCAATCAATTCCCTATTCAGGCAAGGAATTCTGAACAAAATAATTGTCAGTCATTTGCATACTGCTTGTTAGTGGCACATCACAGCTTATAATCACCAGCCATTTGTTCACTACTCTAGTGATGGTCAAGGAATCACAATCAAAACAATGTTTCTTTCTAACCTGATCTATCTATGAATTAAAATAAAAGGAAAACTGATTCAATCTCCAACTTGTCCCTACCCCCAGGAAACCAGTGCAAATGTATTCTGAGCATGCAGCTGAACGGATGACTTCCATCTCACAGCGGCTGTGAGTTCTTCTATCACTGGGGACAAGTTTAAACCCTAGGTGATGGAGTTGAACAACTGGCTCTGTCTATTCCCTGGGTGCATGCTCGGCCTTGTTGTTGCAGCAGTAGCTATGACACTAGAGATGAGGCCTCGCAAGGCTGGAGCTGGCGAGGAGGAAAAATAATATCAAAAGAGCACAGCGTGGTGCTTATCCTTTTACAAGAAGCATGCGCTGCAGCAGAGCGTAAAGAGGGATACTAGCCACGGCTCAGACAGAGACAGAGAGAGACACAGCACAGCAGGGGAGAGAGAGGCAGGTGGAAAGGGGGAACAAAACAACAGTAGAACAGAACAGGCAGGGGGGATGCTATAGAGATGAAGAGATGGACGGATGGAGGTAGTGTTCGAGCAGTTTTTGTCAGTATTGTATGTGATTGCCCTGTTGGGTTATTACACAGAGTCCAAGGAAGAATACAATTAACCATGAAATCAAAGGACTAGCTTATATTTGTGAGTGCGTGGATGTGGGAAAGGGACCACTTCATTGAGAACCCTATGCTCCTTTGAATATCTATACCAGGTAAAAGACATTTAACAAGGCTATATAACAAAACCAAATGGTGAAAATGCAAAGCCACAACCCCAAACAGAAAACTCCCTGAAGAGCACGTCTGGTGGTCAGGGGGGACGTTGTTAAAATCGGAGAGATATGCAGCTCACTAAGCTGCCTGACAGGAGCCAAGCCCCTAGTGGTTTGTGTCTCTCATAGATGTTCACAAACCAAACAAAAATAATAAAAAAAAAACAACTGGCTTGCTCTTCAGAGGCAGGGAGCAAGCAGCAACATCTGCACCTGGCAACCGCCAGCTACGAAGGGTAACAGGGGACCAGCTTCAGCGGATGGCTCATCCACAACCCTCCCTCCCAGCATCCCACCTCCTCTCCAACCCTCCCTCCCCTCAGCCAGCACATCAGACGGATGCGTTTGACATTTACACAGCTTTCAACACTTCAGAGACAGGAGATTTATTCCGCCAGCGGCCCTGGCTGAAGCCAGGCCTCGACCTAGGCTGGCCCCCATGACGACCCTGTAGCTCAGCCCTGAAATGAAGCAGGGCTGAGGAAAGAGGACCATGAGGCGAAAAAAAAAGAGAGGCAGGGAGGGATGTCTCGATCCTTCTGGACATTTTCCCTGGCAGATTCCAATAGACGTGCAAGGGGAAGACAATAAGCGTTGCGCATCCCGGAGCACATTAAAATGACTGGCCAAATTAATCACACAGTTCCACTTGTCACACTCGGAGGATAGTCTGCCATGAATTCCGCCTCAGAGATAGAGAGAGGAACAGAGGAGGAAGTTGCGACGCAAATGCTGGCACAACGTCAATGACTGAATACTGATCGTAAGCATGTACTTGCTGCAAGACCTCTAGAAAAACCTAAGCGAAACAAGCATTTCCTGTGCTGATGGCATTTAACTGTCACTGTAGGTTCCTATTCAAATTAGGGAAAGGCATGAATAAAATATATAATAGTAAGAGAGGGTATATATTTATTTGTGTTCATACTTAAATAATATTTGTGACAAAAGCTTGACTAACTGTAGTTTATTAAATCCAGTGTAATATTTTAAATAATCCACTATGTTGTTAAGTACATAGACGCAAAGGTGTGGGAATAAAACAGTAAAGGCAAGAACAACCATCTGCTGTTTTCACACTTATAATGAGTTTCAAACTGTTCTCCAATCCTGGGACACAAAAATCATGTTACAATACTCCTCCCTAAACTGACTTTTGAGTCATGGGTTTCTGTCCTGTTCTGTTTTGTTTGCATCTTACACATTATTACAGGCGTTTTAAAACTGGGGTTGGAGCTAGCACGAGCATTTGCTGATATATTAGGTTCCTCTCCATCTTCACCCATTTATTGGCTTACTCACCAATGGGTGATGTCATTAAATGTGAGTGAGAATAAATGATGCTGCTCGTAACCACAAAGCCTTTGATTGACACGTGAGACAGCAGCACCTGATTGCTTGTTGGTGAAAAGCCAACAATGCAAAAAGGTAGACATCTAACAAGAGAAATGGCTTCAATTTAGAAGACATCTCTCTGGGACATTTACTGAGATACTCCTGATTGTAAAGGAGAGAGTGCTGACAAACCCAGATCTCCTAGAGTGAAAGCACACAGAGGGGGTAATGGTCCATTTAGATAGTCGAGGGCCAAAGCAGTGTCAGATACTGGTGGAACAACACCAATTTCCTCCAGCAATTTCCCTCCTGTGGATGCTGGGATGAGGTGTGGGGATGTAGGTGCCGTGACCACTCTTATGGGGCGTGGAAGCAGAGCCTCAGGTCGACCGAGGGACCTCCTGCCAGGCTTAAACCACTGGCGGGATGTCTGAAGGTTTCTTTGGTTCTTGTGGCCAAGGGTGAAGACTTGAACAGAACTTGAGGTTCTGTTGCATGCTCATATTTTCTCACTGCCATAAAAACAAAATTTAAAAAGCCATGAATCACTACAAAGTTGAGGAGGTGGTTTGGTGCGTAAGCATGTAAGTGGGCTGGAATGACATCAGAATAGTCACGTAAAGCGAAGAATATCTTTGGATGATTCATGTACCTCACAGTTTCATGTGCACCTTTACAAATAAAATCTCTGGGAACGTGAGCTGTGCTGTTGTATTAATTTCTTAGGGTTTACAAGGCTTACATAGCACCAATGCATTATCTCAACCATAGAAAAAAAATCCAACTGATTGCTCTTGACCTCACTAGCTGTATCTGAAAGCACCACCTAGCAAAGTGATTTGATCACAGGATCAAATCTATACAGCCATTTGACCCTTGACCTCCCCAGCAGGCAGCATGGGAAGTCAGCTGATTACCCTGGGTCAGCCTAGGAGCTCTGGATTAGGAAAGTATTGATCTCGGTGAAGATGTAGGCTCCAGAGGGAATGAGATTGAGAGAAAAAGCTCTGCCGGGTAGAAATAATATCGACCAACAGAAGAGGCCTAGACAGGCTCTCACGTAAGACCATATTTGAGCTTGGGACCTCGGAGTTGGCTGTGCAAACAGAGAGACGGCTTCAGCAAAAGCTCCTTTCACAGAGGCCCATTGAAAGAGGACAGAGAGAGAATGAGAGTGAAGGAGGATTGAAGAAGACAAGCTCAGAGAAATACTCTTTGCATTAGCCAGACACACAGAGGCCTCTGGTTCAGAGCTGACACACTTAAGGGACGAGTCAGCGGGGGCCATGTAAATCAAACCGGGGTGAGGAAAGATATAGTCCTGACCTGGGGCCAAACTAAGCAGACTTTAACATTACCCAGAGTCCATGTAAACAGCACTGAGACCTGGCAGCTCTCTGTTTCACTTCCATGCAAAGTATGAGGTGAGGTCGAGGAGGAAGAAGGGGAGGGGGGTGCACAGACAGATTGATGGTGATAGCGGTGGGGTTAAATTTGAAGAGCTGTCCCCCTTCTTCACTAAATTAAAGGACCGCCTTGTCCTTTCCAACAAAAAATCCTTCAACCTTTGCTTTCAGCACTCGCTGGGGGAGTGACAGAGCCGACTCGGCTGCTGGTGTGATCCTTGGAGTAGTTTGGCGAGGGAAAAACAGACAGTAATGGCAGATGTACGAGGGAACAGGGAGCATTTATTCAGCTCAGAGAGAAAGAAGAAAACTGGCAGAAACCTGAAGGGACAGGGAATACACAACTGTGTTATGAATATAGTCGTGGAAGAAAAATGGGGACATAGGTAACAGAGAATGAGAAAAAAAACACTGATTTATGTTTTTTTCACAACTCGTCTTTCATAAGGCTCCCTTCGGCTTCCTCTTGTCTCTGCTGACCATGTGACTGTAACTAGCTCGCAATCTCGCCTTCAGAGGTGAACCCACACACACATTCGCAAATGTACAACCCTCAGCACCTCCCAGTGTTTTGACATGGCCCTGGGCTCGGTGCTGCTGAGCCGCGGCAGCAGACACTGGGCATTGGAAATTTAAGTCGGGGCGTAGGAGAAATTAGGCGAGGAGGCAAGGAAATGGGATGTTGACTTGAACTGGCCCCGGGGGCAGCTGAGAGTCTCCCTGTGCAGCTCCGCTGGCTGCCTGACAGTTTGATGGAGCGAGTGGAGGCTTCCCCGCGGCCCGAGCCGCCGTCTCTAACACTGATGTAGCTCAGTGAGGAACAGATTGAGCCTCCAGGCATCGCTCTGTACTGCTACTCCCCTCCTCTCTCGCTCTTTCTCACTCTCTGTGCTGCTCCTACTAGGTCTCTCTCTCACATTAATCCTGTCAAGCCAACACACAGAAACACATACGCACATATGCGTGCATATACATACTATCACACAAAATCACATACTGTATGCACACAAAGACGCTTAGATACACAGAACTAACAGCAACACCCACAGATAGCTTGGCTCCCTCCTTCCTCCTCTTCTGTACGACAGTAATGTGATGAGCACTACAGATGCTGTTTACTGAGCTCTGGCCGACGCACAGGGGAGGGAGGAAGGGAG
>JAOWBC010001486.1:5341534-5356133 GCA_028566105.1 Hypoplectrus providencianus
TCCATCCATCCATCCATCCATCCATCCATCCATCCATCCATCCATCCATCCATCCATCCATCCATCCATCCATCCTTCCTATGATGTGTCAATAAAATTTGATTCTAAAAGCTCTGACATATACAACAATATTGCTGTGACCTCAGCTTTCAGCTTGATGCTGTAGGTAAGAGGTTTGCTTATTATTTCTAGGCAAGATGCCAAAAGACAGAATAACTTCTGTCAGCAGTGGCACACTAGATGTCCGAAATGACAATTAAAGCACAACAAGAGTGATGTCAATGGCTCTATTTCCAAAGTTTTGTCCTGCTGCATAGAACAAACTCAAACTCCAGAGATGTGAAATTATACACCAGCTTTATGCTTTACATTTAATCTACTAAATTGCTCATGCTACAAACAATCAAATCAGCCTCTGCATCTTGAATAAAGCGAATGTTGTTCATATTCCTTGGGGCAAAATTTCATCTGGAGAGCAAGTGAAAAAACAACAAAGCTGAGAAAACACAGATTGCTATTGTTATTATTATCATAATTACAGTTGTGCTTATCGTGCAAGCAGCCTCAATCAGGATGAAATACAGTTTCATTTGATGAAGCTTCCTGTTTTGACTGGCTTGAGTTTGAGAACCACACACTTGGCTGGCATGCCAAAAACTCAATCAGGCGCAATTACATAGCCATCAGATAGAAATGTAATTGATTTGAAAGCTGACATGAGATATAACTACATTACAGTGGAGGCACAGTGGGGAGGCTCCTTGGGGACAGGGCCTACGGGGAGCTCATTACCGCCAAGCTTTGAATTATTGAGTGCTAAGGCAGTGACATTGAGGAATAGAGGCGAGCGATTGGCTGTAACAACTCGGCAAGTGTTTATCTCAACTTACAGCAACCTAAGACATCTGAAGGAGTGATCTGCCCGAGCATGAATATTGCAAGGGGAGAAGTTGTAATGGTTCATAATTGAAAGGGTTCAGGCCAAGGTAGAGTCTGTGGAAGCACATCATGCCTGATATTTCCATATCTGGTAATGGTAATGAGGTCAACTGAGGCAAAACGCAATATCATGCCCTGCTTGTGGGTTGTTTCCATAGCAATAACACTACCTTGATCTCGAGTCACGTATTTAGCGCTTTGGTTAGCATTGAGTTTGTGGACGCATCACATGTCACACCCAACCCTGCACAATGAGAGCTGTGTTAGAACACCACAGTGCTTTCCAATTTATACTTTCACTTAAGTGAATTGTGTTTACTTGTTTTTTGTGTAGTCTGGTGTGGTTATTGCTGAGCTTGCTGGCTTGTTTCATAAAGAAACTGGAAGAAAAAGTACTATTGCAAATTAGTCTGTGTTTCACTTGTCTTTTTTGAAGTAATGCAGCAGTGCTTTTATTTTAACAGACACATTTTCAGTGTTTCCACTTTGTATTTTTATTGGCTGGCAGCCTCTCTCAGGATGGAAGTGGGGAGGAAACACATCTGCCTGACCCTGACCACCAGGCTATGGGTCTTTGCTGAAGTGCTAAAGGGTGACTGTTGAGAGGATAAAGACATAAGTCGCTGCAGAGGGGCCTCACCATCCCCAAAGGAAACTGGTGACTGCCTACCTCTGGGACAGCTATGCCCCCTAGGCTTCTGCCACTGATCTCACTCTGTCTCTCTCATTCTCTCACTCTCTCTTCACACAGCCCTCCTGTGAGCTTTCTCACAAAAATGAGAACTCAATTAATTCAGGCGAAATGAGGACGAGGGAGGAGGAGGAGGCCCAGGCAGCCCGGAGAGACAGGGAACAAGCAATAGAGGGAAGCCTCGCAGAGCTGCTTGTCGATCCGCGGCCTGGAAACAGCAAACAGAGCATTGGGTGACTGTGCATGTGCATTAAGTCTTTAGCCAAGTTAATCCTGTCTGCAGTTTAAACATGGCTGATGAACGAACGCTCCTCATTACAGAGTGGGATGCTGGGTAAACAGAAGGGTCAGAGGGAGGCAGAGAGACAGAAAAGAGCAAAGCCTGGAAGAGATGAAGACAGAGCAGACATGATTAAAGACATGCTGACACTCAATCCCTTGCGTGTTGTTTATTACATGGATGCTGGGAGGGTATCACTGGTTGACCTTTCCTTAGAGTTCAGTGACTGATATTCTAGCTCTTATGGAACAACTGTGACAGACACTTCAGATCGCCGGTGCTTTCAATTTTGAACCGAGGACTTTCAACCACAAGTTATACTCCAAAGTAGGGTTTTTCTAACCATGTTCTATTATCCTAACCTTCTGAAAGTGGTTTTGGTGAAGAATACCTAACCATGTTTAAAATGGTGATCAGCATGAGGGTAAATAATAAATGGACTGCAGGTCCATAGCTGAGGCTATCATACATGTCATGCTACATACTACATACTACATGTCATGAGGCTATCATACATATCATACAGGCTATCATACATTTAATACACAAGTAGTATATTAAATGTGAGCTACTGAGAGTGAGTGGACAAGGGACAGCGACCACACAAAGTGTTTCTGTGGGACCACACACGTCACTTCAAGCAACAATGCTTTCAACGTGATATTACAGTCCATATACCCCCTTTCTATAAACTACATAGAAAAGGGAATAAACAAACTGTGGTGTGAAAAAGTTTACATGTATGTCAGTCTATGAGAGTGATCTTTGACCTATAACCTTGAGAACAAAGACCTCATATTGGACAACAGTCATTAATCTTGGGTGAGCCCGGTCACGCTGCTTAATGCTATATAAGGGTGCTACAAGCTGCCACACAGCTCAGCTAATTTTTCTCATAGCCTTGCAGAAAAACTGGCAGAAAACCAGCTGTTAGCCGAGGCCGTCGCCAGGTTCGAGGTCACTAGTGCATACACACATGCACACACAAAATATGTGATATGAGGTGGCACACTGCAGTATATCGAGCAGCTATGCTAAGTAGGCTAAAAACAAATTGACACTGTAGCCACTTTTTTCCATCCGAGTTGTTACTTTATGTACACAACTGTTTTTTGTGTGTGACACCGAGAACTAAAAAACAAATGAGAAAAAATTACCCATTTTAACTGGAAGACAACTTATAAGCTGTAAGATGTTATCTCCAGTGCAATGGTGTTATAAAAGTAACCACTTCCCTCTGACAGAGCGTAAATCTCACAGTATTCTGGGATGTTTTTATGCTCAATGTTGACTGCAGTGCGTATATTACAATGTTTTACCAGTCCCAGCTCTAGGACAAGGCTAGTAAAATAGGCGAGTCAGAAAGTTCCACATTTTCATATGATAAATACCTTGCATGTAAGGAGCCAGGGGGGATTGTTGCAAATGTGTTTCCAAGAAAATCAGTCTGCCACGAGTACTTAGAGTGATTGAATAGCCCGTAAACAGAAGCAGCAGACTTGCTTGACGCTCTCTGGGAGACACTAATATAGTTGTGCTCTCAGGAGTGAGGGGAGGAAGGAGGTGGAGTTGAAGTTCATGAACTAAACAGCGCAAGCAGGAGATTTTAAAATTACCCTGTCTCTGAACTGAAACTGCAGAGTAAAAGCACAAGACCATTGAGTGAAGTACGTCAAGTCAGTCATAAGACACCCTTGGTCAATAGCTGATAGTGTTCCTCGCATTAGCCCAAATTAAAATTAGATCTATCTTTAACAATCTCATTTAAAAAAGCCATATGATGACACTTTTGCTCATTTATGCCCCCCATCTTCCCTCTGCAAACCCCAGAGGAGAATAAATTCTCCTTTGTATATGGGGCTTGTAAAAGGACCATTTTGCCAGCAGGCCAGCATCTTTCCTATTGCAGACGAGATTGAGATCATTTTTTCCAGATCTATGTCCAATCAAGACTGCACAGTGTTGTTGATGTAGCAAGTCCAATTAGAGGCGAAAGGAGCATGAAAATGAATTAAGCACACAATTTAGCACTTCAGTTGAAGGCATGTATTTGTGTCTTCATCACACATCAGCTGACATTGATATTATACTGAGCCTAAGGATATTTCACCAATAACAATCTTAAAAGAAGGCTGTGATCTGGGGTTGAGGTTCTAATGACCAGAGGCATGGAGGTTTGAGACAAAATCATGTTGTTCGTTCAGAAATATATCTGTGGCCTCCAAGACCCTGATAGCACCATGCTTGACAAAAAAGTGAAAAATGCATTTTAAAAGTTGTTACACTTTCATTGTGACAGCTATTTAGAGATTAACTAATATTTTTTGACACAGTGTCAATTTCCATAGAGCTCTAACAGAGGGTGGATGGAGAGGTAGTTTCAATTCAAACCCTGCAGCTACAGCAATTTCGTTGGTGGTGAGCTGTTGTGAAAATGTGAGAAAAACCGCAACCTATGTGCCTATTGTGCAAACACGTAAAACCACAAAGGGTGCTGTTAGTTGCTAAAAGAGCACGTTATCTATATATGGGGTAGAGCCACAACCCAACACAAACTGAAGCTCAGTCCTGTGACATTTACACATTTTCACTTTTTAAGCTTCTGTTAGTGGTACATGTATGACTGGATAAATTAGTAGAGAAATGTAATGAGGATAGAGGCAGGACATGAGGGGTTCCTAAATGGTTTGAAAATTATGGAAATGATACGATGTTCCATGACACCTTGCTAAGACATTTACTATTAAGTTAAATTGCTCCTTTAGCTAGTGGCAATCCTAGACTCTGCAAGGCCCCAGGCAAAAAAGCCTGTCATTGACCGTTATGTGCATAATTGTTACAGGTAGCGAGCTGACCGCCCTAATGGCATCCAGCTGTTATTCAGTAGCAAGAAGGGGCCCCACTAAGGGGGGTTTGGGGCAGCAGCTATGCACTTTTTGGTGCCTTGATAGTTGTCATTGCAAAATGTGCAAAAGTGGCCCTTTTCCAGAAGTTTTTCAGAAGCCCCCAAACACTTGCGTGGCTTTCCTCTCCTGATGGTGCTCTCCTACTTTTTACCAGAGAAGAAAGAAAAAATCTGAGAGACAATAGACATGTACATCATGTGTCTGACAATAAAGAGCTTAGACACACACTTGAATTCCCAGACACCTGCACCACATCTCCTCTGACCCGAACATGAAACCGGGACAAGAAACACTATGCAACCATTTGGTTTGTTTGTCCTCCTGGGGCTGTCTTGGCTCTCAGAAACTCTACCCTGGCATTCGCTCTAATCCCCAGAGAATGACATGCCGACCAGCAGCATACAGATAAAGCACCAGGTGATCGCATATCTGTGACAGACCACCATAGAAGTCTCCAAACGTGGTCCTGGTGACACTGTTAATTTGACGGCCCTTCTCCTGTTCTGCACTTGGCCTCAAGCGTAGCCTCTGTATCAGCTTACATCTAGCCGTTTACCTCCGAATAACAAGAGCTGCATCAACTTTAACTGATTCAATTGAGCAGAATTGCACACAGTTCATTGGCTTTTGGCTAGCACTGGCGAAGTAGATGACAGCGGTGTGTGCAGCCGGAGAGTATCAGTTGACCCAGACTAATTATTCATAAGGCCTTGTTGTGATGGCTGCTGCTCTGGTGAGGTCAGGCAGGAGCAGCTAAGGGGAAAACAAAACATTTCATACTAAAATGGAGTTGACACCGCTGGGTATCTACAGAAAACTATGAAAGAATATCTGATGCCATGTAAGAAAAAAAAAATCTCTAAGAGCAGTGAGTTCTCACTGTGCTATTGTAAGTGGATAGCAGTGTGACAGCTATACATTCCCGACAGGAGGTTGTGTTTGATGCATTGGAGGATATGATATGAGACGGGTGCTCATGCATGGCTAAAAGGAGAATGGAGCGGCTCTTTAAATAATAGCACACTCTGTGTCCTCCCAACCACAGGCAGGCATTGCCTTGAAATTTGTAATTACAGTAATTGTGATTTCAACAAATGGGCTTGGAATACGCTCTTCAGCAGTAAAAGTACGGGTTGCGTTACCCATGAGGAGTCTACTAAAAGAATCCATCGACAAAGCTTTAATTTATCAGCTCTTGGATACAGGCATTTAAAATGTCCAATAGTCTGCAAAAATATTCTGATAAACACCATTGAGATCAGTCTTTGACTGAGGTGAAAGCTCTCTGACTCTTGCAAAGAAAAGTAAAAGTACACGCTTAACCTATAAGCTCAACTGCTTTCTCACCTCTATTTCCAACCTAAATGAACCGCAGAAATGTGTACCCACAAGTGCAAACACACAGGGCCCACTTTTGAGCAAGCACAATAGTGTGGCAATTAGTGGCTAGAGAGGAAGAATGCTGGATCCGTTACAGTTGTTGAATGTTAATTACAGCGTTTTACAGCGTTGAGGAGATAACGAGTTAGCGCCTGGTGACAGCAGCGACACGTCCTTTAACGAGAGCCGTGGAAATTTATGAAACTTGAGATCAGGGACAATGAGGCGTTACTGGCTTGTCAGACGCTCTCGTCCTCACCCTCCTTTTGTCCTAATGAAGGCAGACACTCGTTTCCTTCTTTTCTCTGCTCGTTCCAGCGCTGTTAGTGTGGAATGATTATTGTTCGTGTTGGAAAGGTAAAAATCAGCTGATTGGGATTCTATCCTTGTTCACCTTATCATCTTGCATCACCACTGCTACTTCATAATCAGCTTCTGCTATATTTATATGGTAGGAAAAAAATAAGCAGAAAACATGTGGACACATAAAGGCCAAAGATAAACATCGGGTCATATTACAGATAATTCCCTGTCTGGGGCAGGGAACATAGCCGGTAGCCAGACAAATGTGAGTGACCATTCATTCCTGTCTATCTAAAAAGCGAGGGATCAAGAGCTTGGTGAAATCCGAGGGGTTAATATGGTCATGTTGTGAAGCCTGGTTTGGAATTTAGGTTAATGGAATCATTGATAGGGCTCAGCTCTAATGCCAGCTACGCTTAAGAGGATCCATACCGCATGATTTAGACAAATCCTGGGACATTCTTCAAAGTTTCCCCCACTGACCCTGGCAAGACTTTTTAAAAACAGACACACACAGAAGTCTGAGGATTTCTCTAAGTCTACACTGGCTTTTCTAACCAAATTCCCTGGGCTGTATCAACAGCCTAAATAGTTTTTATAGAATATTACATCAGCTACACTGGGGCAAACGTGGGCCTCAATGGAAATATTAGGCCTAATAAACACATAGAGAGAGTCTGTTTTCTTTTTTCTCTGACAAATTACTCTGAAATGTGAGAAAGAATGCACAGTAAAGTATGGGATTCTTGAGATTGTAGCTCATGTCTAGACTTGGACTTGGTGAAAAAGCTCAGAGTTTACCATGCTTAGCTCTAAACAAGTGAATTATTTCTGCGACAAGTAGCTTGAAGTAACCTAAAATGAAGACAAATCGCAATATGTCTGTCATAACAATGTGAGTGAGAATTTAAATGCACTTCTAATGAACAAAGTAAAGCTTTGGACCGGCTTCCAATAATTATGGTTGGAAAAACAATCATCTATTTGGGCCGCAGCCTCGAAGAAGAGGAGGGACTAGCCTACTGGAGAGAGCATGACAAGATCTCTTAAAACCACAGAAGACAAGGCGCCTAGGATGGTGTTCAGATGTCAATAAAAACAGGTGTTAACCAGCTTAGCTAAGATGTTAAGAGCTTGGATAATCCTAGCCTGGATCCAAGAGGGATCTGGCTCTGGAATACTAATGCTTAGGATGCAACGCTAAATCCCACAGACTTGATTAGGAGGTTGGATGTGAGTGGTGCTGCTGCAACAGGCTGTCAAAGTCCATTTTGCATCTGCTGGCAATTGTCAAGGACTAAAGAATAACGTGTATTAATTTATAGGAAATACCTGGTTATGAGAAAAGAAAAAGTAATGTTGTACATATCATAAGATTTATGCTTTTTCAGCAGTTTGGAACTATTTCATTACAATGCGACAACCCTGATTCTAACAAAGAAGGGGCATGAGAGAAATATAATGAAACAGAATGATTTGTAAGTCCTTTGTAAACTGCATTCAGTTAAATACAGTACAAATACTATATGTCTAGACCTCCAACTGGGAAAATGGGAAATATACACTCATTCTGGATTTTATGGATTTATCTTTATTATGTTTTACATATCGTCCGAACACTTTTGTAGTTGGGGTTGAATGAAACTATATGTAGTATGTACTATATGTATCTATCTTTATATATGAAGAGGAGGTTTTCATCTGGACTTCCATTCTAAAAATAAAAATAGCCTAATAGCCTTTGGTACACTGGATAATGAGAAAAGTTGGATATTGGACGAAGCACCCGGAGGATAAATGATTGCCACACTGATGGGTTCCAGGATTGCTGATCATATAACAAATATGTTTTTGAAAACAGGACTTTCTTGAAAAGTTCTCTCAAAATACTAAATCATTTCAAAGAACTGCAGCTGTAAACATTATGCTGTCAGCGTTCATGAAAGTTTCTTTGTTGTAATTTAAGACACTGAAGGGCAGAATGATACATCAAAGTACTGAAATAGTGAATGTGTTAATTTTCTGCTACACTTATCTCAACACAAACAGATAGCACCTGAAGCGAATGTGCAATCACACCTCAAACACACACAAAAAAAGAGTTCACAAGGAGGAAAGTGCCCCAAAAAGAATGAGCAACAAACATGGTCTCACCTTGCAAGTAGAACTCCACAGTGAGTAAACACACTACATCTCTCCCTGAAACCACTCCCATGTTGTGAAAAGCCTCGTCTCAAAGATGACACCTCCACTTTGACAAAATATAAATAAATGAATGCATCACTCATCATCTGGTTCACTTAATCGACTTTGAATGTACCACCTTGCCCGCTCCATACATTCATAGACTCTTTTACATGCCACCCCATAATCAAATCAGCATCTGGTGTCAGGGTGGCTTGTGGTTCAGGGTGTTCTCATTTGTAAACACCACCTGCCAGTTCTCACTCCACTTCACTCACTGGGTGACATTAGCACAAGCGTGAAATGTGATTTTGCGTTGAGCAAACCTCTGCACCGAGCACATCTGAGTCTGCCCACCTGGAAAGCAGGCATGAATAATCTACGGTCACCTAAGTCAGAGGGAGTTGTCATGCATAAGACACTAGCCAGAGAGCGGCAGAAACACAGACCTGCAGGATAAACTGCGTTGAGTCCGACTGATTTCATCCTGGCTGATGGAATTATTTTGTTATGTTAAGTCCGCATTATTTCCTAACCCTTTAATTCAGTGCATTTGTTACTCTCAAGCATCTGACCTGAACTATGCAGGTGACGTATTATTGGTGGTGCCATGAAATCCTTGATGCTAATAAACTTTAAAGTTACACTTGTTTCAATTTTGAAACCAAATTTTATTACAACAACATTGTTGTTAAGATCAGCAGATCATTGGTTTTATGCCCTGACAACAAGTTGTGTAGTGGTTGTTGGAGATGATAATGCTACTACTAGGGAGATGGCTTGGCAACGAAGTAAGAAGTGGGTATAGTCCAAGACAACTTCACAATGGTAATGAAAGAAAAAAAAAAATATGTGTATCCACTATGTCATGGGTTCAAATAAACTAACAACCGGACACAAAAACCTCTTTCTCTTTCTCCATCTCACTGCATTCTAAACCCTGATCACTGCAGAGGAAAACTCCTACATCCACACAGTTCTACTGACAACAGTCCTTCACATTTTCACATTATTTTCAAAAAGATAGGCTCCATGGTCAAAAGACAGACATCAGAGCCATTTTTTTTCTGTTTTGTATCACACTTAAGCCACATGGATATATTTTGGAACTGATTGATGCTGCTCTTGATTAAAATTATTAAAATTGAAATCTTTTGTGACACTACGACACATTATATAGAGCTATAAAACATAGACACAAGCTTATAAAATGTAATAAAAACTTGCTGCATAGTGGACAAAGAAAAAGCATAAACATTTTAGGTAACTATAGTGTGATGGAAAGGTAGATTATTAATGCAAAATCCTTCAAATTAGCAAAGGTTACAGTCTTAGTCCCCCACCCCCCGCTGTCCACTTTAGTGGCTCCGCTGCAAAGCTGTGACAAGGCCCCTGTTAATCACACACATTCAGCCATTGATGCAAAGCTTTAAAGTGCCACACGATCCAAGGAGATCAATCATAAGCCAATTTATGCTTGTTGGTCCGGTTTGGTTAATACAACGCTGCTTCACGCCTTCTACATGATCACACATAATGCAATCAGATTTTCATTGACAGAGTACCTAAGCTATGATTAGATTTCCCTGTGGGGGCAAAAAGACACATAGATGTTCACTGCTCAGCACTCTACACCTGCTCTCCAGCCGGGAAACTTATGTACCGTATGCCAATTGTCTGTAACATGGAAGATCAGACGCATCGCCTTTAAATTGCCGGCGTCTTGCCTTTTGATGAATGTCAACAAAGCAGTTAGCAGGGAGGAAATGAGAAAAAGAGAGCGAGGACAGGAGAGGAGAGAGGGGGGTGGGGGTGGAGAACACACAATTATAAAAGCTTCATTTCTTCAGAGAACCATAAAGTCTCGTCCCAGAAGGGCAGCTGAGCACAAATCAATTTCTTTCAGTCGATTACAAGCACTGAGGTTCTAACCTTCATTTGTGAGTCTAATACTCCAACAGTTATGTAGAACACATACCAATTAAGCAATTCTGCTGGAATAAGAGGGCCGTGAACTGACGCGATTATGGAGGCCGGGCCCCTGGGGAGGTCGGGTTATCGGCTCAGGAGTAGGGAAGACGATGGGAGCTGGGCAGGAGAGAATGGGGGAGAAAGACGGCGAAGGGAGAAGAGAGATGGAAGCCAAGGAAAAAGTCATTTATTAAGTCTAATACTCTGTGAAATGTTCCCATGGTAATAGGGCGGGGAGATTGCGTTAATATCAGGGAGCCATGCAGAAAAGGTCACTCGATATCTGTGCCGCCCACCGGGGTCGTGCTGATGGGAGCTGCTCAAACACATCTGATAATGCTCTCAGCGTCGTCGCTCTGCGCCAGAGGTCGAGAGGATGGGAGCTTGGGAAAAGATGCCATTTGTGGAAATTGCACTGATGTACCGCTGTGCTCTGACACAATTCTCACTGCTGGCTTTTTATGTGCAGACAGCTGTACGACGAGTGAATGGAATAAGCATGATGACACCCAGTCAAAGATTATCAGGCATAAATGTACAGCTCTGCGGCGCATTATGCTTTCAACTAAGTTTTGATTCTGCAATCATTCATCCCCACAATGACATGAATATACAGGAAAGGCAGGCGGCATCCTCGTCCTGATTTTCAATATGTGTTTGCACACAGGCTCGTGAAAGGAAATGCATTAGAGGCACTCTCCATCTTTCTATTGTTACAAGCTAAATCTGGTGCCATTTTCCTCTTGATTTAAAGAGCCTGGATGCATCTCTGCAGATATGTGGAGATCAACACATTGTCATTCACTGCTGACGCGCACCTTAACCACCGCCCTCCCTGCCAGAAGATTTATGGTAATTGATAGCATGTGATAGGATGCAGCCCATAAACCCATGTGAGGTATGCGTTTCTATGGTAACCCTTCCCTCTATTCGCTAGCCCTATGCGCCTTGGTGTTTTCACTTTTTTCCTGTATTGTAGGCGCTGTCTATTTGGATGCCAGTGGTAGGAATGAGATGCAGATTTGTGGCAAAGCAGAGACACAGATGTTTCCTCATTGCCTTTTAATCTCCTATTCCCTCAGCGCCTGGCAAGAAACACTCCCCCCTTTAGAATGGTAATTGGACGAGATGAATAATAAACAAAACGAAAACAGACCGATGTTTATAAGGAGCATTTCAACACTTTGGAATGATCATACTTTATGGCTATTATTAGCACAGAGACAAAAGCAAGTGCTGCTTCCTCTGGGAATAATAAAGGTCTGAGCTTTAACTTGTCTAATCAGGAGGAGATCTATCAGGGTCTCGTCGAGGACGGCGAGGTTTTGCTCATTAAGGCAGAGCAGTTCACCGTCTACCACTGATTTCCTCGCCTTTCCCCACAGCCTGCATTTCCACAAAACAGCAGCCATCTGAGAATGCATTATTACAGCATTCATATGATTTTATGTCTCTTCATCCACATCTTCTCCTTTTTCTAATTGCCTGGCTTCCATATGTATGCCATATGCACAATAAAACCACACTAAAATCCAACTGCAGCTCGCTAGATTCATTGCTTGTAAATTTAAGATAATGATTTCATTAAGTGCTGCCTGGCCTGATGTCATATGGCGAACACTTTTCCTCCGTCTCCCACCCAGCCAAACATCACCCTCCATATCAGTCGGTGCTCCGTGTGTTTGTTGACAGCGAAGAGATAAATGTGGATATTTCGACACTGTGTGATATCAGAAAACCGGCTATTTGCATGAAAAACCTGTCCCTCTTTCTCCCCGGAGAGCTTTATTACAGGAGGATATTTCAAACGCTATCAAATGTGCCAAACATTTACTTTGATAACTCCATCAGATGGCTCCCTGGGTTTAATGGTAGCAATCTGAGAGTGCTGAGGCACACGCCTAAAGCACAGACAATAATGGTAGGGAGAAATACGAGGAAGGGATGAATAAAATCTCTTTAAAAAGTTCATAAATAATGCACCTTGTGCACTAGAGAGTTGTTGCCTATTTAACTATGCATGCCTCTTCCTGGTTTCTGTGCTAGCGGAGACACAAACACAGCATGTATTATGGGTCAACATGACAGCACAGGAGGAGAACAACCTAGGGCTCCATCAATCCTCTCAGCCTTGGCCTCCCACCCACGTGCAGCAACCCCTCCCCGCTGCAAATCTCCAGCCACAGGATGACTGCACCACCTACTGTATTTTGTCGCTGTGGTGAAAAAAACGCAACGACAAAAGGGAAATCTAACGAATGACCAGGCGCGTGCCAGAATGAGGGAGAAGATTTGAGAAAACGGGAGAAAAACAAAGTGCAGGACTAATTATCCAATTAATGTGCAATTAGGCCCATGCGGCCTAATGGTCTGTGTTGGATTTGGTAATAGCTCTACCAGACTGAGGAGCTGATTAAACTCACTGTAGGCTGCGGAGCGGGCAGACTCGAACATCGACTGACTGAACGGGCCTGATAGTCAGTACAGCCACTGTCTAGATTAAATGTCCATATATATAGTCCATATATATATATGGGTTCAGGCATGCTGACTGAAAAGCTGAGAAAAAAAACAAAAAAACATTAAAACCCCCTGAAAGATATTCAACAAAGCATTTCATTAAGACTTTCATTATCTGCCATAGCAGAATGTGCTAATAAATGCTAATTATATTCAAGCTAATATTTAATCACACACAATTTCTCCAGTCAACTCAGTTTGAGGAAGTAATAATTCTAATGAACGCATTGCACAGCGCAGTTTATGAACTTCAGCACTGGCAAAATGAGAGAGGAAACACAGATGATGTTTAAAAATGCTTTTTCAACTATGAGCGTTATTAGCTTTGACTAATTTCCTACCCTAATGAGATCCTCTTGGAGGGATATTTTGGTGCAATTAATAATGCACATAGAATAATCAGAAGCATAAATATTTATTATGTTGTGCTTCTGTCTAGTATAGGGTGTGGTGAGTATAGACAAAGCTACTGACTGTGCAGTGCAGAAGCGCTGGAGTGTTTGCTATCATTACACTGAGAAACATGTATTAGAATTAAATCAGGTTTATATTTGGCTTCACTTTGGGGATTTTTCTAAATACTCTGTAACAAGTTAGTCTAAATTCAGATGTATTGTACATTTAAACTAGGAATGAAAGTCGACTAATAACACTGAAGTAACAGTAAAATCCAGTTTCCTTCTGTTCTGAGCTGGAACATGCTCTGGTTGTTTAAACAGTTCTTAGAAATCTGAACCAGTACTCTCGTAACATAAGCCACATCACAGCAAAACTATTGATTAGGCTAGTCTTGTTTATATGACTCTAGTCCACCATTGGCAGCAGTGAACATGTCTGCTTAACAGCACATTAGTTGAGTGTAATGAAGAATCCTGCACAGTCTTATTGCTGCTTTACATCCATCTGCCAATAAATAAAAAATCCCTTAATGATTGAAATACTCAAGTTTAATCTTAGCTACTCTGAATTTATCCCAAAAAAAGTCACTGGGCTTATAATATTTACTAACAGCCGTGGCTACATTAACCTGATGTTAATTACATCAAAATATATGGAATATATCACAACTTTGGTTTAACTATCCAAACAAAGATACCGTCTTTCATTCCTTCAACCACCTTCATGAAAAACTCAGCATTTTGATAAAAGCTATACATTCAGAAACCCTTTGATAGCCAGGTCTCTCATTGCGTTTAAAAGGAGTTATGTTTCTTCTACTGACCAAAAATATGGGTATTCTTTAGGAAATGCATCTATACAAAAAACTCTAGTCTAGTCTAGTCAAAACTCTATCTGAGATAAACATTGTGAATGTGCTGTATACATGTAAAAAGAATACTTAAAAAATAATAATATTGGCACACAGCACGTCTTAATCATATTCATATTCTAAATAATAATAACATTAGCATGTATGTAAATGTA
>JAOWBC010001486.1:5403452-5431206 GCA_028566105.1 Hypoplectrus providencianus
CTTATGTTATCTTGTACATAAGTATAACTTTTCTCTCAAGGATTGGAGGATATAGCCTGAAAATAAAATCTCAATTTTCTTTTATTTATTTATTTATTTATTTATTTATTTAAATTGATTTATTATTTTTTGTTCTAATAAACAATCTTCAAATTATGAAGGAATTATATATATATACACATGGTTGTGGCTGGTTTAAACCATTGATGATGGATGAGATTCATCATAATTCACACCATTATTACCCAAGTTAAAGTGAAAGTCTATTTACATTTGTCATCATCATCCTAAACCATTAATCCAATTTAAGTCATTAAACCACCCAACTCTGATCTCTGCTCCTGACTACACACAGAGATTTGATTTCTGTCTCCTTCTCAAAGCCTGGTTCACATCAATGCCCCAGAGTTTTAACCAGTAATTGAATGATACGTTTTTTCTCACAACTGGGGTTTTAGTTACAAGAACTGATCACCCAAAAAAACAGAGACAGCTCTGTTTTTTGTCTGTCTCAGACAAAAAACATTTTCACCCTCAATACATACGTGTGCCAAAAAGTAAAGGTGTTTTGATAACATATACTGCATTCCATGTATAACACTTTGGAAAAACTTGAATATAAGATTATTTAGTTTCTTAAATTCAATTTATATGGTATGTAGAATGTATTATGATTTTTAGCACATTTGATCAATTCTGTTTATAAAAGAAAAAGACAAAGGAGCAAATACTCATAAAAGGCATGCATTTTAAACAAACATCTGGCATAATAATATCTCATTTGGTCTACAAAAAAAGTGTCATTTTCTGTGGATATACTGTAAGTTTGTTTTACTTATATATATAACATTTCCCACAAAAGATTTCCCCTCACCAAAAGATAACGTCTCCATAATGTATAATTCTGTATTCTACATCAAGTTTGTATCAAGCTTCCATATTATGAGGTGGATTTGTAAATAAGGTTACATTCTCTTCGGAAGCATTTTGCTGTTTTTGAGATGCATCCATCAACTGTGCAATGCAATGCGCAGAAGTGGATGTGACAAAAAGGAAAATCAGGCGGTTTACATATGCAATCCCAATGTAACAATCACAGTAATGAGCAAAGACAAAAATGTGTCGGCACAGTCCTCCTCCTCCTCACAATCCCTTCCAGCCAAGACCTTTTTCCCAAGCACAGGATCATTGCTCTTTTGACTTGCAGCAAATTGGTAGATTGGTAGCGCGTCATACTGCCGTCACACTGGCTTTTATCTATCTCCATATGCAGGCCTGCAGAAGGAATGTTTTAAATTCCAATAAACCCAGATGCAAAAAGCATTCAGCTTGCACACCTGACATGCAAAAATATGAAGGCTGCTGAGAACAATGGGAGGTCAGGAGAGGCAGTGAGAAGACAGACAGGGAAAATACAAGAAAAGGAAAGAATGGAAGGTGTTGGTAGAAGGATTGATGGACTGCAATGTGCACACTTTTAAGTGTTTGCACAAGTCAGATATGGAAGAAAGGAGGCAAGCGTAGTTGGAACCTTCAGAAGAATAGAGGAAATAGAAGAAGAGAGAAGGAACTATTTGGGAGGTGTTTGGCTTCAAAATCTACCTCTGTGTTGTCTTTTAAATGACTCTTGTTTGGACTGGAAAAGAAAGGTTGATGAAGAAGATCGAGTTGGAAGATGAGGAGGAGGAAAGAGGGGAGCAGATACGATGAGAGGATTCTACAGCTTTGGGTTGGTATGGAAATCAGGTCTTGGAAAGGAGGGAAAAAAAAGGATAAGAAGCAGATGGAATCAGCCGCTGACATGACAGCATCCAGCCTTGAGAGCGCAGATCTACTGCTTGTGCAATTACATGGCTGCATTTGCATCTATATGATCCCTCAAAACGCTGTCATGTGTGGGGATTTGAGCCTCGCTGTCTGCCAGTGCCTGTGCACAATTATGCGTGTGCCTCGTGTGTGTGAGAGCATATTCACAACATTAGACGATCTGACAGGCGCTGCTTGTCTCGATGTACCCTACATAAAATGAGGATGCATTTGGTAGAAGAGGATCATGTCCATTGTGTTAATAGGGATAATAGTGATTTAATAAGCTTACAGGCGGATTCAGTGTGCATTCTAATTGGCAAGCTCCCACAGATCAAGCTGCCTCCTGAATCCCCCCCATGTCAGGAACACATGGAACGGTCTAGAAACGGTAAACATAAACTGTGGCACTTAAAATTGTAGGGAGTTAACATGACTTAATAGCTGTGTGTCTTAATCGCCAATAAGAAGGACAGGTCTTGTGATGGGATTGAGTGCCATTAGCTTGTTTCCTATGTTAATAAAAAATTTTATTGAATTTTGCACTTTTAATGAATTATTACTTGAAGGTGCAATATGGAAGATATGGCCTGTTTTTTTGTTTAAAACACTTAAGAAATGAACTAGGATTATAAACAGAATGTGAAAGGTGATAGTTCTGACATTGTGTAAAAGCCTTCTCCGCACTGTGTTGCAGAAATATCTACAGAAATAAGCATGCCAACCAGCTAGCCCCAGCCTGGTGTCATGACATACAACTTGTACCTAGAGAGTGTCCAGTGTCCAGTCTCTCCTCTCAGCTTCACTTTTCTCTGTTTTCATACATTTGCCTTGTTTCTGAAAGATCTGGATGGATGACAACCACACCATAGAAAGACATTTTGATATCAATTCAGTTTTCATACCAAAGTCTAAGATAACCAGTTCCATTGACTGCAACCTTCTTTTTTCTTTAGCACAGCACAGGTTACCAAAAAATGCTGCCTGAGAATCAAATCATATACTAAGGACATGAGGAAAACCAAAGATGATGCACATTCCTGACTCGCTGTTTCAATGTTGTGTTTTTTGTCTGTATGTGCTCGCTGTGCTGCCCTTCCAGCAGCAAATACTCATATGTTACAGTATGCAGAATGACACTCTGCCACTTCCAGCACCCAAGTAAACACAATGGGTCACTTCTCTCTTCTTCATGTTAAGGTCTTTCTTTGGGCTTGTTTTTGCGTTTCTGAGGGTATGTTCATGTGCATGAGCCACTTTCGCAGCACCACTTGATGGCAGTAACACACTTACAAAAACATGGCGTTGTAGTTGTCAAAACCACAATATCTGCAGCACGGAAATGACTGCCACAGGCTCACAGCATATGAACTACCAAGCAAAGCCGGAGCGGCATAGGAGAGGGAGGTGAGCGGTGAATATGGGAATGACAAGAAGATATTGGGAGCCTAATTGTCTTGAGAAGCGGCTATGCGACCTTGGCAGGGTGAGAAGTCAGGGGCTTTGGCCTCCCAGGGCACGGTGCTGCCAGGGTAATTGTGCCACGATCTTGACCTTGCATTGCTTAAAACCGCCCTCGATTCTTTCTCTCTCTATCCCTCTCTCTTCCTTCGCTCAAGCTGAGAAGGAGCTGGGATCTGCTCTCCACTCTAATGATGTCAGCTCCCAAGGGGAGGCGTCCGTCTGCTGAATCTCAACAGCTAGCCTTCAAAGTCGCAGTCTGGCCCAGGAGCTGGAAGGAGGCCTGGAGGAGGGTGGGGGAGGATCTGTCCACTAGACGGTACAACCACAACCCAAACAACCAGCATGACCAGCACTCATGAGGAGGCCACAGAGGCCCTGATCCTCTTGCCCTGCTACTGTTAATGGAGCCCTCCAACAGTAAGCACACAAAAGTAAGGAGGTAGCGGGAGGCTTGATAAATTTGGCATGAAATAAAAAGACAGCATTTTAATGATCATTACTAGGGCTGCAACTAATGACTATTTTCCATCAATTAATCAATAGGCTAGATTATTGGTTAGTAATTTAATTTGAACAATTTATGCCCTAAAAATAATTTTGACAAACTGTATGTCATTATATAATGCAACACAAAACAAAACTGCTATAGCTGGTCCACCCTACAAGTTAGGCCACCTTACGCGAGCCTGGGCCAAAGTAGCTGCTATCAATAGGCATTAGAAACCCCCTGACTTTAGTCAGCAGGTGCTAAGTAGTTAGACAGGGAAATTTGGCTTGGGTCTTGAGGAGTGGAGCATTTATTCACTGAGAAAAAGCCTAAACCAAACTCTCTCTGCATTACTATTTTCAGGACTATTACGCTAATGCTCACTCTTTCTCCTGCCATGCTGCAACATACATAGCTCACACCACTCACCTGCTTATAATCTCCACCTTACTATATGACATGGGTGCAACTCCTTATTCTGGAGAACAAAATGGTACTCAAGGATATCCTAGTGCATGGACTGATAGCACTGTATAGTGTATAGTGCACCTTTAATATTCTTTATTGACATTCTACCTTTAAACATACAAGTAGCTAAGTAGCTTTGCTTTGATTTGGCCCTTCTGTGCTCATTAACATGCCATAGTGTTAAATTCCACTGCTATGCCGATGACACAACTGTATACAACATAACTGAGATGATTATTCCAACCTCATTAACGTGAAACTATGCTTAATGGCAAAGGTTTCACTAATACACTCACACCCACTGCCTGGTTTGACTTACACAATGCAACATGTATTATGTCGCCGTTATATCAGATGTCAGGTACATTTGGCTACTACCAAATGTTTGGAAAATTGTGTTTCAAATGTGGGAGAGCGATTGATCTGCCCCAGGGTTTTTCTAGTGCTGTTAAACTAGGATTATCTTTTATTCAAATCACAGCTAACCCCACCTGCCAGCCAACCAGGCCTCTATCTACAGAGACCACATATGGCCATAAATCAATACCAAAGCAGTGGTGAAAGGAATGAAGGAACAAGGCAGTCTGATGCTGCTTGCTGCTTGACATTAACTTGGGCCGTGTTCCATCAATAATTAAGAATAACCTGGGTCAGATACAAATAACCCTGGACTGTTGCTTAAACTATGCTGCGATTTATATAAACAGCAGTCACGCCTGCCTTTGACTCTTGTAACTCAAACAATTCCTTTACCATGCTATATGGTGTCGCAATGATAAAACAATCATATAAACAGTGATTTTATCTTATCCCCAGTTAAATTGATAAATGTATACTCATAACTGTTTAGTTGTTTCTACTCAGTCACTTTTGGAAACACCATGCAGTCATCTTAAAGCTTACAACCACTTTACCATAAGGGCATGTATTGAATTTCACCAAAGAGAGGGAGACAGTGGGGCTAAATCACATAAATCTAGAGGCCAGCAGTAGTGTGAGGAAAACGACTCCCAAAAGACCCCATTCCCCTTCTTCCTCCAGCATTACCTCTCTGTGATTTCTATCACACTGCTTTTCAGTGAATTTCTGGTAGAACCATTGTCACAAAGATAGGAGATATAGTAAAATTGCCCGTCTACTTGACCTTCCAGAGATGGAAATGCTTTTTATCCTCCACTCACCTTCATTCTTTCTCCGTCCTTTTATAGTGGAGCAGCTGCAAGGCCAGAGAACATGTCTGTCTGAAGTTACTTTGATTGTGACATCTTATAGCAATCAAAAAGCACAAAAGTTGTTTTTTTTTTTTTCCAGGACATTGTATGGACACAGTTATGTACACAGTCGTGTTCAGTAAAAAACATTTTTTACATACATGGATACTTGAGGATACGTCTATAACTATGGCAACTAAGTATATTTTCATCGGAGGTGTATTATTATTATTTTTTTTTTACAACAGAGGCTTTCTGTTGAGGGAGAATACGATGACTAATGAGAATACAGAGGGGATTTTATAAATACAATATCACATTATGAAGCAATCCACACTGTCCAGTGCTACGTCTTTAAGAAAACACTACCATTATGCCAAGTGAATCCATCTTTTCAAAGAACATTTTCTATTTAATCACATCAAGAAATAATAAAACATATAAGCAAAGAATCAGAATGAGGGCACTGGTTGTATTTGTGTATCCTGATGCCACACTTAGACTTCAATAACTTCTGCATAACTCTGCATACACAGAGGAAGTGGTGCAAAGTCAAACAGTTATTATCTTAATTAGGCATCTACACCTGATCTTTGTGCAGGATAGCAGCAGTGCAAAATGGTGGGTAGTCAACCAAAACAAGATCAGTCTATATATATATTGTATCACAAAGAAGAAACAGAGTATAGTTTGGATTAGAGTGAACTGGACTCCAAAGCCATTTGACATTGTACAGTCTGTTTCATGCCAGGTTAAATGCCTGCATTAGTCTTGCCTGTACCTTTTAAGAGCAATACTCTCTCTTCAAGGGCAAATGTCTAGATTCGCTCTGACCATCTGACCAGGTCCTACGGCATAAAGTGCTAAATGGAAAAGCAAAGCCAGCCTTATTAAGGTCTGTTCACAACAGCTCTGAGGTTTCCAACTGGTGGTGGAGAGCTGTATATCCTGACTGTATACCCCCTGATTTATTATTGTTCAGGTGTGTAGGCCACTTTGATGCCATTTCCTGTCCTCCCTTTTCATGGAAACAAATACAACCCAACTGACCCAAACTATTTCTGTTTAAAAAGAATGTTGCAAATGTCTTGATAGAGGGACATGAAAAGTTTCTATGGAAGCTTTGCAGAGGTGGTTAGTAACATGCTACATTTACTCTGTTACTAGTGACATTCCTTTCATTAATCAAACAGGGCCAGACAGATACCTGACAGTACACAAATCCCTGCGACCCACAAAGACGTAAGTGACTAATTTACGTGAAGTTTGGCCAAAACAACGGAGTGACCGATGGCGTGCGACTCTTAGTCAGAAGAGGCAGAACAGCCCTGGCCTCTCATCAATTCCTATGGCTGGATTTGCCTTTTATTGTTTTGGTTAAAGTGATATCTGATTTTATTTTTGGATATTTGACGTTCATGCTCTGATTACAAAATGAATGACTCAGATGTTATTCAACAGTCCACCTCTGATGATTTGACATGTTGCTTCGTCTTGTCAATGGTATAACATCTGTGCATCCAGACTGACTACAGCTGCCATCCTCTGCAAACGTGCAAGCTACTGACTTTATTAAGCCATCTCTCAAGAGCACAAATGGTGTGTTTGTTATACAAAATATAGACATTGAGTAGAATATTCCTTTAACAATTTACCATCAATAATGGCTTGATCTCTGTCCAGTGATCCAGCTATAAGTCTATGTGACCTCCTTCAGTCATAAGCCTTTGTTTTCTTGTAGCTGGACAGGGTGAACCTAAACAAACAAAACAGAATAATGCTGCGAAATAAAACTTCCACTAGGGTTGAGAACAAAGAAAACAAACTGCTGATCTCCTTCCTACCCTTTGTCCCAGTGCTCTATCTCCAAAGCCCTGAGTGAATATTACAAATTACCCCCTTGTGCAAACTCCTGATAAATGGAGTGGGAGGCCAGGCCTTAGGGAGCTAACAAAGCAAACATGACATGGTGCATTGCTGTACATCCCTATCCCCAGTGTGTTTTTACAGGGATGTGAACGGCAGGTCGTCTGGGTCAGATCGATGGCTCATCGAGGCCTGTTTAGTAGCATTAACACCGTAGTGAGAGGCAAAATGTCAAGAGATCTCTGTGTCTGGTTCCAGACATGTTATCTGACAGAGGCGAGTCAGTGTCAACTATATATCAGACAAAACTTGATATGCTTATAGCCTCAATAGCCAAGCCCATGACAACTTTACATCATGACATGCTACTCATTCTCTTCAACTTAATTTATTCATACATCATCTTAAGACCATGATTTCAATTCGGAATCAAAAAAATGATTGAACTGAGCTTTCAGATTTAGCAGGACAGTCAATTTAAATATATGGCTAAAAGGAATGAGGCAGTCATTTAAAAATTGATACCATGTAGCCTACTTTTTCGAAAAAATAATTTGAAAATGTGAAAACAGTTGTCAATGACATAGTACTGAAAAAGAATATATGCAAAAAAAACAAAACAAAAAAAAAGATTGAACTGTCTTACCAATTAATTTACGATACAGGAGATGCTTAATTTGAGACACGGATGTAGTCTTCCCAAACAGGTTACAAACAATGTGTATGTGACAGTGATTCTTTATCTTTGTCTTTTTAAGATGACAGATAACCACTGCAAGGAAAAACCTCTATCTAGCATCTACTGGTGTCACCAGGATGACCAACTGGCGCCATAAAAACAATGGGCTTTAGAAATAATGTCTGGTATGATCACGATTTGTTTGATCTTGTCTGGTCTTGTATGATCCAGCATAGCTATGTCTGATGGCTCTATCTGATTTGGTCTTTACTGGTTTACAAGAGAAAACGCAGATGGCACCATAGAGGAGATGGACAATTATAATGTCAATACATATAAGCACCAAAATAAGGTCCAGAGTGATCCTATCTAATGTCTAATAGCTCTGGGAAAGCATTTAAACAGCATCTGTTTGCTCCAAACTCACAGAATTATGACAGTCGCTGTGATGGATAACGACAGATGTCAACCGCATTTTGAAAGTTGGTGCATGGCATCACATAAATACCAGTTTAATGTCATCATAGCCACTGAGCTTTGACATTAATGGTCTATTCATATATGTGAGCAGTTTTTATTTTTGTGTCTCTTTCTTATAAATCCATGCCTAGCATGTTTTACTCTGATCTGGCCTGGTTTGAATTCTTTCGTGTGGTATGTGATGAGCAACAGCATGGGGCCAGCCCATGTCAACTCCAAAGGATATCACTAACAGCAGTATAACAGCGGTTCATAGTGTAAGGAAGGATACATCATACCTGTAAGCTGAGGAGAAAGAGGCTTTTCTGAGCTTAGAGAGGCTTCAGAAGGCTTACAGCTGGCATCCCAGTGCTTTCTTTTACAGTACTACCAATGGTAAGTCAACAGTTAACAAAATACAAACGCAAAGGGAGTGTAAACCTTTAACAATGCATAAATAAACATATACTAGTATGCCAGTGACAATCCAAACATAAAAAAACTCACATAACTGGTTATGGTTCTACTAATAGACCAGATCGTCTCAGATATGGCAGCAGCCACTCAGGGGATTTCCGTGTTTATTGACCAGCTATTTCTGGTATGCGGCTTTGTTAATTCATGACATGCATGCTTTGTTTTACCAAAAACAGTTCCTGTGCTCTATCACACACTATCTCTTCATCACCTGCTATGCTTTTTGATGGTGAAAAGGCTTTGTGTTATCTTGACTGCTGTTCTATTTGTATTACGACCATAATTATCTGCATGTATCTGATACGCATTGTAATCAGCTTTATCTGGGTGACAGGCAGTTTTTCCTCTCTCTTGGGATTTAACACGTTAAACAAGAAAAGCGACTGCAACTCTGCATGGTGGCAAAGACACAAGATTGGATTGTCAGTTACAGAGACAAAGAAAGACCACATATAATGAAATGAATAGCACTAAAAATAACAACACTTTAAATTGTGCATATAATAAATGTGAGTGGATGAAAAGTACAGTACTTTTTCATGGGAATAAGACAACACAGCCATAGTGTGAAACAAAGCAAAAACACCTGCTGATGTGGTTCTGTGGTAATCCAATAGCAGATGTAAGTCATGGGGAGTTTTCATCAGAAGGAAAGGCAAGCTTCCATGCTCCTAAATAACCCACCACACTTTTGATTTAGTTGAAACAGCAGATAAAGGCATACATAAATCCTATGAGCACAGCTACATCAGCAGTTAGGTCATTTTGATGACCCCTTTCATTGTGGCATGTGCCACCACTCCTAATAAAATCGGAAAGAAAATTGGCTGCTGATTCTGTTGCACACATGCAACAGCATCTTAACACATCTGTTTATTCATTTGTGGGGGTTAATACAATATGTGCATGTGCAAACGTGCATATTATGCACATGCATATACACATTCCTGCAAATCACATACATCAAAAGAACACACACATATGCAGCCAATATCCCTAGTCAGGCATCTGGAAAATATTTATGCTTGTGAAAGGCCTGTATAAGGGCAGCTGCAGCCCAACTGTGTAGGCATGTCAGGGAGACTGAAGAACAGCAGGGAGCCAGAAGGATGAGGTGAGAGGTGTAGCGAGCATAGCGCCATGTTGAAAGAAATCAGTACTACCTGGGGAGAGAGAGCTAGTACATTATGTCCTACCACTTAGCTTTCATGCTGTTATTTTTGTAGTATTTATTGCCCCTGGCACTCTTATGGATGCTGTGTTAACTGAGTTGTTAGATGCTAAACAGTATATTTAATTTATAGATGATGCTGCAATCTTAATCTTGGTTTTTATAAATGAGCAAATAAACAAGAACAGAAAGTCATTAAGCAGTTATGAGCAAACCACTATAAAGGCTTCAAAGTTTGAACAAATGAAAGAAATGGACTCAGCTCCAAACATATTCCCTGTTTATAGGGCATATTTTAAGATGGGAAATGCATTAGGAGGGTCTGCAAACTACTGTAAATTAGGGAAGAATAACAACCTCCTCATAGCATTAAAGAGAAACTACCTAAAAATGGAAATGACAAGCAGAACAAAAAACAGCACAACAACAAGGAATCGCAATCTAAACCAGCAAAGAGATTTGGTTTATAGGGGGCTTACCGATGTCATGCACATCAACCTTAAGAAATCCTCACTGGAAAGTGGTTGAGGATTAGATTATCACTTTTATGATGTTTCAAATGCTATCACTATATCATGTCAGTTTCTTTCTTAACCTGGAGGAGGGGCAGCCCCTGAAGGAATAGTGCTTAAACATGTTCTCATTCAGCGAGGAGAAGTGCTACATAAATGACTTCCACAATTGAACATGTCACATAGATGAATAGTGAAATACAACATAAGAGGTCTATTTTATCCATCTTTATAACTGTGTTTCGAAATCTTACGACAACACAAGGATAACAGAGTTTTAACTCTCACTGGACAATACTTAACAGGTAATAATACTTGCGGTATAGAATGATCCTCCGGAGGAAAACAATTTCAGTTACCATTATTTTGACTTTAAGTAGAACCTTTTCCGGGCCATACAGACGCTCAACAATGACACAATTCTTTACAGACTGTGTTGGAATCAATATATTCCTGACCGCAGATGAAGGTAAAAAGAGCTTGCCGTGGCTTTTATAGCAGACCTTCTAGTGTAGGAAATGATTGCCCCAGAGGGGGTGCGGGCTGTAGGTAGGGTCTATCCTTTGAAATGACTGATGTCTGGGGGACGCGAGGTGTCAAGGGGGACTTTGGTAAATGGCAGCATGTGGCAAGGTCGCCTCTCCATTTGTCTGCCAGTGGGATGGCGAAGGGCCGCTGCGTGGCGGGGCTATAGCTCTGTGACTGCCTGACAACCTCCTGCGGCCCTGCGAGCAATAGGGGCCCTCCATCTTGTGTCACTATGGGGATGTCTAGGACTGGCGTGGTGCAGAGCAAAGTGCCCTCCCCTCCCTTTCAGTGCCTCTCCACCTCCCGGAAGCATCCATCACAGCGTTCCCCAGTGGGGCGTGGGTAACGGATCGACTTTCCTCCGGAGCGCTAATCAATCCGACTCTCGCTGCCTCTCCCTGGGAACATTTATGGCCTGCCATAAAGCAGGCCTTTGGGGCATTACGGCACCCAGTAATCCTGCTAAGTGAGCAATATTTCCCATCTCTGGGGCTGCAGTTAGACGGGCTTGGGCCATAAATAGCAGAGTTAATCTGTGGCCATGACTTCTCGGCCAACCCTCAGTTGTCACAACCCCACTGGGGCCAGGTAGGAGCCACCCGGCGGCCAAGGTAAAACAACTTGTGAGACGAAACGATGAGATGGCCTTCCCCGGTGAAGCTGGCATTGGATTGCTGCTTTTCCCTTTTCCTCCACCTCTCTGTAGTCCGCGCTGGTGGAAAGAGCCTCTGAGGGAGCATCTATCATGGAGGATACCAGGCCGAGCCAGAACTGACGCACCACTGTAGTTCTGTCTGTTAGCCAGCAAGTTCATAAAATATCTATGGCGAAAACAGTCACTGTGCAATCGAATCCAAACACAATTAATTACAGAGCTTGGAGGTCACATGTAGCTACCAACAGAAGTCTAACATAACACAGAGAATAGAGGAGCTGGTTTATGCTAAGGAAGAAAGGAGGGGATAGCATAAGCATGCTAATCAACATGCCTTGAACATACAGTTTCAATAACTTTATAAGATGTGAAGTAAACCCAAAACAAAAAAAAAAAAACAAAAAAAAAAACCCAACAGAATCTTAAAAATAAGCCACAAAAAAGGAAAACACTAAAGCGAAGAAACTGGCTGTATTTTTTCAGACTTCCTGCCAAGGTCAGTGAGTTCTCATCAAAGGGGAGCCACTTCCCTATTTTATGCCCAGTTGAGTTAAAACGGATATGTCGATGTGCTAGTATTTCGTCAGAACATCTTAAAACAGGCCGTTTTCTCTCAGGGCACCAGTGGGAGTTCCGTATAGTAAAACACAGAAGATGGAAGGCAAAGCTAGCCTTAGGTTGAGCATTGCCAGAGGGCTACAGCAACTACCTCCCCTTCACCAATAACTGCTGCTGCTAGGGTTGATCCCATTTTATTTTATTTTATTCCGCCCATCATGCATCAAAATGTCTCCCTGAGGTACCTCGGCTTTGAGCAGAGGCCTCCGTCTCTTTTTTGCTGGAAGGCCAAGTCTCTCCATCACACCATGGGTGCAGGAGTCAAGGTCTTCAACCCTCAGCCCTCAGCAGCCCTGCTCAGCTCAGCCAACCCCCCAGGCTGCCTGCTTGTCAGTCAGAAAAGCTTGCTGACTTTTTTAGTCTTTGGTTCAGGTCAGAAACCCGACATTGTTTTTCCATTCAGAGCTAGGCAGAAACATGACAGGTGTCCATGGAAACAAAATCTGTGCAGATGTTTCCAGTTGTTTGAAGATTTCAGATTCTTTTTAAGTAGGGTCAGTTTTCACCGTGTTACCATGCCCCTAGTGCAGGAAGGGGATGATAGGGGCATAGTTTAATCAAACAGACACATGATGAATATTGCTCTGAAAATGTTTATCTAGTTAAACATAAAGTTTAAAGCAGTGTTAGAATAAATTACACACAAAAAAGGGATGAATAAATGTTATTTTAGAGAATATTACATGATATAAGATATACATTAGAAGGAAATAGAAAAATTATTCAATACATTACATATTGGAGTGGCTGGAATTAATACATATTAAATACAAAGCCAAATAACCTGAGGCAACTTCACCCATTTGAGAAGCATGTTATGGAAATAATCATACCTCGCATTTTTTGTTTACTGTAGCCATTACTGTACATTCTTCGCATCAAACAGTGAACATACGTTTTGAATGCAGGCCAATTAATCAAACCTTCAAAAGAACTCAAGACCGTCTTTCATCACTTATTATTTTTCCAGGAAATCCAACTCCTGCCTTGTCAAACAGTGATCCCACAGAGAGCGAGGCATAGACTCTGAAAGACTCTGACATGTTCTTTGATTTCACCATTTGCTGTTCTTCATCTTATCTTCTCATGTCATATTTATGGGAGCAGCCAGCATTCAGCCGTTTGTGGTTAACCTCTGCTGATGAGTGTTGTCAAGTGTATTGTTCTTCTCTCTCTGCCCTCTCCTTTGAAGCAGCCTATGTAGGCCTCCTCTCTGTTTGAGACCTGGCCACCATCAAGAGGGCTGTGTCAGAGCTCCGTGTAGCCCAGCTCCAGCTCAGTGAGTTTCTGGGGTGGTGATAGGACCCTGAGTGATACTGGAGTGCCACAAGTCACCGCTGTTGCTGCTGCTGCCGATGGTCCTGGCCAAGCCTGAGTAATACTCTGGGGCTCTCAAATCATTTCCACTTGGAGCCGGAATGAACCCATGCTGCAATTGGATTCGTATGGTGTGGAAAACTCACAAAAATCCCCCTCATGATCTCAATGTAAAGCAACCTCACCATCAATTAGAAGACTCCTTTTTTCTGTATTTATAACCAATAAAAGCTCAAAAACTAATGTAATCAAAGACTTTGGATACAGGCACTGCAATGGAGCTGAAACAGAGAATTTGACTTCCTTCCCTGAAGAGATGTTATCACAGAGAGGCTCAGTAAGCATGAACCTGTGATCCACTCCTACCCTGTGAGCACAGATTTTTTATTCCCTTTCAGCTGAAAGAGGAATAAGGAGCATTAACTTTGTACAGGGGACTATGGCACAGAGGGGGAAAAGGGGGAGGTAGAGGGATGATATTCTTAGCACTGACAGTGCTTCTGCACTCATAAAACCTTTGCTTTATCTCTCCCAACAATCAGTCTAATTATGTTCATTGGAGGAGTCCAATTAATCCTCCATTGTCAGCCGGTGGCTAAGTGTTTCTCTACCCCTCACACTGCCACACACAGACACAGTGAAATCTGCAATTAACACTACCCAAATTTATTTAGCGCCACTTGCCTCAGCTTCTGACTCCCTCCAATTATGCCTAATCAATTCCACCAGGAGGTGGTGGGGGAGTGGGGCACTGGGGAGGTCACTGTCATTTGCTGCGACAAACCCCTCTGCGCCACCCAAAGGCCAGATGTGTCAGTGAGGTTGTCATGTGGCAAGACATGCAAGCGATCCTCGCTGAATAGTTAACTAATACCCCAGCTGCCCATGGCCATGGTGCCTCCTCTTGCTCTATTGTTAGTGTTAATTGAAAAACTTGTGATATAGACTAAAGGTGGCAGCACTTGGCTCTCAAAGCCCTCTGGACAAACATGCAAAGACCTGGCCTGGCCTGAACACTTCCCTCGTCTCCAGGCTGCTAATTAAATGATCACAGAATAACTGAACTATAAGAACTGCAACTGCAAAAGAGTGTTTGAAGAATAAATCTAATATATTTTGATTAACTGTTCACTGGCCGTTTTCTACTTGCGATGTTGCTTTTACTTTAGATATGCTTAACTTATGTCTGTAGCAAGCACTCTATTCTTAACTAGTTCAGTTATAGCAGTTATTTTTGGTTCAATTAAAACATATTTTTGAAGTAATGGCATTTCTAAACTTCATGGTGCATAAGACCAGGGTTTAATTTTCAAAAATGTCATGTGTGTTCAAGTAATGTTATTTAAGACTATTTCTGACTGTTTTCCATTGCAGTAGATACATACTATGTGCTCATGTTTGCAGAATGTGGGTTAATATATACAGTGGTTGTCTGCTCATGTCTCATGTGTCATCTGTATTTATGTATACAGGCATTTGCACATGCAGGGCCACATGTTTGCTATATGTCAATGTATGAAATTGTATGTACCCACTCATGCTAATATTTCCATGTTGTGTGTGTTTGCATGTATTCACTGCTCAAGGTTCACAGGCAGGTTGGCCTACCTCAACATAGCTTTTTGCGCCAGCGCTGTCAAACCAAAGCCCCGCAGTGGGCCTAGACACTGGGAAGGCAAGCCCACTGACTGGAATAACCATGTTACAAACCCGCCGTAAAACGCCACTAATATTTAATGCCTTGCTGTCAGGTCTGAAGGGCACAGGCACATGGAGGAACTGTGCAGCCAAGTGTGTGTTCCTCTGCAGGGCTCACTGCATCTGACTGTGAGCGGAAAGCAAATCCGAAACAAGGGTGTGCGTCTCTGTGTTTTTGTGTGCTTCTAGCTGACAAATAATAATAAAAAAATAAAATAAGATACAATCTTGATTTGCCTGCGATGCAAACCTCACTAAGTGAACTTTTTTAGCTCACAGCATTAAGATTTTCGCTGATCCATGTCAGCTGCGGACACACCGCAATGCTTCCTCACCACAGAACAGCCAGTGGCAAGTCCCTTACTAATCCACGGGGTGTATCAGGTGATGGAGGCATCACCGGACCTGATAACATCGCAATGTCGCTGGCAGGATCAGGTTGAAGAGGCACCCAGTGGGTGAGGCCAAGCTAATGGCAGCAGATATCAGATCATGGCCTGTCACTGTATAAACCCTGGGCCTGTGTAATCCCCTGATAATAGACACATTTAGAACCAAGGATGCTGGGGAATCTGTCAACATGCCAGCCATTGTGAATCTAATGAAAATCAATGTCAGAGGTGACGTGTGTATGCAGCGCTGGTCCTTCTGTGTGTGTATATATAGCTTTATCAATGTGTGTATCTGCATTTGTGAAAGAATGTAGGTGTGTGTGTACATGCATTATGCGTGTGCAAGTCATATGAAGATGTTTAAGTATTATGTGTGTGGGGGGGTGGGGGGTGGGCTGGCACTAAGAATAGAATTCTCCTCTTGACCCGAGTGCTGGGCTGTGGTAATTCTCCAGTGTGGCATATTACTTTCACACCGACAGCAGTTTAAGCACAGAGCCCCCTGCACCGGTGCAGTCCAAACACAGGCACCTTGGGATGCCTTCCACTTAAAACAAGCAGTAGGAGCGCATTAACATTTCAAGGTATTATTTCATACGTGGGGGAAATTACTGATGAATATTTCATGTGTGCCAGTACGAGTTGTATGTATCCCTCTGTGGCTGCAGCAGTGGTGGAGGTCGAGGGCTGGTGGTTTGGGGAGTGCTGGCGAAGACGAGACATGCGGGAGGCGACCTGGGCATTCAAAGCTAGACTGGTGTGTACAGTCCTGCTCTACATCAGTGTCAGAGGGGACTCTACTTTGAAGAGCAATTATACTACCATTAACGGCTCATTAATTAAACTGAGAGCGACCAGGCTAATTCAGCCTTGTGACCCTGCAGAACGTGCTCACAGCTCACTGCACCGCTCAGATATTATCCAATCAGTATTGCAACGACGCACTGCTAATTGGTGATGTTGCTATGTCTACGGCTCAGTGTCACTGCTCGAGTCTGGCCTTTGACTTCAATCACATGTCACGCCTTCCAATTACTCCCTGATGTTTCCCAGTGTGTGCGTTTTAATTAAGTGGAAATACTTTAAATTTTTCTGTTTTCTGTGTCAAGTTTTGTTTTAAAAATGATCAATTAAGCTGTTTTAATATTGACACCTACTCCTACACACATGAAATAAGAACATTTGATACTATAGAGATTTCAAGATAATAAAAGTCATTATCTATCGCACACAAACTTGTTTTTTTCTTTATACCTTATAGACACTAAATGCTGAACCTCATAATAAGTTGCGAATTGTGACGTGTGCTCCTGTATCAGTCATCCTGTAACTTCACAGTGAACATATTGGGCACTTCACACCCAAATGTTCGAAGAGTTCCACCCCTTGGGCCATATCCTCCCCTCGGGGCCTGGTACAAACCCTGACCCTCTTCCATCCAAGGGGTCAACAAAAAAACCACACCCCCATCTGGATCCATCTCCACAGGGACTGCTAGGGGGCGTGTCAACTCCCAGCCTGCCACTTCAACCCCCCCGCCTCAGGGTGTACATGCTCTATTGTGCAAAAGCAATCATTCTTACCACCCCCCCCCCTCCCCACCTTCCCTCTCTTTGTTTTGCAAATGGCCTCTCCCACATCATTTTACATACACACTCCAACCACTGAGCTCTGGGGACAGTCCAGGAAGTAATTGTGGCTTTTGTGCGTGTGGTCCCCCCCCTCTTCTTCCTCAAAGGAGCCGCGCCCCCTTGTCAGCTGTCATCATATAACTGCCTGCAGACCCAGGGGCCTAATGACAGGATCTATAGTACATGAAAACACAATTATAGCCCTTGGTTCAATTGCTACTGTGTGAATGGCCTTTAAAGGAGGAGAAAGGGAACCAAACACATGCTGCCCGCTCCAAGGCATATAAGTCTGAACAATATCCTCTAAATCACGACCCATTAGAACATATAGCATCATTCCAAGTCTGAACATTCTAAATACACCCTGTTTGAACATATCTCCTTATATTGGTGATATGCTAATTATAGGTAGCGCTTGACGTAAGGAGACTGCTGACTGATACGGACACATTTGACCTTGTGAAGCAGCACTGCTTGCTGTTTTAATGAGCTAATATGAGCGACGACGCTGGCATACACAACCCACACATGAGCCTCTGTGTTCCAGCAGCATTTCATTATTTCTGACGATGTTGTTTTCATGGCAATATTTTGAAGCCACATTAAGCATCCATTACAAGACGCTGCAGGAAACATGTTGATGGAACCTGAAAAATATCCACTGCCTGGGCTCAATATTGCAAACCCTGATGTACTTTACATTAGGCAGTCAAAATGGCAGAAGAGGAGGGGATAGGCCTCCCACCATCTTTTTCAAATGGGAACAGTGACCCCCAATGGACGATGCAATGCAATCTGGCAAAGGGTTAACACAGCATCATCCACCACCTCCTCTTGTGTGGGTGCAATAACTCTGTAATGCAGCAGGGGTCAGTGTTGTATCATGGCAGAACTATACACACTGGGATCGAAATGGAGAGCTGTGGCTGAAAGATCACATCTGTCTCAGTGACACCACTAATCCCATTTAAGCCGTCTGAGTTAATGTCCAGCTTTGTTAGTCGCCAACCCCCCTCAGACACAGGGCTATGAAAACAGGGGCAGGGGCCTCTGCAGATCCCATTAATGTAGTGACCCTAATGGGCTGAAGTGGCAAAGATGACACTTAGAGAGCTAAATGTTCAGACGCCGCCTAGTAGACAAGTACCTCTTCAGATCCACGCAGGGATGCAACCATACAGGAACATACACAATAATTCACACAGACGCCTAAGAGCATATGTTTAAAGAGGCAGTTCACCCCTAAATCATCAACACATTCCCCGTCTTACCAGTAGTACTATTTGTCAAATCAAGATTGTTTTGGTATAAGTTGCAGACTTAAGTGATATTAGGTTAGAAAGGGGTCTTATATTAGAAATAAAACATATAACATTTTTAAAATGTATATATAAAAAAAATGAAATAAGAAAGGCAGACATCTTTATGGCGGATACCAACAACCCTCTGTAACTTGCATAGAAACAATGTAGATTAATAAACAGCATTACAGGTATGGGGAAAAGTAAGTATTTTTGATGTAAGCCTGAACTGTCCCTTTATATACACATCTATTGAATGATACACAAAGCATATGAATGGGATGTGCCTCACATTAGTAGACACATGCAACAGCACATTCTTCAAGCCCAGAAACAATTAAATGGAATCTAATTAAAGAGGTGCTAATTGAAGCACTAATTAACTAAAACAAATTGATACAAGTGTGACAGGGAGAGAATGAGGCATTTGTAAATGATGGTGGGGAACAATATGAGCTGAGCGTAGCAGCCTAGTGCAGGATAGCATCAGGATACAGCCTGGCCTCTCTATTGTCTTACCCCCTCTCAGACCTGTCAAAACACACAGGCCTACAAACAAAAGAGCTCTCACAACTACAGGAGACTTCTCTTTTCAGTAAAGGCTCAGGACTGCCACCCACATCCATTCTATCTAACAAACACCAGATCCTGATGTCCTCAAAGCCTCCCATGTAACAGAGCACCATACAGTACAGACTGCCAGCCTCCAGACATAGAGGTAGCCAGGAAACTTGACCCCTAACAGAGCTGTTTCTATGGTTTAACAAATATGGAATTTTGAATGTTGATACAATTATTTAGTACTGCAGCTATAGTTATGCACAATTCAGTGTGTCCCTTGATCCTTATTTTCCTTGGAATTAATATAATATGTAACTTATTCTATGTAGTGTCTTGTCTATGTCTCTTTCTTAAATAGAAATTTAACAAACATTTTGTCAGGGCTGAAAGAGTCCCTGCTGTCCCTCTGGTATGTCCAGGAAAGATTTGTCTGGTACACAGGAAGTGCTACTGTGGCTGAGTCAACAAGAAAAAGAAGACCACAACCCACAGAACATTTATCACAACAGTTATACAAGAAAATTACACAGTAACCACGGTGTGATAAGTACAAGCAATTTACCAATCCTTGCAATACTCCTTATCAGTTTGGTTCTTTATTTATATTCTTATCTAATACTTTTTATTACCTAATTACTGCTTTTGAAAAAAGAATACATTCAATATGGGAAGTTATAAAACGAGGGTGATTGCACTTACATGATCAGACATGGGAACAACATCTCACACATGCGCTTTCTGGCGCCTGCTGTGGTTGTCTAAAACATAGCAGCAGTGGAGGAGAGACTGCAGACAGAGCAGATTGAAATGCAGCTTTCCTACACGTTTATGATTGTTAATTAGCTGTAGTTAAACAACATGTTTTTTGTACATTGTACTTTTGTACAATGCAGTTTTTATAACAGTTCCAATTATAAGCATAGCTGGTCAACCACAGCCCCAACATACAAAGCAGAGAAGATGCTGTGGTGTGTAAATTACACCAAAAATGTTAAACAGTACTTCTAAAAGAACAGGTAACTTAAGGCAATACCAGGTAAAGTTAACACAGTGAGTGCTTCTAAACAAACTCAGATTTTGCAATTCAAATGTAAAATTATACAATGAAAGTGTCATTGTAATATATCAGATGGGTCACACTAGCAAACAGACGTCTTCATTTTCACTATCTCCTCACGTCTACACATCGGTCTGAAGTGAGACTAAAGACAGTTCAGTCTACAAGTCTGGGTTCAGCGACACATTTTCTGACACTTTGTATTTAGTTTACCTTCATAGCGGTGTTAAGAGAGCTACCTGTGATATTCTGAGTAACAAGTGCACTTAAAAGACTTGTTAAAAAACAATTTGGTGCAGGTGTACACAGACTCACACACACATCATACAGCTGATACAGCACATATGGCTTTCTAATCCACTGTTTGTGATCTTTCTTGTTTGCATCTGCTTAAGACCTTTGTTATTAGCCTGTTTGATGTAAGCATTTCACAATGCCTAAAAGACCCAACACGACTCGCAGCTGTGCTTTCTGAAAAGCTTTTTGCAGGAACAATATGACCCCAGACACCTGAGATTTGGAGCACATATTTGTGAACTGCTCCCTAACCATTACTGCAATATAAAGCACAATGATACTGTAAATCATAAAGCACGAGGTGTAATAAAGTGCATCTCCCTGCTGTCTGTTCTAGTTAAACATCTACCAGGGGCAATACATCTGTTGCTATAGCTACAGATTCTCCTGTACATGCAAAGCCAGATGATGATGTAGCAAGGGAGGTCCCACTTTAATAAATTACAGAAAAAAAAGAAAGTAATCACAACCAGCCAGCAAGCAAAGCGCAAAGAAATAATGCCCTGACAAATTTATTATGGCTAACATTTGCCCCCTGAGTCCAAAACCTAATGACTGCACTGAAAAAAAAGTGCAAATTTTAAAATTGCTCTAAAACAATGCTCTTACCGCATACAGCAATATCAGATAGCACACAGTATATCCAGGAGGAGTTTCTCTTCTCCTTGCCTCTGTTACCTAGTCCAATCCCAGCATGCACTAGACTCAGCTCCAACAGAGCATGACTTTAGATCTCAGCTAATTTAATGTTCCCAGACCTAATTGTCCCCAGAGTGGTTGCTCTGAAGTAGCCCTGCTGTATCTCAATGACTACGGCTTGTTAAAAGTGATGGGAAGTGTGTGTATGTGTGTATGGAGCTACATTAGAGCAACTCGGCCAAGCACCTTACATGGCCTGACATTAATCACTGTGCAGTGTCCCATGCAATATTCACCTGGCTTAGCACAGCAGGCGCAGAGGTTGTCTGGCTTTGTCATTCGCTTCCCTTTATTTCCACTGCTATTCTGGTCTCTCTCTCCTTGTCTAAAGGGCTGGGAGGCTGCGGGGAGTAGAGAAGTGATGGATCTTGTGGAGAAATCCCGACATCGCTAAATATTCCTAGAGGTTGCACTTTAACTAACTGACAGTAATTTTACTGATGTTCCCGTTGAATAGTGGTTTGTTGAGAGTGCTCCTGTGGGTCACATTTATCACAGTCACATTTATATCTTACCTTTGAACTTAATGGACAGTGTTAATGTTGGCAGCTATTGCAATCTAAGTCTCTAGACGAAAATGCTTACTAGGTTACTCATGTTTAAGTAATTTGTTTAATCTAAAAAGTCATTGCGTTTCAGTCATCTGCTTGTGATTGTTTTGAGACAAAATATTTTCTCTCTTAGTTATATGTTCATTTAGTTTTGTGGTCCTGTGTCAAATATTGGTTGAATGATGAAAAGTGCAGTATTGAAGTCTGTCCAAGTTGTCCGGCCTGCTTATTCACGATGAATTAGTCAGTCCAACCCACCGAGCTCTGCCAGTACCCTCTGCTCAACATGCAAAAAATGCAATAATCAACAACTCTTACCAGGCCTGACACTCAAATTGTCGAGACTAAGACACGAACAAAGACAAGAACTGAGCGCTTTAGTGCAGTGTGTGAATGTGTGTTTGAGAGAGAACCAGAGAGAAAAAGAGAGAGGGGAAGAGAAGACATTTGCAAGTTTTTATTTTACATTTTCTCTTAGAAGTTCAACATTAGTCTGTACCCTGTGACATCAGCCCAAAGTTTCCAAAGAACCAGTATAAAGGCTAGACTGGGTGGTTGCTGTGGCTCTGGCTAAATCAAAATAAAGGGGCAAAGAGGTGCACAGGGGTGAGCTTAATGCAGTGGCAAGCCACCAGTCACTCAAACTGGCCATGCCCTTAATTATGCAGAACTTTAAGCCTTAATATAAATTAAATGGGTGAGTTATTGAAAAATACAACCCCTCATAGTCGGCATGAAGCTACAGCGACCAAACCTCTTTTGTACCAGACATGTTTATTTGTGCTGTATAGCTGAGTACTGTGAGCGGTTTAGAAACTGAAGTTTTAAGCACTTTTACATTAACTTCAGTATTCAGCCCCAGAGGCTGTCAACTGGTGTCAATCTGTCTGGCCATACCCAGTTTGGCAGACCAGTCATTCACAATATCTACCACCTCAAATCTCCAAATCTCCAACCTGTCCCCTGGGAAACACACACCTCTTTTTTTTAACACTGTTGGGACTGTTCCTGCATCCTTTCCCAGCCCTCTCCCAGCATCCTGGACAAAGTCAACATCACCAGCCCAAGTGGAAACCCATTGGGACGGGCTTGGCTCTTCACACTAAATCCACTGTGGTCAGGACATTTGCTGAGCAGAAATAGACGGCATTTAGGAAAGTTGAAACACAGAAAAAGGTACACACTCCCAGACACTTCTCACAGAGGAAAATTATCTCAGGGAAGGGAGAATAAAAGTGGACTGACCTTTTAACTACCACTCTGATAAAGCCAGTTTTATGCTTCAGAGTTTCATTTGCAAAATTCCATTTTTAATCCTTTACTTATTATGTAAATTACCTTAACTCTGCAACTAACCATGATCAACCTGTGTTTCCAGGATTGATCTTCGGTTTTCACAAATTCTCTCCCTTTTCTAAAAGATACAATGAAAAAAAACACAACAGCGCTGCACACTTTTAAATGTTGACCAGTTTTAGCAAGCAGTTTTAGGATACATTTTATGTTAAAATAAAATAAAATAAAATAAATGTTTATGAGCCTAACACCAAGTGGTGTTATCATTCTAAAATGTATTATGGTGATATATGATATATTATGTGGTGGTATAACTGCTGCATGAAGCATTCTCTGTCTCATCTCTGTTCTCATTAGGTGGCTTTACTATTCTCTAATGTGAAAATGTCCCAGTTTCTTATTTATGTAATTTCCATCCTATGCTAAATGCTTTGCTGGTGACTCATCAAATGGTCTTGTTATTCATTTGTCAGCAGCAGTAGTTAATGAAGTCATAAATTAGTAATTTTTAACTCCTAATTTGTAGTTTTACTGTATGTTTTAAGGTATTCAAATCAAAAAATACCATCTGAAGGTTGAATCACAGCATACACACAGGGATGTTGTTCATATGTTCTGAATTAGGTGACCGTTTCAATATTGATGAGGGCCGATGGCTTAAATTGGCCATCCAATTAACTGTATGCCATGTAGACACACAACCTTGATCAAGTTGAGTCTAAGTGGATGACTAGGCTAATTTGGAGGACTTCCCTGAGATACAGTGTTCATTAAAGGGGATAGTTGTGAAGACACAATGATCTTGACCTTCAACCTTTGCCCACCAAAATCAAATCAATGCATCCAATGCATGCACATCTTCATCAGTTGCAGTAATGCTTATGCATTATTTTATTTTTGTGTTTTTATCATCCTTAATGTAATATGTTTCGGTTCAATAAAGCACATTTTGAACTGAAAATAGTAAAAAATGCATTTTTGTTAGTGTTCATGGCAACAAACACATTCAGGGAATTTCTAATTTTAGAAATTAGTTTATCAGTGAGTGCATGTGTGTATTTTTTGTTGTTTTTTTTTAAATCAATCATATCTAATTTTTGGAATCAAACTCTTAATATTGTCATTTATCTCTCTCTTGCACTAGCACGTGCGTTCATCTGCTAAGTGGTCTTTGATGTGGTAAAGACAATTATCTGGTGTGTGATCATGCATACATGTTCATGTTACAAGCAGCTGACTAATTGATCTGTCAAGGTCTATTACAAGTCACGCTCCTCCACTCATCTCTGTTTTTCTACTCTGCACACACACACACACGCACACACAACCACACGCACACACACACAAACACACACACACACACACTCTGGCATGTGATGTGCCTGCAGACACCTCTGCTGCGTACCTCATTATCCACTCATCTAATAATGCTCTTTGTTAAATTGCAGTGTTAACCTGAGTAACAGGAGTAAAGGCCTTTTCTAACATGTTACCACTTACAAGCTTTCCAACCCCATAATTACATCAAGGATGTCACATTTAGGTCTGATCTCATTATGAGTGCAACAGTAGAGGAGTGTTGCTCGATCAACTACAACATAAGGCAGATAACCGGGAAGTGAGCAAAAGGTGCAAGCCTCAGGAGAATAACTGAAAGAAATAATTCTTTTTGAGGTGGAGGGAAAAAGTTATGTGCAAACAGATTTAATTAAAGACAAAAACTCTTGTATCCTGTAGCCTATAATACACAACTACATTGTGGTGCAACTGATGTTGAGTTGTTTAAATAGATCAGGCAAAATCTAACATCTGCTTCCTCAGAACAACAAGAACTTGGACATTTTTGGCTTAGAGTAAGTCAACAATACCAAATTGCAGCTCAGCCACTTGCCTGGAATGACTCAGAGGGAGAGGATTCACCTTGATCTCCGGTTTAAATGGGCTGGAAGCAGGGTTAGCCAGGAGAGATATTGTCTCCTGAGCCGAGCTGCTACCGCTCAGGGTCGCTGCTCCCCAGATAACAACCACCCCTCTGTTATCAGTCATCCTGATCACCCACCTGCTACTGCTGTCCTGCTGCCGATGGGCGGCAGTGCACTTGCGTCTATGGCTGCTCTCAGGCTGCCCCTGAACTATGCTCCAGTGCACTGTTAATGCCCCAGCTAATCTGATCTGTCTCTGGCTGGCTTACTGCCTCTAAACACACCTAGATATGAAGAAGGGGAAGTAAGCCTGAAGCAGCTAAAGTGTGACAGGGCCATGCAGGACAATGGCTTCATGTCCACAGGCTGGACTGATGGTGACGGGCTTCCCTGAGGAGGGGGTCGCAGCAGTCGTGGGAAGTGTCCAGAGATGTGTACCTGCTGTACATGACATTGTTAGTGGGGTGTGTGTGTAGCACAGGGTAAGCCACTGCACTAATGGAAAAGGCATGGTGATGTGATGTTATGTGCGTGTGTATGTAGCTATCAGTGTGTTGCTTGAGCAAGTCAGCATTATGTGTTATTCATGACCCCCATTTGAAGCGTATTGAAGGTCAAAACCTTGTTGGAGCTTGCTGGTTACCCTGCAAGCAGCTTTTCTGGTATCTTACAGCAAGGAATGAAGCAACTACACAGTTCAGACTGATGTGTTGCTTAATGGATGTTTTGACATACAATATAAATGACAAAGTCTGATATTTATCTTATTTTGTAGTTGTTTTTTTTAATTTGTTTTTTTGGCCTTTTCAAGCTTTTTATTTGAGAGGCAGTGAGAGAGTGAAGGGGGGAAATAGCGTGGAAAACATACGGTAAAGGACCTCGGGTCGGACTCGAGACTGTGTCAACCGCGGCGAGGACCAAGCCTCTATGATACGCGCTCTACCAGTTCAGCTACTGGGACGCCCCTTATTTTCTAGTTTTGATAATGCTTTACCAAACAGAAAGTGTGTGTGTATCTCCATATGGTTTTGAGGCTGGCAGAGTGAAGGAGCAAACTCACTGTGTTTTTAGTGGTGCTGTGAACTTCAGAGGAGTTTCAACAGCAAAGGACCAAAACTGATAACGACGGATCCTTTAAGGTCTTTGAAACATTTATAAGCATTTCCTTCGTCTGAATTTCTTTGGTGAGTTTCTTCATGTTCCATGCCAAAACTCTAGATCAAATGCACATGCAAAAAATGTAATACATGCTGCTGTATTCTATTCAATCACTATCAGTACTGGTCTTCAAAAGCATCTGGAGACTGATAGCTTTTAACTAATAGAAGAACAACAAAACAAACAAACAACAACTTGTACAGATAAACAATGACTGTTCCTGTGGTTCTAGTGAGTCTTCATATTATAACAGTGCTGCATCGTCCCACGACCCCAATGACAAACTCTGCTCTGACACCACAGCTCCTGTCCTCCGGCGAGCTTCTGCTACCCGGGGGTGCCTCGAGGAGACCCATACAGCACTGTGCCTGTGCATGATAGTGTGTGACATACACTAGGGACAATTCTTTTGACACGAGAGACAGCTCCACAGAAAGAATTATGGGAAAAACTAAGCTGGACACTTGGAGAGGAGGGCAGCCTGAGGACAAAGTGGAATGTACTTGAACTAATCATTGTGGTGGATTCTAAAAGTCTACATACCTATCAGTCTATTCCATCTGCATGATCCACCATAATGTGCAAACTCCTGCTTTAAAGCACAGCTGGCAGCTCCGAGCTGCCATTTCCCCAAGGTTAAAACAAAATTCTCTATGTGTGCACATCCATTTGCATCATGTTTGTTGGATAAAAGGATTCACAATTTAGCCTCTTGGATGTTAGTAAGAATAATATGAACAGTGAATACTAAACAACCACATGGCTGTGACAGAGTCAGTTGGCTTTGTGTGGCTTTTTCTGTTGCAGATCAAATCTTCAGCTTAAGCTCCATTTACCTGGAAGAGAATTTGTTTAGAACTTCATTTTTTGAGAATCATTCTATGAGCATAAAAAGACTTAGGGGGTTTAGGATAAGGTTAGAATAGATATCTTTAGCTATTGCTCTTTCCAATGCTCTCAGCTGGTATTCTCAGAGCACTTGTTCTTCCAGGGTCACAAAAACAAAATTATGCAAGTGAAACTTGTACTGCTGCTGTGATCATTGTAAGCTGCTCTGGAAAACAGGGTAATGGTTCCTTTATGTGCACTTGACCCAAAGAGGCTCAGCAACAGTGAAACTATCAACACCTTCATCCCATAACACAATAACCTGAGGAACTGTGCCTGTAATTGTTCAGATAAATGGGAATAGAAACAATCAACCTCTAGATACAAAAGGCTTTCATGGGAAAAGTTGGCCAACAGGCTTGGAGGGACCCTCAACATGTAAATTTAGTCATATGTCACAAATCCTATTCAGAATAACTCAAAAATCATATAATAAAAGCAGGAGGGCATGAGATAAAAATCAAAGTGAACAATCATGTATAGTTTTTCTTGGACATATATTTGTATGGGGCCCCACGGTGGTGCAGTGGTTAGCACTCATGCCTTACAGCAAGAGTGCTTGGTGCAGAGGGTCGCGAGTTCGAA
>JAOWBC010001486.1:5432826-5443563 GCA_028566105.1 Hypoplectrus providencianus
AGGCTGGCCACCTGTCCTGGGTGTACCCCGCCTCTGGCCCAGAGCCGGCTGAGATAGGCACAGCCTCCCCGTGATCCGGGATTACCTGGATAAAGCGGTTTGGAAAATGGATGGATGGATGGATATATTTGTATGAAAAACTACAGCACACAGCAGTTACAATGCCCCCAGTTTGGACCAACCTATAATCAAAAGAATGTGTCTTTTCAAAGCCACCGGACTTTGACAAAAACAGTAATTCTATACTATATTCCCATTCTACTGCCCATGTCCACAGCAATACATTACTTAGGTTCTCCTTCAGGCTGGGGGCATGACGACACCAACACTGTTAATACAATGACTATCGATAGAAACCACATAAAACACCACTTCAAAACAATCCAAACTATGCCTTAAAGAAACAGGCCAGATCAAACACCACTTGTATGAACTAAACCAGAGAGGACTCATTCGGCATTCTAAATGCTTACTTAAAGGTGTGTATCAACTGTTTCATATTTCATAATGTTATGTATAATTAATTAGTTATGCAACATGATCATGTGTTAAGTCTTATCTGCACTGTGGACTGGAATTGAGTGATACTGTTTCCCACAGCATAATTGTTAGTTCTCAAAACAGTAACAATGCAGCTGGGAATTGGGAGTTTTAGTTATGCATTAAAGGCAGGCTTTAGTTCTCAGCATGAAGAGAACTAAAGCCTTGGAAGGTTAAAAGATATTAGAGCTGCCCAGACAGTGAGGCAGTCGAATTACTTTAGCCAGACACTGAGATTAAAGTAAGTAACTGATACAAGAATAAAGGAAGGGATTGGAAAGTTTAGATGTTAAGTAAGAGCAACAGAGAACCACCAGGGCATATTTAACCAGCAGTACTTTATAGATCAGTCCAGCTGGGCAAGGAGATGTCTCCAGTTATGTACGGATCACACAGGATTGAGTTGTTTTATAAAAGGGACTTTAGCAATGCATGGGCTCGCTGGGTCTTTTCAGCCCAGTGAGCCATAGACAGATTGTCCCCCTCAGGTGCTGGAAGGGGCTGCAGAGACATTCATTACAGTAGGCCAGTGACACAGAAGCTTGTGGTGATAAATACCACATAAGAGAGTTTAGTGGAGTTCATATGTTCAATTATTTATGGGTTAGGTGAGCTTTGTGACCTCATAACTTCCTCTGTCCACTCTGAAAAATAAATGCACTGTCGAAATGAACATTGTTGTGTAGTCCCCTAACCATACTCAGGTGCACTTATTGAATAACTAGAGTTTAAATGTATTTGTTTTCTCCTGATCTTTTACTCCCTTCTTATATATTCCAAGGACAGAGAAAAGTAATATCTCGCCAGATTTTTAGCTGATTTTCCCTGGCTGCACGTGTAGTAAATGTTCAGTTGAACTTACTTTAAAACGTTAAACTGAGCACAGCTAAAGTTACAAGGCTTTCACATGACAGCAGCAGTTCCATGATATTATGGACTTATTTTCTGGTTCAGTAATTGCAGCCTATTGCACTTGCGCGCTGGATAAGAGCATCAGCTAAATACATAATTTTTCACTGTCTCTTAGCAAACTAAATATCACAGCCAAACTCATTTTCAGCCATGTTAACTTCCTTAGGAAATCTTATCTGAGAGAGATATTTTTGTCTGTGGAGGAGGCCTCCAGGCTGCATAGCCTCATTATTTAGTTTGGCTTCCTGACTACATTTCCCCTCTTATCCTCAACAGCACTATGGTGGAGCTTGGCCTCGGACAGGAGCATAAAAACATCCGCCCATTTAAACAAACTGTTAACACATAGATGGGCTATCTCGCTGGGCCAGACTCGTAGTCTGTGGGCTCAGCAGTGTGCTTGAAGCTGGGTATATTGGCAGCCCTGTATCTGCATAAACAAATACAAAACCACTTCTGCAGTAATGAAGTAAAACAAGAATGGAATAGAGGGATAAATCCACCTGAAGGCAGCATACCAACTATTTGTTTATGTAACCACTTTTGGTTGTGCCAAGGCTCATCAGTGTATACGAGTCACATATGTCATTCTCCACTTAAGGCAATGCGACTATGACTCTTTCCCCATGGTACAGGTTTTTCTTGTCTGTTTCCCAATTTTGTTTTGGGAATTACAAAATACCCAACAAACACACTCCCATTCCTCCCTCAATGCATCAGTGCAGACTAGTTATTAGTCATTCTCTGTTGGTTACAGCTGCTGTCATAGGCTACTGCTGTGAGGCCTCATCTCTGTTTCACTGTTTTACTGCAGTGTCACTGTTGGATTAATAGTAGTCAAACCAGGGGCTACAAAACACAAGCACATATATACACAAACAGACAAAAAACAGCCTTCCAACTAGTGTCAACATGTGATGGTAGCAGTCCAAAGTGGAAGTCAACAGCTTCATGGGAAAAACAAGGATAGTAAGGAAATGTTCCTCAGTTCAAATGAAGAAACATAGAACTTGAGTAACTGCCTCTGCAAACCAATCAAGTTGCAGTTAACATCTATTTCTTTCCAAAAACACACACACATCTATATATAATAGATATCACAGTAGACAAGACTTCAAATATGGATATTGCTGCACATAAGCTAAAAATTCTCTAAACTGGACACTTCATACACATCTTCAACCAGGGCAGAAGGGCTATTCTATCAGTACAGTTTAAAGGTGGGCACCTTTACCAGTTCAGTAGAAGACCAAATCTCTCCCCTCTTTCCTTCAGGTTATTATTTTACACCATAATTCAGTAAAAGTGTTTGCATAGTGTCACAGTGAATGTAGTCTTTTGGATACAAAATTTCATCAATTAATAATTTCATCGAATTACACATTTGGCTACATTATTTGTACCAAATCAAAACAGATCCCTTCAAGATGTTTCTAAACTATTGTGTTACCACAATGGGCCTGATGGACAGACAGATGTATCTATGGACAACCAAAAGGATAATATCTTTGAACTTGGCTGTCGCCATCACAGGAGAATGTTGAACATCACTGCTAATGCACAGTCAAAAATGTAAAAGGTAAGTGCCACAACTAGTGGCAACTACAGTCAGCTGGATCCATTAAAAAGTCACTACATTAGGAACAGAAAGCTGCTGTCAAAACCTCAAACAAACAAAGATTCTCAATAGGTCCAAGGTATCACTTTAGCACTGACCTGGACTTCCCTGAAGGATCACAAAAGATGTGAGGATTCAAAGAAAATTATTTTCTCCAGTGATGGAAAAGTGGTTTGATGGTGCCCTGAGAGGGAGAACTTAAGTGTTTCATGTGAAGTGAAGTTATATAATGACAACCTCAGCATGGTGGTACAAAGTCAAGTATAGGTAAAGTCACCTCTTCTATGGTCATGAGGCTGTGTTTACCTTTTCCTGAAAATTCCCAACTGATCACATTGTAACTGTCAGTTGGCAGGAAAGTATATATTTGAAGAAAAGACTATCCTGTTTCTTAAAGAAGAGTCATGGCACAAACCGTTCACAACAAAGTAGTAGAGGCAGACGCTATTGCAGCAGCCAATTGGCCTCTCCGCCTTCATGGCAAGAGCCAACACAGCAGAGAACTCTTTCACTTGTCAATGAAATACCCACAAACCAATAGTTCATTCAACATATATGTAACCTTTGTACCCTAAGTAAAACTACTGTCCAGTGAGAATTTCTCATACAAACACGAAGAAGGCGGACACTGACCATTTTGTTCTTCTTGGAGTAAGTTTTCTTCAGCAGCCTCTCGGTCATCCTCTCCTGCTCCCGCTGGGCATGGTGCAGGAAGCCGTTCTCCAAGGGATCCACCGCTGGCTGGACATTCTCCTCTTCCTCCTCCACTTCCTCGTCCTCCTTCTTCTGCCGCTTTGCTACCTTTTTCTCCTTCCACCGCTCCTTCTTCTCCTGTGTCTTCACAACTCCGGTCTTCTTCTGCAGGGAGAACATGAAAGCACATTAGCCCATGTGAAAGAAACAAAGAGTCATTCACTCATTCAAAGTCATATAACTTGTTGCATGCATTCCTTACTTTTTCATGTTTAAGATAGGCAGATATGAATTTCCATAGTGATAGGAATACAGCACTCACATCAAATGACACAGATGTTTATCTATGCCCATTGACATGGGAGATTCACTGCCTTCAGTGGCTCAAGGATTCCCATACAAATCTTGAAACTGCTGTACATCAGGTAAAGAAAAAGTCTATAGAAAAAACACTTGACTCTGTCTTTGAACTACAAATAAAGCGGACACAAATCTAGACGGATGGACAGAGTGGTGGGAGATAAATGTGTAAAAGAATGCAGGGAGGGTGTGTCGCAGTTGGCAAACAGTCAAGTGGGCAGCCCCTTTCACTGGTGGCTTATACAAAGCAAGCAAACACGAGCGCAGAGCAACGATGCTCTCTCTCTCTCACTCTCTCTCTCTCTCTCTCTCTCTCTCTCTCTTAAGTCATCTTTAATCCTGTCAACAGCAGAACAATGCCTTACTGGAGCCCATAATCACTTTATGGCTCAGATATAATGAGCTTATGATATGAAGTACTGCTTTAACACACACTGGAAAAAAATACAGTCGCTCTACACTTGCACTATGACCAAGCAATTTCCCCCTTTAACTAATCACTCCTTTCATGCTTTGGTTACAGCCTGTATGGAACTGGTGTTTGTTTATTGGAATTTTGACATCGTTTGTAACTGCCTGTTAACTTACTCAATGGTTTTTCTTTTACTCCTCTCTGAGGCACCCCTTGACCAGTATTTCACAAACAAACATGGCATCATCTTGTTAGTGTCCTACTAATACTAGTGTCTGGTGTTTGCTTCAGCAGCTTTGGTGCATTAAGATGCTTCAAGTATGGCAATTCATGTCAGAGTAGTGCACAGAAAACAAATATTTAATGATTTCCAACACCTAGAGAGCATGTGAGTATAATCAAGTGCCCATAATTCCCAGTGGTGTGATGAACCATGTGACTTGAGGCAGCGTTACCAGTTACCAGTTTTCTGATTAGTGAAAGCACTCTAATGCCACATCCCAGTTATGATTATGAACCAAGAATTCTTCTGAAATGTTGCTCCAACACAAGCTTCTTTGAGTACCTTTCAAAGAGCTATATCGATCAGATTTATTATTATGAATATTAACTTGGTACTAGGGAATATGCCAGACGTTAAAGCCCCTTTCTGACCATATCACATATTATTAACCCTTATGTCAAACTCTTTTCTTGTAGTGTTCAAATTATGTTGTAATTATGCATTTAAAGGTATGGACATATTATGTAAGCTGTAGAATAAAAACCCATTATACATTATTAACGGTAGTAAAAACTATTGTTCTTTTGTGCTTTTTCTTTTTTGTTTGTTTTTGTTTTTTCACAACCAAAAACATGACACACAATCAATTTTTTTATAGAATGATATCTTACATCTATTATCTCCAATTAGTTTGCATTTAAATTATGAGTGACATGCTTTGTCTTTGTTGTAGATACACTGGCAGTATGGCAATTAAGGATATTGCTAACAGGATATGGTGGAGAGGCACACAAAATGATGCATGTGCACATCTGCCAGCCTGTGAAAAACTCTGTGCCAGCCTGCCCGCCTGGCTGCTTATGTGTCTTGAATAGGATCCTCCTCCTGGGCTGCCCATTATTTCTAGATCTCATCAGGCCCGAGTGGAGCCGTTGCCTTGCTGCTGCTCAGGAAAGCCTGTCTGTGGAGACCACTGTGCCTCTGAACGACAGAGGACGACACGCCGCCGTTTGAAGCTGTGTGGAGTTCAAGGCTGAGGGCTGCTAGTTCACGTTTCAACATCTGTTCACAGCGAGCAGCTCCAGGCCTGACTGCAGTCGGCTCAGCGCTCCATATGAATAATCAAATTATTGGCTCCAAGGGTGGGAGGTTAGCAGATGGCTAGCACATTAGGCCCATAACTGCTAATGAATGACACCTTCCGTGACAAAAGGTGTTCATGTGTCAGGCACTGCAAAAAGCTGGCCTCGGAAAAAAGGGAAGTTTCCATGACTATGACGATTTAAGTCCTGGCAAAACATATTCGACATTTAATTAGGGAGAGGGCAAAGATCCTACAACCACCCACACATCTATCATGTTCTAGTCCAGTCTGCATTAATTATTTCGTGCTAAAATAAACATGTTTGTTGCCAAATTGTTCTTCTCCTAGGGGAAGATGTTTGTTCTTTTGAGATCTTCTTCCAAACTTAACCAGGGCAAACTTCGAAGGAAAAATTACCTTAACACTTTTTAAGACTGTTTAAGACACTTGCTGACTGCAGGAAGATTGATTTCTTTCTTTGTGAAAGGAAATTTCTTTTCTTCACACTGTGCCAAAGTACACTTAACACAGCAATTAGATGTCTAAGAGTTGAATTTAAGACTTAAAATGTCTAAAACAACCATATTCCAAACCATTTATGGCCATTACATAAAGCTCAGAATAGTGACAATGTTGCCGATAATGACAGCAATTAATTTAACAGTTAAACCTTTCATAGTGCTCCTCTGTGCTACCGTAACTAAAGGGTGCCATGCTGACCCAGCTCACAGGCTGATACCACCTTGACAGAATGATTTAATGTCATCACTCTGACATCACACAGCAGCTCAAAGCAGCTCCACTCACCTCACAAGGAAACACATTAATTTCTCATGAGGGACCAGACGGTATTAGCAGGCCACTTGTCATGAAATTCATTACCTGGAGAGCCATCTTTAAAGAGCTGTTACGAGGACAAAGCGGCTGCAGGCTGACAAGAAAGGATGCTGAGACCAGGTGTTTTCCTCCTTTAAGACAGAGTATTTTAAGCAGCAGTACGAAGGTCCATCAATACACATCCAGTCAGTGTCTTCTTAGTTATTAATAGAAACATGCTTTTGTGAACAAACCGGCAGTGGGCGGTGTGATCAATTAAGAGTCAGGCTTTCATTGGAACCATGGAAAGTCCCTGTGGTTAACATATGCCTTATTCAACCAAGGTACAGAAACAGTTCAAATATTACTTTGACATTTACATGTCAAACTCTCAATAATCAAAGAGGACTGGCATCATCTTTGTTTAGAATATGAAGTGCATGCTAAGGCATTTGCATACAGCAACCATAGGAAGCATTCTTTACAAGAAGATAACATTTCTTTCATCCAAAACAGCAATCAGTTTTTCTTGTATAGTGTGACATGTTATAGAAATTACATTAATTATTTATTGTCATCATATTTTTGCTTGAAAGTTCATTGATTTAAATTCAAGCTTTCAATCAAATGCAGTAGTTACACAGTATAAAAGATTATTGTTGTATATACTTTAGTTTTTTTAATACTATAACAGTGTTCCTTAGATAAGATTTTCAGTCCCCATTCATCCACCACTGCCTGATGAGATATCTTAGATTGTATTTTGGCACAGTTCGGTTAATTCAGCTACCACAGAAACTATGGGGCCCCCATCAAAAGTTACTTTCCACCTGGCCTAACATCAGCGATCAAGCTCCAACTTCCTGGCTGATGTTTTGAGGTGTTGCTTCAGTATTTCCACATAACGCTCTTTCTTCATGATGCCATCTATTTTCTGAAGTACACCAATCACTCCTGCAGCCCAACAATCCCACAACATGATGCTGCCACCCCTGTATTTCACAATTGAGATGGGGTTCGCAGGCTTGCCAGCCCTGGCCACTTTTTATTCCAAACGTAAAAATGGTCATTATGGCCAAAAAGTTGGATTTTAGTTTCATCAGAGCACAGGACATGTCTCCAAAAATGATGGTCTTTTGCAAACTGTAATCTGGCTTTTCCTTGTTTCTTTTGGAGTAATGGCTTCTTTCCGGCAGAGTGGCCTTTCAGTCCCTGTTGGTACAGTACTCGTTTCACTGTGGATAATGACACACTCTTACCAGCTTCAGCCAGCATTTTCACAAATTCTTTTGCTTTTCTCCTTTGGGTGATATGCACATTTTGGACCAAAGCATGTTCATCTCTGGGACACAGAACCAGTCTCCTTCTGAGTGGTATGGTGGCGAGACATTCCCATGGTGTTCATACTTGTGTAGATTTGTTAGAACAGATGAACACAGCACACTCAGGCATCTGGAAATTACACCCAAAGAGGAACAAGAGTTGTGCAAGTCCAGAATTCTCCCCCCAAAAATGTCAATGATGCTACACAAAGAACCACTGTGTTTCAGGTGTGCCTTAAAACACATCCACAGGTTTGTCTCTTATTAACTCAAATGTTATCAACCTATCTGAAGCTTGACATCATTATATAGGCTTTCCTAAATTGTTTAAAGGCATAGTTTATTTTAGTCCATGAAAGCTTCTGACTTTGAAGAAGGTCAATAAAAAAATTCTTAAAAAAAATAATTTTCATTTAGCAAATAAAAATATTTTAGCAATCATAACAGACCTAAAACAGGTCAGTGTCTGATTTAATGGCAGACAGTGAGAAAAAACATGTATATGTATCTACTGATATAGAATGTACTGATACGATACATATCATTATATATATAAATATATCATGATATGTATTGTATCTTATATATATATATATAGTATCTAGTAAACAGCCCTACTAATGGTTAAACCAGACCTCTAATTACTCTTTAGAGGTTTCAAAGGGGCACTTTCACACTTTCTTGTGTTGCTTGTCAAATCTCCCTACACATGATCTTTTTCACTTCAGCAATGTGTTTATAAAATTATATCAGAAAGGACATCTCTGGGTCATCCAGTGTCTCAGTTGGCCAAGTGCAACATTCAGTCAAGCAACTTCAACAAGTTCAAATCCATGTCACCTTTCATTCATGTCACCACTCTCTTTCCTACAGACTTCAAACTGTCCAGAAAAAACATAGCTACTCAAAACTCACATCTGTGGCATATATACAGTGGCAGGCGGTGGTGGAGCCTGCAGGGTGGCATGGGGAGCAGCTGCCACTCTAAAAGAGTTATATTGAAATGTTTTTAGATGTCAATGCAAACTTCTCCAATAACCAAGAGTTTCTATTACACCCATCCCTGTGTGCCAAGCATTGTGCAAACTCATTCAAGCTTCATTCAACATCAGCATGAACTTCCTTTTTCAGCTGCAGTATTATGCTGTTTGAACTGTGTATGTGGGCTAAGGCACTTACATAACATTACCCCTAAATGCTTTGATGTGGGCTAACTTGGGCCATGGCTGATGTGTTTGCTGAATGACTGCATGTCCTCAGATGTTTTCTTAAGCAAGCAATAAATAAGCTAAGTATAAGCTAGTGACCTCATTTCAGGACAACGCTAATCTTATTTTAGAAAAAAACATAAAAGCCACCCCTGCAATGTATCGCTTTGCTATCCCTCTGTGACTCCATATTTACATGTCAAGACAAAAGTCTGCTGTGATGTACAGTTAATGCCAGTTTAGAGGAAAAATGAGAAGGATTTGACTCTTGTGGTTTGTAAACACAGCATTCAAAATCTGCCCCTCCTCCCCAGCTCAAAATCATCAGCAGTATTGTGTTTGCTCTTTTGCGGGGATGTATCCACCATTTCTGTCGCCTACTCTTGGATGCCTGCATACAACCTGACAGCTGGTCACTATGTTTTCACTGGTTAGTAAAACAGATGTGAGTATAGGTATAAAAATGTGTTCCATGGATCTTAATTTATGTTTTATGTGCCAGAATTTGGGACCCTATTAATTGTAATATCTAAGCTGGAGCAACCGAGAGCAATTAGACTTTGTTTGGCACATTTGCATCTGCTCTCACTGCTGTTTCATGTCTGCTGTGTTCTATCAGTAATAAACAGATTTCAATTGTCTATCTGTGTCATTTCCATTTATTCACAGTCCACGACTCCGACAATAGATCTATAATAGCTGCAGGAGGAGAAGGGTAATCCATCACTGTGTGTCTGCCAGCAACGGCTTAGTTGTGATATAATTTCCATATGCCAGAGGCCTGAAGTGTTTTTCTTTTTTTTTTATAAAATGGTTACTAAATTATTTCTGCACATAATGGAGCAGCCTTATCACACTCTGTATTATTAAACCATTTACAAAGGAAAAGAGTAAAATACTGATGTAAATAATTACAAAGTAAATGCTTCGCTGCCAGTATGAGTGATATATGTGTATCACATTTAGTCATGGATTACAGTCTGTTTGAAAATGGAAAGGCATGATGTTGTCTGGTAACCCTCAATGCCAAAGCAACCTTGTAAACAACTAAAACTTTCATCCTCTCTTTATAATTTTCCAGATGTCTCTTTAGATGTTTTGACCAAAAACAAAGATAACTTCTACTCATTTCTAGAGATTTTAATTACACAAAGTGGTCAGAGTGGTGAATCATCTCCATTTTCCCTTGTTCAGCCTGAGGCAGAAATGTGACAGTGGCCAAAAAGTGCAGAAGTGACTTAAGATGCGATGAGCTGGGGGGAACTGACGGCAGAGAAGAGGGAGAGAGGAGAGGATAAGGAGGATGGACAGAGAAACAGACACAGAGATAGTGCAAGTGAGGGGAGGGGGTGTGAGAGGTGGCTCAGCCTGGAACAGTAGAGACCGCTCGACTGGTTTGACCCGACCATGTTACCCTGGCAACAGTACGGGAGAGCTTTGTTGCTGTTCCAAGCTGCATGGGGACTAGAGCATGTGTGTGTGTGTTTGAGTGCATGTGTGCGTGTGAGTATAAGTGCATAAAATCCAACACAGGTTTCCTTGCCCGCAA
>JAOWBC010001486.1:5465137-5476705 GCA_028566105.1 Hypoplectrus providencianus
AAAAAAACTGTAAATAGCAGGCTTTCCTACAGTTTCATGTCATTAAACTCGTTTGATATGGCCATAGGAACATTTCAAACAGTCACGTATTGTGCTTCCCAGCAAACATGACATTAATTCAGTTAGGACCTATGTCGTTGTCACATCTATAAGAATTTCTTCATTTTCTTAGACCACTCCCAGTACTGATACTGTAACAGCACAAACAGAAGCACATTAAAAATCTGAGTGGATGTTGGCTGGCTGGGTTTAACAGGGTGCAGCTACAGCGTACTGCTCTGTCTAGTCTGTCTCTGTGCTCTCAGTGTCCTCTTGATGCAACCTGGTGTTATGAGTTATACATTTGTTTCTCATTGCATGAGAAAACGGGGTGTAAGAGCATATGAAAAACTATACAGTTTCTGAGTTTAGTGGCCGATGCTGAGAGCTTGCAGCGCTGCAAAGCATTGTTTTGCTACCAGTTTTCATGCACTGGTTCATGTAGAGCTGAGAACTGAGTACACGTGCATTAAATACATGCCCTGCATATTTTTCATATGTACAGACTGGCTTTAATGCTAGATCACAATGTTTTGGAGACATTATCAGTGTTTGATGACTTATAGTCACTGGAGTCTGTTATAGCTCAGTGTATATCTGCCTGTGTGTGTTCAGGGGCAGCTGGCAGGTTAATGAGCTCAGTAATAGGCCTGCAGACTGCCGTTCACCCCTTATTAATCGGAGACTCTACTGTTTGTCCACACAGCTCAGTGGGCCCCTAAACAGCCAATCACAGGTAGTCCAAATACTGACATGCAGCCAACAAAAGCTTCTCCAAACAACCTGCTGACAGCCGAGGATCAGGGCTCTGAGGATTTACTGTATGCTGCGTAACACTCGCTGGAAATAATGCTTGTTCATTTATTGTGTTAAATGTGTAGAAACATTTGAATGCTTACACGCACTGCACTGAAATACTTAAAAAACAGATCAACTGACAAATAATTAGGAATATTGTACACTTACCCTTTACAAATACCATTCAACACATTATCCAATTTCCAAGTGGAGATCAATAAACTTCAACTGAACACAAAACCTATACTAATCCACATGGAACCATTTATCTGAGCCTAAGTGGCCCCATATGGCTCGAGAACATGAGCATATTTCTTTCACAACGGCAGAGAAGAAAACACACAAAGCCCTGAAAAACTGAAAGTGGGCTCGGCAACAACAGCGGCGCTATCATGGTGACGAGCCGCACTGCATCAGCGCCGCGGTCGGCTCATTCATAGCAGACTATCATCAGTTTTTACCGCTGATTACATCATTGAAGTTGGGGAGATTACACCGTTGTTTATGCTCCCATTGCGGCACTACAAATGAGAGGCTTGCAAGCTTCCAGCTGTGTACCTAATAATGCAGTCTGTTTAGGGCGCTCATCTCCTCCATCAGCCAGCCTCTTACATGTTTCAACAGTTAACAGCACACGGCTGGCAGTTTACATCAGGCACGTAATAGGGGAAGTAGAGCCAATATGTTAACTGATGGGTTCAGACATTGGCAGGGTGTGAAAAGCTTGGCACCACAGACAAGCCTTAAGAGTTTTCTCTTTCCAGGTTCAGGTGCATTGTGGGTCTTTTCTTTGTGTTGATATCAAGCAGAGTGGATTGCCATGACAGCACATCATACAGACAGAGTGGAAGCAGTATAATCGGAGCAAAAGGCTGTGTAACTAAAAAGATTGTCTACAGGAAACACAATAGGCCTCCAGGTACCCGGGAGTACATTAGTACACTGAAAATAGGCCACAGGCATTTTAGTACATAAAAGAAGTGGAGAAATGAAAATCCTCCTGCAGCAAGGCAATAACACAGCTTTTAATGACAACAAAAGGAATCAACAAAGCACACAGCTCTCTTTCTGAGTGTGCTCTAATCAGCATCGCTTCGACATTCTTTGGATCACATGAGAACATTGAGATGCTTTATTTGACACAACTTAAAAAACACAGTATTCTGGCTTTAGTATAATTTAATTACAGTGCTGCCAGCACAGAGCTGGCATAACAGCTCTGTGCTGGCAAAAGCGGAGAGAAGCTTAATGTGATTAATTGGTGCTTTTTGTATCTCTATATAGGGACTGTCATTCAGCAATCATGATGGGAAATTGAGAGAATGATAGAGTGGCATCTCTCAAATAGTTTTGTTACTGATCAAGTCTGCATGGCTTCAGAGAAGTCTTCAGGAGCTGGATTTATCATCAGCACGTCACTTTGCTTCAAAAATCAGTCACAGCTTAGTCTCTGATGTACGTCTCTGGTAAATGATTAAATCAATGAACTGATAAATGTACTCAGAAGTCGGAGATTAAAGTCAGAGATCTTGCTTCAGAATCACATTTGGACATTTTCTTCACTATCAAGGGTATTCGAGTGGTAGTAGAATTACCTCAATGCCCCCGTCATGAGATATTTTCGAAAATTAGATGCTTGAATCACATTTTCATCCAGCACAAAACATCTAGAGTCTAGATGTTCTGTGCTGGATAAAAATGTGAATAAAGCAAGCCTAAATTCTAGACTATCACCACAGTTTATAGGTGGACACCAGTGATTGGTGTCACATACTCAGTTTCTGACCAAATGTGGAGTGTGGTCACCTCCCAAATCTGTTCCTGATTTATGGCGTTCAATGCAAAAGTATTTGTGCTGGACAATTGAATGTAATATTGACATGCAGTTCTATCAATCTTCCTGTTCAATGTTTAAATAGATTTTCATTAAAATTCACACAAATGTCAAAACAAACTTATTTAACAGTCATTATATTGCGCTCCAGGGAAAGTGGACATACAGACATACGTATGAAACAACCTTAAATATAACATTCCCAGCCTTGAATGTCACATGGGCAGAGGCATCAAAAACTCACTGTCACCATAGCAACATTATCCTTCCTGTTTGCTTCCCCAAAGGCAGGACCAACTGGGCCTAAAACTAGGATTATGCCAAACAGAAGTAAGAAAAACATTAGCAATAAGAGTCAACGCTGACGCTGTACATTCACATACATATATTTGCCCTATGCTTTAAGTTACATACATACATGGAAAAATCTAATTTTGTAGAAAGATAATTAATGTTTCATTAATGCGCTTCTTTTGCAAAGCACGGTGTATTTCTAAGAACATGGACGCACACACAAGAATACATCTCCCTGAGACAAAAGGAGCTCCACTGAAAGACTGAGAGAAACTGAATTGCTGCTGGTGTCACAGCGAGGATCTACACAGCCTGCTCACGGCAAGGCAAGAGTCAAACAAATCGCCCCACATCCTAAATATGTAGCGGATGTCTTCATACAAATCCTCCCTTTGAAGATTTGCTGTAGCTCGGCTGGTGAACATGCCCTCGTCTGCGGCAGCCTGGTGTTTCCGGCTCTCCGTGTCTGCCTGAGCTCTGCAGCGTGAGTGGAGGCACACAGCAGCTTTAAAAGTTAGCTAGATCCCTGTCAGCCCTGTCACTACACCTCTCTGTCGCCAGCCGGCTGCTCCTGCTGTAGCTCTGACTCTCCCATAACAACACTACAATTTCATGCTGCTGAGTGTCACTGTGCAGGGCAGCTCCAGCTTGTTTTGGCCCCTTTGGGAAAAATGCTTTATATAAGATGATGTGTGTATAAAAAATACACATGAAATGATCATAATGGCACAAATGTTACTCACTCAGCAGAATAGACATCAATACTACAATAATACCAAACCAATCATTTCTAAAACAACAGACTCCAGGAATACTTTGCCATTTAGACTTCCAGCAGAGCATCTGACTTGACAATTGACTCCACTCTCATTTTTCTGCAGAGCCAGGAGATTGTTAGCATAGAGAGAGAAAAAAATCCCGGCTTAGCTCTTTATAATGGTAAAAGGTATCTGCCTTGCCTGAAAGGCCCCCTAATTTAAATGTTATACATTAGTAGGTGATAGTTGATTTTGCTGATTGATTCAAGTTCTAAACATTTTTTTCGATTCTGGTTCTTAAAGGGGAAGGATAGAAACAGGCCAAGTGCATATTTCACATAAAATAAAAAACAAATCCTAAAACCTTTACATAATTCATGTTCACACACTTAATGGACCATGCAAATTGATTACACACAGTTTATCTGGTTGCTGTTATTCATTTTAATGATTCAACAGTAATATGCATTCTTTTTTTTATCCAGTACACAGTAACTGAAACCAGCTGAAATGACACAGGATCCACCATACACTGCCCCCTCAAGAACGCTGACAAATAACTGTTCTTCTCCTGGTTCTTCATATTAGGCTGTGAGTGTGAACCCAGTTCAAGTTCAGGGCCATCTATATTACACATGAACTGATTATGTATTTTTTTAAGGTCAATATAATATTTTGGAGCCAAAAAAGCTGACAGCCGATAAATCTGCCAACACAACATGCCTTACTGTAAAACCAGCTGTTCTCCAGGATTACAAATATTTATTCTGACCCCGTCACTGGAATAATCCTTGAAGGCTTTTCATTGCCGGTACACATTATTTATAATGTAATGTACATAAAAAAGTATGTTGCATTTTTTGTCTGGTGGGCATCATTTCATAACTTTTAACCTTTTAAGAGCCTCTATGTAAGAATGCATTTTCATGTTGGCTTAAACAGTCATTTAGGCTGTAAACATTATCAGGCTAATGTTAAGAATACTTCACAACAACTATCCAAATTGAAACAAGCAGGCTTCCTAGCTAACCAGAAACAGTATGCTTAAGGCAGAGCGGCAGTTCAGTGCAATTAATTAATAATGCCATTTAAAACCAACAACCTTGCCCTCATGCAAAATGGCAATATTTATATGAGGCATTCGGTCAGCTTTTCTATATATTTTAGACTGTTAAAGATCAAGTTTGTATACTTCAAACTCAATCCGCCTATTTTACCTTATTTAGTTTTGGATGGACAGAGCCAGGCTATCCATTTGCCTCTTTTTCCAGTCATAATGCTAAGCTAAGCTAAGCTAACAGCGTTCTGGTTCCAGCTTTACATACAACATACAGATGTCACTAACTCATCTCACTCTTGCCAAGGCACTTAACTATTTTGCATAAATTTGAACTACTACTTATGCATTCCCAGCATGCGGAACACAACCCACTACTACTATAAGACATGATACCAAAACTGAAGGACTTAATACTTCCTTATTCTCCTTTTGGCCCATGTGGTACACTTTATGATAAGCTGTTTAAATACTACGAAGGAAAGAGACACTACGAACTGGATTAGTGCAACTCGGAGCAATATGCTCTTATCTTTTAACAATTACTTTTTTTTTTTTTTAAATTACCATTCAATTGTAAATCTACGACTCTGTTCGGAAATCATAGCTGGAAGGCAAAGTGATTCATGAAGCCGTGAAGAACAGAATCAACTGCCCTACAAAACAGCTGCGGCTCACTTGACATGTAGTCTGCCTTCTGTCGGCTGAGTTTCCTGAACAGACCTTTCAATTCCCCTTTCCCTCAGCAAGCTGGGTAATGAAGGGCCGTGGCAGGCAAGAGGTAGTTGTAGGGTTCATACATTCCTCTTCCTCACTTCCCACACACTGAAAAGCACGGCGAGCTTGATCCTTTAAAAAAAAAAAAAAAAAGAAGGAAAGAAAAAAGCTCCACGCTCTCAGCAGCCACATTCATCAACGGGAATGTTTGGTTTCACACTGAAAGGCCCGGTGCTACAATAAAAAGCTATGCCATTTCCCTTGTGAGAGAAAATGAGTTTTTTTCCACGTTCAGTGCTGTTGATACAGAGTACGCTGCTGCTTGGTTCATAACCCACTGACTCACACAAGATTGGGCTTAACAGGGGATGACAGACAGGATTCTGTGTTTGAGATATGTTTGATGTATTTCTTTGAATTATCAAAGCCAGTCTGAATTACATAAAACACAGCAGAGTCTAGACACTGACAGAGAGAGAATATCACAGATCAATCATCTCTTAGATATCAAAGGAAACATATCATGTTTGCCCCATATTTCCTCATGCTGTTGGGGGATTTTGAATATGAAATCCTTTGCCTACAAGCTTTACACGCATTATGTAGATGTCATTACGAAAAACAATGCAATCCACGCATCCATGCTGCAACTAGCAAATTAATAGAGCAACCCACATGTTCTCTGAGGCCATCTAACCGTTTGATGAGGCTTTAAGGCTTACATGGTATCTGTTTTCTCATAATGTCAAACCTTCCAGACATTTCCCGAGGCATACAGTATTTGTGTTTGTGTGTGTGCTGAACACCTCCCACGTGAATTTTTGTAATTTTTATCATAGGCAGTCCATTACACTTGCAAAACAGAATGAAAGAAAAAGCTCCAAAACTGCTCTGTCCACGTTGCCTGGCCCATCAGGACAGAATAGGAAATACTCCTTATCAGGGGCAGAGACTTTGACTTTCACTTGTTATGTCAGTCGCCATGTTGCACAACACTTTTCCTCCTGTTGAGACGGTCCTCTAGGTGCAGTTGTTTTAAACTACACATACAAGATCTCTCTATCAGCTTGATACATAGGCTGAAAAAAGGTATCTGCATTTCTAACTGCATTTGGAAATCAAGGATCTCTAGCCTGGTATACAATAATATTGTAATCGCACCCAAGCAAGGTTTTTATCAAGCTGAACTGCCTTCTTTAGAACAGGAAAAAGCCTGGAAATCGAGCTCCATCACTTTGATATTAAGCTTAACCCAACGCGCTATTGTAACAGCTGTGCAGGATACTTAATGACAAAGAGGTTCAACGAATACTGATTTTCATATCGCATGTACCTCTCCTCTTCTTATCAATAAAATGATGTCAAAAGATTTGAATTGAAGCATATGAGGGTAATGATATCTTCTCAAATTTGAATAATGAAATTCAAAATGAAGAAATTATGTACCACCGCTATCTTTTAAGAGCATCTCTATGGAGTGTACGTCTTTCCCAGTGCCTGGAGCCCTTGGTGTTCTCCGCTCGGTGTGGAGCCTCAGCTGTAAGATGTTTCACAAGCTCTACCTCCCTCTGTCATAGAGCCTCAAACAGGGGGGGGGCAACAATGGCAGCCAAAAGTCATCCCCACCCCTACAATACTCCTCTTTCACAGGAGGCTGCCATTAATTGGCACACAGCAAATTCCACCCTGGCAATTACACTCTTGTCTCTTGTCTACTGCACTGCCTGGTTCAAAGAGCCGGGAAGCGGAAGTCCTTCTGGTGCTAAAAGCAGAGCAATATCCTGACAATGTCTGGCCTCGACTGGCAAAAGCCTGCAATATTTATCACAGGAGGGAGAGGGAGTCGTTTAATGCCAGCAAGACAGTTCCCAGTATGAGAGCATACTGGAGTGGAGAGTGAGGATAACACGAGGGTGGGGTGTGCAGAAATCAATTCCAGCTGCTAAAGCCACTCCTTGAGGGTCAGCATCTGGGCTTGAAGCAAAAAACAAAACAAAAGGACAATCAAAGAAAAAGAACATAAACGGATATATATACAACAATGATTTAACAGTGTATGATTGAAAACTGGCCAGGTCTAAGCAATGCTTATAAGCCATCGCACTCTAACATCCAGGCTGTTCTAGTGTTTGCCTGGAGGGTATCTGCCTTTCCCTCCCACTGAAATTCCCTAGCAAACTAAATAAAAAGAAATACCAGGGAATTTGTTCACAGTGGTTGTCTTTTGCTCCAGGCTACAACATCCTCTGCAGCTACAGGTCAGCATGGGGTCAATGCTACTCAATGACAGACAGCTGACATCATCAGCGGGAGCAGATATGTCTCTTTCAAAAAAGCATTTTGCAGTATTGACCATGGACTTAAGCCCAATAGTCATTCAAATCATTAATCCTTTCAAAACAAAGGTTAATCTGTCATTTTAATTAGATTTACCTATCTCTAATTTCTTTATCTCTACTACCTCATGTAAAGCTGCATTCTACTGACATTGACCGGTAATTAAACATTAATACTTTTAGTACAAAAATGTGTAAAAAAAAAAAAAATTAAAACCTGCCAGGTACAGCGTTATGAGAGGGTTTGCTTGAAAGGGAAAGAGCTTGCAAATCAGCTAACAACAGCTTTTAGGACATCCTTTTGAAGAGCAGAAGATTCCCTAGGGTCTAACACACCAATGGCAGTCTTTGGGCATATGTGGCCCCTTTTTACAGTGGTTCCTGCACTCTGGACCTCAGCTGGTCCTTTTCAGAGGCCAACTGAATATGCTGAATCAGTCAGAAGAGGAGGAGAAATTAGTAAAGAAAGCAAGACTGGAGACACAAAGAAGAATCTTCCCTATTATAACTTCATCTCTGTTCCTGGAGAAGAACAGCTAGCAAGCATACGTGTTATAAAAATGTTTTTCTGTTCCATGCATATATTTACAGTTCTATGTCCACCACCCCCTATCAATATAGAGAGATATTTCCTCTAATAAAACACAAAATGTATCTGCTACACATGACTTTAAAGGACTGCCAAAAATTGCCCTATACCTGTTGGATGTTTAAGAAAGTGAAATCTAAGTAGTTGTCCCCAAGTGGCCAAAAACAGTTTCAATTTAACTTTTTGTTAAAAGAACAAAGGGGAAAAAACTAAAAATATATGCATTTTTCTGTATCCATGCTGAAATTTGTATTTGTATTCACACCTGCACAGTAGGGTCCTCTGTCCCAGCAGACACAGAAATACTTTCAAGGCCACAGAAATACTGTTTATAGCATTTATAGCTTAGCTAAACGCTTTTGGGTGTAAGCTTCTCTCCGCTGCAGTAAAGTACCAGACATCTTCTGATGTTTCCTGCCTTTGTTACAGACAGGACAAAGAGGTGATCATGGAAAAATGCACTTGGGGTTTCTCAGCCCACTGTAAACTCTGCTCTGTTTCCTCTGCCATTTAAATCTCTAAGCCTTACCACATGTACTCTTGTACCATACAAACCAAGAAAGGTTTCTCTCATACTTGTCTAGCTACAGCTAATTCAATCTGGTCCTAATCTGTGCAGGGTGCAGCTTGTATGCCCTAGCAGCTTGCCATGTACCATTAAATTGAGGAACAAGCATCTTGTTGATCTGCCTAATGTCAGCGTCCAGTGGTTCATTGCTAATTCCTATCATTAGTGCATATTGATGGCATGCAGCTCGGGGAGAGCTCCGTCCAAAACCAGCAGCCAGGGACCAGAGCGGAGGAAATGAGGAGGGATTGATGGTCACTTCCTGCATCACTCACACTGCTCCCGAGGCAGCTGACAGCGGCTTCCTGTGGCTTTCTGTCAGCCGCTGAGAGAGAGGGACAAACAGACAGAAACCAAGACCGAGACAGACAGCAGGGAGAGAGAGGGACGGCTGTTTCTGGGTTGCTCCCAGTCTTTAGCAGTCTTGGTAGCAGCCCAAATCCACTTCACGTTCAGCCAACCAAGGCAGAGGAAATGTATCAACTGTCAACTTAGTATTAACACATTTTCAGTGATAAAGACAAACAAAATAAAGCTTTGACGTTAAACCTTTTCAGATTAAAATAATGTAGAAATACTCTGTGGGGTAGGGGAAGGTTCTGATCCCTGGGTCCTTCTCTAGTTACCAAACTCACCATTACAAGCACATCTTTTATCAAAACCCATTGTTCTCATTTGATATTTTAACTTTTTTTTGTTGGCAATATAACTACATGGCAAAGTGTCAGGTTTCTCAGGATTTGAACCTTGTCAACTTTATTGTTGTGTATGGCATGATCAGATAGAGCAGCAAGTGAAGCTAGTGACACAGTGTGAAGTCATAACGATACATCTATGTTTTATGAGTGCGTCTACAGCAGATGTAATCTGTATAGAATGACTCAGAACTACATTTCAAAGGAGGAATCTAAAGGGCAGGACGTCAAATACAGCTGGTATGTTTACGGCAAGAAAGCACGGATGCTGGCCTGTTTGCAGTTTGCTGCATTAACCTCTCTGTTGCCCATGTAGCTCCTGTGGTTATACATCAAACAGCAAGTGATTACAGCTGCACAAGGTTAATACTCTGAGCAGAGAAAATAAATTCACATCTGCTTAACTCATGTACAATATTTTTCTCTTTTATTCAGTGAAATAATTCGATGAGTTTGTCGAGATGAAAGCAGTGAAACAGAGGAGATGACACATCCAAAGCTCACACTCATATTCAAATGCTGAAACACATTAAATGCTCTGTCTATTACGCCATCAACTCACCACAGAACATTTTCTCTTGTCATCTCATGAATTAAACTCTCAGCCTTACAACTCTACTGCTGCCCACATCTTCTTTTCCTATTTTGTCTCAGTTTCAGCCAACCAATGCAATATCATATCTTATTCACACCGAGGGACATGATATCCTGGGCAATGCATCTTTGCTAAAGGAGATGAGAGCCTTTCACAATGTAAGCAATCAAGGCTCATGGTTAAAATTTAATGTGCCGGTGTTAAATATAGAGTACAGGGAGGAAACCATCTCAAAGAGCCTGCTAAGCAGACCTGAAGCTGGCGTTTCTCTCAGCACATTACTGAACAACTCAAGTGTTTCATCATTTTAAGGTTTTCATGAGCTTTTTGCAGTAACCTGATAGCTAATGTCAAGTTCAAAAACCCAGTTCTCACAGTAGTTTAATATGCGTATGTACACATGCAGACAGTAAGAGAGAACAATTGACTTTTTATTGTGTATTTAGTTACTAAGATCTTTCTGAATCTGAGTGTCTCTTGACTCCTCAAAGAAAAATTGCCTTTTGCTCCTCCAAAATCCTCTCTGGTTGGCATCATTAAGCCTCTATTGTTGCCACAGCTGCACAGTGACAGAAAACTAACTGGCAGATCTGATGATTATCAGCTGCAATGAGAGCGATAAGAAACTGAACCAGATAGGATCTTATCAAAACAAACTGTACATGCATTTCTTAAGGCAACATGCCAGAGAGAGCAAACTCTTACCTCATTAGTCTCACTGTCAAACACACTTGCAGCACTGAGATACTGTAAAAACAGAGCTGAATGCTGTTTCAACAAATGTATCCATCATATTTTGGGAGGTGTTGCACAAAGATAAATAAGCATGAAGAGCAAGCTATTTGTCATAATGATATCATGTTGTTACTGTGTTTTTTTTAAGCCTACTCTCTGAATCTTACTATACTGTAAAACTATTTCAAAATAAATCTCCTCCTCCTCCATATTATGCATTTAGTTTTCCTTTTTCTTTGTGTAAACTCCTACATCTTTTGTTGGGATGTATTATGTATATAGATGTGGAGATTTGAGTCATACAGCATCTCTTATTATGTGCACAAAATCAAAACAATAACTTCTACTCCTGCTGTAACAACTAACCGTAGCTATGATAAAACAATGCAGGTCTCAATTAGCTCAGTTGTGCAAGAACACAAAAGACTTAAAACATTACAAACAAGGGGGGATTCTTGATAGCATATTGTTTTAAATAAACCTGTTGTAGAAATGGAAAACATCTTACCCTCTGAGAAGATTAAAAAACACAAATGTGTATTTAATCCAGAAC
>JAOWBC010001486.1:5483599-5501472 GCA_028566105.1 Hypoplectrus providencianus
GTGTGTGTGTGTGTGTGTGTGTATGTGTGTGTGGTTGTGTGTGTGGGTTTTCAGGACTCAGCTGGCCCAGGGGCAGGGCATATGTTTGGAGGAATGGAGGAGGGGAGACGACCTTCAGTGAGACACTGACCTACGTGATCCTGCTCATGCTCCCTGGGGAACAGCATGTCATCAAGCCAAAGGCACACAGCATGTGTGATCACAGTAATTAAATACAACCAATTGGTCATGGGTCAATGATCACTTTAAGGCCTGGTGTGGACACAGAAAAGAGAAAGCCCAACATGTAACAATGACATGGTGAGGTCATTTAAAAGCTGTCAAGTCGTTCTAAAAAAAATACATAAACTATGAGTTGCTTAAGTGATTGGTCACTCAGTTATCTTTTTTATTTATGACTGATCACCGTCAGTGACAAACGCTGGTTAAAGCTTTGGAACCATGTTTCTAAAAGAACTGATATGTGCTGTTATTAAAATGTTTTTTTTTTTGTTTTTTTTTTTAAACAACTACATTTGACATTGATTAATCAGGACTGAAAATAGTTGGTAGTACAGTTTCTGCAGCTGAACAAGTGCAATATTGCATTTTTATTTAGAAAACAGCTAGGTTTATGTTGAATTAAGAATAGATGTAAAAGTTAGAAGTCACTGGCATTAAATTTTCTCAAATTTAAGTTTGCAGAACTGCTGCTGTTAAATGTTATTTAACCCTCTAAACACCACGACCTGCAAACACTGGCTCCACAAGGAGGACTTGGAAATATTTTGTATAAATATAATTTTGTTTTCTTTTACCCAGTTTTGTGTGATGAATGACAAATTCAAGCTTTGGATTTCTCCTGCTTTTATGTAATTTAGGGCATTAATTATGAGATCCTACAGGAACTATACACCATCGTCTAGCCATACAAGGCAACAGAAAGTAAAATGCAACAGGAGCAATAAATACTGCAAGTGTGAGGTTCAGAGCATTACAGCTGGACAGAGATTTTTTTAACAAGGTTTAGCCTCTTTGTGGAATGTAAAAGACAGAGCTCAAGGACAGATTTGCTGCAGCTTCCAAGTGAAAAATATAATGCGAGTAGCGCATACTTATTTCTTGCAGTTCAGAAAGTAATTTACTGCATCATGTAAAAAATCTAACAATTTTTGACCTCTGCCTTGTGGATAAACATTCTCAGATACAGTCTAATGGCATAAGTGAGGACACCTGTGTATAGCACTTATCCGATTAGGAGCTGGAGAATATATTCCAGGCCAATCTCTCTACCTAGTATTGTTTCACATCAACTACAAGCCCACATCAAAGTACTACAACTGGCATCAATGTGTTAAGAAATATTAAAACGTAAAAATCATCATATTATCTAAATTATATTATTTTGTCAAATCACTTCCAAATGTAGACCTCCAGGACTGAGGGCTGTAAAACAGTCTGTCTGAAGCTAATTGTAGGCTTAACAGCTGGCTTCAAAGCATAGGTGTTTCAGCAGCAATAGATACCAAATGTAAAGGATTCTTTTATTTCTAACAAATATGTGATTTAATGAGCATGTATGATATGTTAAGGGGAGTAGAAATTAACACAGAAACTGCTTTTAAGGAATCAAGTGCGTTTTCCTTTTTTGTTTTGATGGACACAGCAAAGTTCTTCTTCTCCTACTCTAGAGAAGACATGAGCAGAACCAGTGAGGGAACACTTTACCTACAGACAGACTAGCAGACAGTTGTTGAGGAGGTTAGGTCAGCAATGGCTCTGTCTGGTATGTACCAGCCTCATACAGCACATGACAGTTGCTCTAAGCTCCCAGACACTAAACCTCAGCCTATAAACAATGTAGCAGGGAAATAGAAAAGCTGTGTTCCACCCCGTCTTACTCACTGCAGCCAGCAGCAGCAGCGCTTGAGTGATGCTCTCCTGGCTCTGACAAAAGACTTTAAAGCCAGTGTGCAAATCACCCCGACCCCCTCCCCATGTTTGCCAACAAAAGCCAATTGTGGCAGCCATAAATACTTACAGATACCAGCTTAACAAAAGAGCTTTGGTTTCTGTCTGCTGCCCCACTGAAAATCTATGCTCCGTGAGAGTGTCAAAGAGCATTCGGCTCCATGCAAGTTTCTTCTTCGGTGTCTTAACCTGGAAGAGTGGGTGGTAAACAAACCACTCCATTGACATGCCAAAAAGCTGAAGACATAATGTGGCTGTGAATTTAGAGCTCTCCAATGTGCTGTGATTATACAGAAATACAAAAATTGACTTTTACGCTAGGCAGCGTGGGGTTCTGGACAAAAGAGCGCAGTGTATTCCATTAAAACGACAAACGCCACTGCTGGCCTCTTGGTCCTAAATCGTCAGACCCGGAGAACAAAACAAGCCTTTCAGAGGATAACTCTGCAAAATTGATTATTGCTTTCTCTTTCAAGTGGCGCTGCTGCTTTGTGACTTGCACATGACTTGGCAGGAAAAGGACAGCTGGCTCTCCATTCTGGGCCCTATTCACATGACTGGTGTCCCACAAAAGAGGCAGGCTGTAGGGCTGCAGGCTGGGCTAGACTTCACTCAGAGCTGGACTGTGGATTATAGCACAACTGGATGATCCCAAGTTTTTAAGAGAGAACGGTTAACAAGTCTCTGGCGGCTGAAATAAATAAGAAAAAATGTCTTCCAACTGACAAACCCTGTGAATGTTCACAAAGGAGTGACTGCAGAAAAGAGGCCAACATCCAATAAATGGTTTCAGCTTTCAAGTGTGGCAGGAAGTGATATGTATCCCTCTTTATAACCTCCCTCTAAAAATGAAATCAGAGTTTTATGCTTCCTCTTACTATTACTGTTTGCTCGGAAGACAAAGCATAGCCTTGAGCCTTTGCTGAACCAGACTATATTAACATCTCAGTGCTAGCCAGCACTTCATACTCACACCCACTCATTATTGTCATCCAAGCAACTCAAAGATCATTACAAGTGATGTGATATTTCACTTCTTGCCTTTCTCAGAGCGTGTGCTAACACACCCTTTAAAGTGATGGAGAGCGATAGTGAGTATCTCCTTGAAAAGACCTAGCGAGGGGTAAAGAATGCACATCTTTTACTGCCTTTCTTGAGCTTCAGCCGGCTTTACAGACCACTAAGCTCGGGTTCACAAATCAAGCCAGAGTCAACTGCATGTTTGAAGTGAGCTAAACAACAGAGCAGTGTTCACACTGTCATATAAAATAACACAGCCTTCACATTGACCTCCATAGGCTGGTGACTAATCAGACCCACCAGCAAGAAAATGAAAAGAGAAAAAAATCAAACGTGTTATGACTGGAACAAGAAGACATCCGCTTGTTGCACACATTTGATATTTGTATTCCAGCCTTCTCTTCTTAATTCCCAAAATAATTGCAGTTCTTGTTGTTGAGCAGCATGTTGCTGCTTAGCCATGGGAGGCGGGAAATGAGTTGGAAGCCAGTCCTTTTAATTATCCTTCAAATGCTTCCTGCGCTCAGCAGATGTTGGGCTGCGGGGCAGGCAGCCGAGCAGCAGGGCTCCCTAACACTGCACATACAGATCAGGACTTGGCTGCTGACTCTCCTGCTCCTCGGGCTGGGTGGTATACTGTATTTTAAAGCATAATGCTTTGCATCTGCATAATTTATTTCCACATTACCATCATCAACATTGATTTATTGCTTATTGCAGGTTTTTTTTTGTCATCCATTAAATTACAAATTGCAGCAGTGTTTACAGACAATTAAAAGCTAGGAAACAAACCATTAAATGGGATGCAGTAAAAACACTATTTTGCTGGGGTTTATCTTGTGCTGAATGTTTCCAGAAAAAGAACACATTTCTGTCCTCATTGTGGTTTAGTCCTCTTCTCTTGGTCCTTTGGTGTTCACTAGTTACTCATCTCCTCCAACATGCAGCTCTCACCTCTCGTTGTTTGGCTCCCTCCTCAGCCTCTGAGTCACCTCTGGCCTTCAGCACAAATCTACCTCCTCATCGCTAATCAGCTCCTTGTGTCTTATAATGGTGGCATCCAGTGTGAGAGAGATGTAGAGGGGGGGGAAAGGTGAGTGGAAGTGGATAAGAATATAGAGTGCCTATGTCGAGTGTATTAAGTGTAATGAAAGTACAACAGGCAGAGAAAGGAGATGGACATGAAAATTGATACCAAATATATAAGAAATAAACATTCAAACTACACCATGTCGACCATTTCTCAGCTAAGATTAGAAGATGTGTACCAAATTGGCATATTGCTGTTCATATTTAAATATTGAGATGAACAATGGTGTTGTAAAATTGCTCTTTTTTATATATACTTTTCATTTGTATCTTGGATATTACCTTCATGTTACTATTTATTACCTTTTTTGTTTTTTCACATCCTTCACACCTCTCTCTTCTACAACAGTAGCTATTTACACATTATCTTGCAATGCATATTTTGGCTAAAATGTGTATTTTTTAGGTTTATTTTTATGAATTTTTTAGTTTTGCAGAACAATAACTCTTTCATGATATACACTTTTCCCATGATATACAGTGATTTACATCCCTAGTGCAAAAATATGATTAATCAACCAACAGATCCACACAGAGACACATTTACATATTATTGTAGCACAGCTGACAGGACTGAGGACTGCCACAAATGGCTTTTATATGAGAATTTTGTGGTTATTGGTTGATGACGGTCAGCCATCTTTAGGTTTAACCACAATTGTTATACCTACAGTGAATCAGCCAAATACGTGTCTAGTAGCCAGAAGACAAACTCCACAAGTTACATTGCATCTTTCCAATTTACAGAACTTCAAAATACTCTATGTCACACACACTAACATATGCTTTGTGAACCACCAAGCAATTCAATGCACAGCTCAAATTTCTAGCAAGAATCCAGAGACGCTTGTAATGATCGCCGAACACAGCCGAGTTCTGATATCCCTTCTAAAAGCTGACTTTAATTTCCATTCAAGCTGCAGAAAATGAGGCTTGTGTTGGCTGAACGCAGTGCAGCTCTCCCCACGGGGCCGCCTCCGAACATTAACAACTTACCAATGCCTGCTAGGTGCACCCATATTATCTGAAACAGGTCGGCTGCCAAGTAGGCTATTCGTACTGGAGCTGGCAAATGATGCTGTCCTGACATCCACACTTTAGCTTGTGTGCTCTGCGTGCTTTGGCAGAACCTTTTCAGCTGGAGGAAAATATCTCCAGACATTTGAGAAAGCTGAAATGCTGCCAGTTGGGAAGTTCATGTGGTAAAGCATCTGTCTTTCTGAAGATAAGCCTCGAAAATGCAGAATAAATAACACAGGCCGCACCTACTGTTCAGTAACTGTTAATCCATTCTGACTGGGCAGGCTTTACTTGTTGACCTATTGACAGTGAGCTGGTTTAATCTCCTAACATATTCTGAATACAGAGTCCAATGCAACACACCAGCCTTTAAAAAATGCAGCCTTGCACCCTACAGTGGGCAAACTATTTTCTATTTTATCATTATCACATATCACTTATTTGCAGATTCTATTTTAAGGATTGTCATACAATAGCCAGTTCAGAATTAGATCGCATAAACGGCTAACGGCAACTACTGCACTTGTTTCTGTACTGTTTTATAATTAGACTGAGAGCTGAGCAGAATGTGGGTTAATGTTTCCATCAGCCTGTCTCCTGAATAATAAACTCATATTAGGGAGAAACGTCTCTGTATTCTGCAGGCATATAGAGCGTATTAACAGAAGGTTTTGCTACTGACAGATCAGTTTAATCTAGCTTTAAATCAGTCAAGTTCTTTCTTACGTTCTGAGTGAAGGAGCATCAGATAAGACGAACTGATTGATTCAGTCTCTTTGAAAGGCTGCTTTGACTGAGCTGCTGCAGGCTCCCAATGACAAATTGAGACACGTGTTTTATCCACCCTGCTGTGAATACATGACACAGCCGTCGCTAACGATCTGACGACGTCTCAAAAGCCACCGGGCTTAGATTAATCTGAGAACAAACATCACCCCAAGTGCAGGAACTTCAAATGTAGCAAGCGGCTCTGCCAGAGAGAGGAATGAGGGAAGAGCGAGCTACTCAAAGCGCCAATTTGAACACATATACTGTATGTGTTTCGCAAAGCAAAAGCCAACAGGCTGGCTTTTGGCTGAGGCGCTGTAACTGATCTATAAACAGGTGGTGCTGTAAAATAATTAATCCTAATAATGCTATTTTTTAATAACTTATTTGCACACTGACTCTACCTGCACTGCTTTAGAATGCTTGCCTCGTGTCTTACAGTTTCCAGAGGGGCTACATACTGGAAAAGGTGCCACTTGTATTTGACACCTGCTTTGTTGAGGTGTGTATGTGTGTGTGTGAGAGTGCGTGCGCAGCTGCAGAGTCAGTCAGCCAAGCAGTAGTAGCTCCCTGGAGCAGCAGAGAAGTTAGGCAGCAGTATGTAGGTAAATCAGTCTATTACTAACACTGCGCCTGCCTGGAGCAAGTCTCCTGGGATGCTGCTGACAATACACACACAGCCTGCCTGCTGGAGCGTTCATCCATAGCTGGATAAACATACATGCACACACAACATAGTCAGAGTCACTGAGCTTTACACAGAAGCCCATATGCTTATAAATATACAGGGGTCCAGGCAGAGGCACAGACAGATCATTACAGAGGAAAAGAGCAGCTCTGAAGTCATTAGAAATAAATAACTACCTTGCCCAAGGACGTTATGTGTTCACTACAGTTTGTTTGTCAGCAGGATTACAAAAAAACTACTGGCCTGATTTTCAGGTAATATGGTGGAAGGGTTAAGCATGGGCTAAGTCTGAACACATTAAACTGCAGAGCAGATCTGAATCACATGGGAGATAAACATGTAATGTATGATGTGTTAACACAGTGAGATGGGGCATGTCCTCAGTGGGATCTGCCCTCTCCCAGTGCCTTTCACTTTAAAATGAATATATTATATAAATAATATATGTTATTGTTGGCCACAGAAAACAAATATAAGTATATTTTTCAGGAGAAACTCAGTTGTTCCTGACACTAAGATTTCATCATCATTTGCTGTAAGGGATTGGTGCTGTTTGGATTTTAATGACCCTTTGACTTTTGGTTCAGATTCTGGTTCTTGAATTGGGACATCTCTGTTTTACAGTTTTTTGTTATAGGTTAATTATTATTATATTCCTGGTCAGAATAGTAGAACTAAAATTTTAGGTTCTGACTGAGTCCTTTGGACTTTTGGCACTAGTTCTGATTTAGAACCGGTTCACAATGCCCAATCTCCATAACTCACATTTCTTTTGATCTCCTCAAATTTAAGTGATGGACTGCTTTCCAAGTAGGACGTTTTTTTGGCATCTAACCCCCATTATGACTTCTGACAATTCTAAATTTGCAGTTTTTGTCTGCGCATATCTAACAGCAGGACTTGAAGCTCTGTGATTTAAATTCAACCTTTGTCAAGAATTAAACTTTTTCACACACAAAGCAGAAATTGTAGTCTAATATAAAGATTGGTGGCATTTGCTCACAAACAAACCCCAGGAACAGGCCACACGCAGGTTAAGTTGAAGAGATAAATTTTGAAGTAATGTTTGCACTGAGAGTTTAATGACTGCTGCATTAAACAAGCTAGCCTCACAGAACAATGGGAAAGATTATGAAAATGTTCTTGCATGCTTCCTTTTGTCCTGATCACAGTAAATATGGAAACAAAAGAATATAAAGACAACAGCAAACCAAGCACATTTCTGAGCGCACAGAAACACACAATCAAGCAAACTAAGCAGTCTAATTACCTCACAAGGAAATATGTTTGTCTGACTGCTATCCTGGCAGAAAAAAACAACATAACAGCACAATGCTAAAACAGCAGTCCTGGTAGCTGCTGCCAGTATGAAGTCCCAAGCAAAGTGCACACAAACTTGTAATTACACTGAGTGGGGAGCAATTAGATGGATCAGGGCTAGCCCATTTAAATCACACTTTGGACCGTTCATTATGCTGGGAGCCATAAACAGAGGCTCCGTCGGATGTCCTGGAAACCGCCATAGAGGCCCCTGTACTGCATGGTCATCAGATCTGCCTCTGACCCCCTTCTCTGGCGCCTGTAATCAAATGAGGCACTGTGTGAATCATGCAACGTGATACACACTGCAACAGGAGCAGGAGCCAGCAGTTACAAGCATAAAATATATTACCATAACCATAATGGGAATCCATACTGTAGCCATGATTGCAATTAGCTGAGGTTGCTCCTACAGGCAGGGCAGGCCATAATATGCACTTACTGCTGAACACCAACTCCACATTACTTACTGTTATTTAAAAATAAAGCTTTATTAAGTAACGTGAATAGATGAAAATGACACATAGAATTTGCTCCACTAAAGCAATTTCTTTTTTCCTCAGTCCAAGCAGTGAGTGCGGCTCGCGAATTTCTCCCTTCAGCCTAATGCTGAATGACAGATAGGAAAAGCGGAGGAACCCTGAAGAGTCAATTTGGAGCTGGAGTGGCATTTCAAACCCAGCCACTGAAATGAGAGAGAGGGGGGGAAAAAAGAACGTTCAATCAGACACCAAACCCGGCTCTGGGAGTGCTTCTCTCAGAAAAGCAAAGCAGCTTTCCCTGAGATGGTGTTCAGAGGCTGAAAGTGATGATATGCCTAACACAACTGCTGCTGAATAAGACCGCCACAGACACTGTTTCCGATTGGTGACAATGATTGAATTTGAAGAGTGTATGTGCACATGTGTACGTGCATTTGCACATTTATTCATTCATTCCTGGGGGGCAAAGATTCTTGTATTTATATATTCATAGGTCTTTGCACATGAACAAACTTTTTGCATCCATGTATATGTGTGTGTATGTGTATGTTGCTATGCAGTGGTTGATCAACAAATTAACTAAAGATGAATCTTAAACTACTACATTATTTCATTTTTAATATCACTTCTACAAACATCATCTGGCTCAACCACCCACATATGAAAACTTGATATTATGTTTCATATCATTATAAGCTAAAAAATATTTGGGTTTTTGGCTGTTAGGAGGACAAAAGGAATGTGAAGAACTTTTGACTATTTTCTAAGAAATGTAATTTTGGCCACATTCACAATATATTTATACCCTTCATTAATATCTGCTTCCATGCTTCTATTTATCTTAATAACTTTTTTTCCCCAATTTCCAATACAGAGATTGGAAACTGAGACAAATCTTCCATGGAACTCATAATTCAGTTTGCAGTCTCATAAATTTAGTGTTATGTGCTGCCAATCCAACACCGCTAAACTACACTCAACATCCCCTTGCTTTCAGGTCAAATTTCCCATCAGGATTAATAATGTCTTTATTTTGTTTTCTTGTAATTAATTTAATAAAACTCCAAAAATGTTATCAGCTTTCTTATTTCTGTTCTGCATAATTTATTTTTCACAAGCGACTTTATGGTTTAAAGAAATGCAAAATGTTCATATATTGTGAACAAAGGTTTAACTGGGAGAATGTGCTTTTTTTTTAAAATCATACATAATGTGATTAGCTAGACAGAAGATGTATCACTCTGTTGGTTTTGTGGGATCTACGGAAACACTCCACCAGGAGTTGTACAGTGTTGTTACAGAATAAAAAGTTTTTCACCCATGAGTAAGCTCTGGTACAGTGCAAACAGTGGCCTGCAGAGAGCACAAAAATAAGTGCTGTCATTTTGGTTTGCAATCAACTTATTCAAAGGATTAATTAATTTGCAGCAGCTGTTGTTGTGATCGGTAAAAGAGACGCACAGCAGCACCTAAAATAAAGAGTTGCTAACAAAGTGTTTTGTATCCTGCTTTTTGTTCACAGGAAAGGTTCAGAGTGCCAAGAAAGTATCAAAATTCTATCCAGCTTATTTTGGCTCATGCTAATATCCATTCAAATATACTCTGCCCAAACACAGATCCCTAGGGCCTTTTCTTACATTGCACAGACAAAATGATTCATGAAAACGATCAGCAGATTAATCACTATCAGAAATAAAAGTTAGTTGAAGCTGTACATAAACAAATGCACAGATACACTAATGACTCAATGCATTTGTGTCCCGACGGCGCTTCAGTATAAGATCTCAAGACAGAATCACTGCTGCTGGTGAATGTGCAACGCTGCGTTCACAACCGCCGCACTGAGCTGTAACCTAATGCTTGACACTGGTGTTCACCCCGAGCTGCATGGGCAACACAGGAAATCTCCACCCCCCCCCCCCACACACACACACACACACACACACACACACACACACACCATTCCCCTCCCCTGAGCTGCTCAGTTACAGCACAGCAGAAGTCTCCTGGGCCCTGGCTGTAGCAGCTAGCAGTGGACTGTAACACTCAAATCCCAGTGGAGTGTGCACCCCATGGCATCAGTAAACACAAACACTTGCAGACATGTTCATGCATGTATGCACAAAAAGTAAAGGCGTCAGCATTTGCACTTCACATACCCACCCCAACTGCTTCAAACATGCAAAAAAAAGTAAAGCTGTGACTGTGTGAACCTACTGCATTGAAATTCCTGCAGCAGCCCACAGCACATTCACACACACATACACACACATACACACAAACACACACACACTTTGACTTTCTAAACCAAAACACATGTGGAGGGTAATGCGATTACATGGCTCTTTGACAAGAAAACACTTCCTTGCTCAGCTAAAACGCCAGCAGTGACGCAGGAAAAGGGGGAGAAAAACTCCCAAACAACAACAAAGAGAAAAGAAACACAGCAGCAAGGTCAGACAAGTATTTGTCACCTAGATTAAACAAGTCAAGCTGGGGAGTTAGGGGGGTGGGGGGGCAGAGGTGGTGGTTAAGAAAATATCACAGCCATTTTATTCCTGCTGCTGCCATCCAAACTCATTCTGTCAGCCTCTGAGTCATAATATTTATAAGGCAGGGAGACAAACTATTGACCTCGCCTCTTTTCTCCATAGCATCAGCTGACTCTGTCACTGACAAGGACGCTTGGGGGAAGAATGCAAGATGGGTGAGAGGGGGTGGGTGGTGGAGGGGGCTACATGTCAGACAGGGAAAGAGGCGAGGGAGAGAGACAGAAGGGCAGAGAGAAGAAATGAAACATCTTGTCATGGTTTTAAGCAGAGTTTGTGGGTGTTTGAAGGTTCTTTTCCCCCAGATGGCATAGATTCAGCAGATTCAGCAGATTGTCCATCAAAAAGGTTTCACAGGAATGAGTGATGACACTTATCCTAACATTTTTCATTTATTTTGTAATTACAATTTCAAAAGCCGGTTGGGTATCAGATTTTTTTTAACCCTCTGAGATCCACAAGGGTTGTGAGTCTAGGAATCCTAAGGAATCCATTGGCCAAACCATGTGACCAGGATGTTGGGAAGGGGGCTGAATGAAGGTCCAAAATTAGGCAACAACAAAACGAGGAGGGTCGTTTTCAAAGGATGCCTTGAATTATTATTATTTTTAAAATATTTTTTGGTCATTTTTTACTTAATGGACAGAGTTAGATGACAGAGTGAAACAGGGACAGAGGGAAACACCTACAGGGCCCTGAGCCGGACTCAAACCCAGGAGCCCGCTTACGAGTCCAGCATATTAAGGTGGTCCACCACCTCACCAGGGTCCATTGACCTCTGACCCTATTTATTTGAATAGGAATTGAAAAATCTGTTCTATCACATGAGTTTTCACTTTATAGACGTGAGTACATAAAATCCCCTGCAATTTCACACATGCAGGACACATACTCGCCTAATGGTTTTAAATATTTTTGCATACTGTGGTCCCTAAACTGTCTTGGAATGACATTGATTGGGTATGACTGGGAAGCTGAGACTTTTTTCAGCATTAAATATTTGTTACAAATGGTAACAACAAAGCCTGACAGTTATATCAGTTGACAGATATTACTGGCTGACATAGCCCTTTCAAAGGCCAATCTGTTTCAGTGTATATGCTGCATCAGTCTCAAAAAGCATGAGAAGGATTTATACGGAAAACATAGTAATATATAATCAGTCCTAATGTTCTTTAACCCTAAACCTTATAAACTTGATTAGATTCACTAGAATTGAATAGGTGCCTAACACAATGTTTGTGACAGATTTATGAATTTAAAAACTTTCACAACCTACTATCTCTCCCCAAAGATTTACTGGATCCCTATAAATACATAGATAGCTTTCAAGGGGTCTGAGAAGATGAAAATGTATACATACTGCAATAAAACCAGCTGTTCAGGAACTTTGCTTAGGTAAGATTCAGCCTAAAAATAAAGAAAACGATTCATAGAATGAGTCATCAAGCCTGGGAATATCACAGCATTCAATGCCAAACTTTGACAGTTACTCAGTCCGACAGACAGTTTAGTCAGCACAAATACAGGTTTTGAGTGCTGCATTACAAACAGTTCACATTTCTTGACTGTTGACACAAAAAGAAGCTGATCGTGACGAGAGACTCTACAATCTCTAGACTCTGCTTTCCAAACTTTCATCTTCACATTGGTACGTAACCTGCAAAATAAGAAATGAGACAGGGCTGCAGAAAGTGGGTCAGACAGGCACGGCAGTGATCGATTAGGATGTCATCCGCTACTTGTCAGGTACAAGTACTGATGAAAGATGTGAAGAATCTTTCTGAGAGCACAAAATATATGCTGTGTCATCATTATCTATGAGCACATTTCATTCTAGTTACTGTCCATGTTTAAACCTGCTGAGCCAGCAAAGCATTTATGCAGCAAAATTATTATTTTTCTTACAGTGACACCTGACAAAAACCTGGCAAACTACAGTGCAGAAACTACATAGATACAATTTTGATACAGTGCACTACATTATTTTGGAGTAATAACAAAATGATTCCTAAAAGATAATATCTGTGATTTTTTTTTTTTTATAGCTTTTTAGTCTGGTGCTTTGTGATTTAAAATGCAACAAAGCATGCAGGCATTAAAACAACTGCTGTGCATGAGTTATATTGACCCAGATCATTTCCATCCCAGCATTTTTACAGCCCTGTCAGTCAACCAGACAGACACAAGCCAATCACTGGTTGAAACAGTAAAACCGCAAACCCACATTACCAGCATGGGTCTGGAAACTGATCCCCAGCCAGATGAGCTTGTCCTCCAAAATAGCACTGCTAACTCCCAGCAGTGTTTCAGACCGTGAGAAACAAAAGCAGCGCCAACAACAATAACAACATTCAAGTTACTCACAAGCACAAAGAGGTGAAATATTTAGATGATGCAATTATCACAAGGTATTTAAATGAAAAAGTTTACTAAAGCCACATCTGAGCACAGAGCCACAGCCTTAAATTACAGAGAACCAGCGCTGCCACGAAGCAACTTGAGAGTAAACACTCAGCTTGTCCTGATCGTTCAGGGACAGCAGACTGACAAACTACAAATGAGCTGCTTTATTCTAATTGGTGCAGTTTAATCAAAGGCACAGTGGAACCCAACTAAATCTCCACCATCTTTCTGTTCAACTAACTCACACTGTGCAGTCAGATATTATATTAGAGCAACAACTTTATGTTATATACAGGTGAAGATCAAGAAGTGATGAAATACATACATATATCTGGAGCAATTTTGAAGAATATGTTTACAGTCCAAAATAACACATTAATATGTGTTAGTATGATAACAGGCTTCTGTTTCTTAACCGATTTTTAGTGTCCTAAACCTTAGTATGAAACTAATAGCAAACTCTTTTAAGAAATATATTACAGTATGCATATACTGACTATTTTGGCAAGAAATTGCATCATAACAGTAACAATTAGGAGGTTCATCATGGCAAGCAGGCTCTCGGGAAGTGATGGTAATTACAGCTCAGAGAGACATGCATAATACAGTTTATTCACACAAAAGTAGGGAGAATTAAAGTCCCCATATTGGCAAAGTAGTGCATAGGATGGTTTTCTCATGCAGGACTGAATTATTTCAAATTGATCATTTTTTGCAGCCATAAAACCATGGAGATTTTGATTTTAATTCATATGACTTAAAGTAAACTTCTTATAGCTTTAATAAATAGCTACAAGCAAATACATCATATGACAGGAGTTAAAACATAGTCTGATCGTAACACCACACCATTAGACTAACGAAGTACCGCATCTTTCAATAACAATGTCTTTATAGCAGTGCATTAAATATTATCAGATCACATTTGTTGTTCTAAAGGAGTCGTGTATGAATATGGTTCTATAATTACACAACCAACAACAGATGCTATTCTCAACACATTTAAAGCAACACCGGCTCCTGGGTCTGTGTGTTGAAGTGTCGTGTACCTGTTACATCTCTGCTGTGTGTTAATGACTGGTTGCTGTAAAGCAAATTGCCCTTCAGGGACAATAAAGATTTACACCGGGCTGTTCTGAGCTATCAGTGCTGCTCTTCATCTCCCACATATCTGAGGAGGCGATCACAGTAAGAGCATAAAGCAGTATGACCCTTTTACCACATCACATCCAGCAGCTACCAGTCCACAGAAACCCTTAAATAACAACAAGGGTTGCTTTCAGTGCACTCAAGAGTCATTTTTTCAATTCTTTACTGGCAGAGAGGCGTTTTCTTGTTTTTTGTTCGACAATGTCTGTTGACTTTTTAATGTGGTGGTAATCTCAACATGGATGATTAGTTAAATTACTACTCATATCTTTAGTGCTCCATATTTTCCTTGTTCTCATCTGTATCCTGTTCTCTGAGGCAGTGATGACCCAATTTCCCCAAAAGGATCATTAAAGTTTCATCTCATCTAATGGACTTTTATTTTTATCATTTCAGTCTCTGTAAATCATTCTGCCACAGAATGGAAAGGCGCTACACAAATTGTTATTGTTATGATTATTAGGGCTCAACAGAAATGAAATTTCACATGTTAGTACATGCAGTAATGTTTGAGGATTGTAGCTGACAATATTTATCATCTTAAATTAGACAATTTACATACCAGAAAAGACAAGTTTTATGCAGAAGATGGTTCTTGTCTATTCGAAAGAGTAATAAGATGTTTTAAAGACATGGAAAAAGAGAGATTCCATTCAAAGGGGCTCCCATCAATAAAAATCAGGACCAATTATTAAGTGATAATGGATACAGTGAAACACAATGGGCCAAATCCATCACTGGTCACAGGTAAATGACACTCATAATAGGACCGTATCTTTAAGTTACCCAAAGGCCACAGTCAACCTCCATGCATCCAAGATGGTATTGTCAGCGCAAAAATTAGTGTTAAAAACAACGTCATTTCAGCAGGTCTTGTGGAATTTTGCCACAGCAATTTTGTATCTGTCATAGAAAAACATGAAATACAATTTGTTTTGGGTTTATCTAACAATTTTTAATCTCTCATCTATTAATTTGCAACACAGCGGCAATTATTACCTACAGTTATCATTTATCATTGTCACTGCACACAGTGCAAGTTCTGAGATAGCTAAATCTAACCTGAAGTGCAGTAAAGTGCATTGTATGTACATATGTATTTTGGTACATATAAAAAGTGTAGATATGAAGACTTTTGACAAACAGTGGCATAAATGTGTTAAGACATAATACTATACAGTATAAATATTAATACACTATAGGTAAGATAATAGAGAATACTTGGAAAACTCAAAAAGTGTATATAATTTTTAAAGCTAAAGGAAAAGAGACAGTGGTATGTTTTAAATATTACTTTCCTCAATTGTAAAAATACATTACAGCAGAGATCAACTGTGTGAACATATCCAAGACAGGCTGAGATGGTGCCTCCTTTCTTACAAACTAAAGAGATTAAACTGTTTCATACCACATTCTACTATGGAAACCGGTATGCAGAATGGAGTGCATAAGTCAGTAATATATAGTCATTGATTTTGACTTCACAAAGTAACTGTAAACTTTAGTTAGCTACACCAGTAAGCTAGAAAGTGGCTTTGTCACATTTCACATTGCAGCCTACCCAAGAAAACAAAAACTTAGATTATCATTACACAGTTTATTGTTCTTTTGGTTTAGTGTTCATATTTGGTTGGATAATCAAACCCAGATGACAAATAATAAACAAACACTGTAATTATTCAGCCTTAACAGAGGTTCGGGCTGTCCACAGAGTAACTCTGAGCTATTATTATGATGCTTCTCATTATTGTTTTCATTATTACTGGCTCTAAATCTGCATATTACATTGGCTCTCAGTATCTCCTCTGCTGGTATTTTTATATGTGTGTAATCCACTGTTATGGCCCTGGTAGTGTGGGCTGTTGCCAGTGTTCCCCCGCCTGGCCTGCATACCAATTAGAGGCTGATTAAGAGCAAAGCAAGGAGACGTTTCAGAAGGGAGGTGGGGGATGGTGCTTTCTCTGGAGCTGAGGGTGACCTGGTGGAGAGGGTCCATTACATACACAAACACACACTGATATGAATCCACACTAGGCCCCAGGTTAAGAGCTATTTATTGTTTGCACTCTTCAACCATTTCACAGTGACATGTATGTACAAGCATGGGAACTATCAGCGGACTGGGCATTCAGCACACAGAGAAGTGTTCAGTGTGAAGCCGATGGGGACATAATGTGGCCGCAGCGTTCTGAAGCCACAACGGATTCAAAACTATTCTAAGTGTGCAGCTTTGGCAATTCCAGGTGAATGTGGGAATAATAATGGCCATAAATGCCACTGTGCAGTACATGTGCATACTCTGCTCCTTGTTCTCTCTTCACAGTTTACAGCTAACGCACTAAGTACATCTTGATACCAGGAGCAACTTAAAGACGAACTCCACACTAAATTACTGTTGTTTACAATGTACACATAATCACAAAATTTACTAAAATTAACTACTTTAATAATGTGCCTGTTTGGATTTACATGCTAATTAGCAGGGCTATGACTATGTCACAATTACCTGAGGACACACACCTTGGAGAGGTTTTGTTGCATTTGTAGCCCAGCTACAACAACAGTAGCCACAAAGTCTCTCACTGACCATAAACAAGCTCATAGGCCAAAGGCTCTGGGAGAACACGCAAACTGCCTTGTCTCTATGATGGCTATAAACAGGGTTACATGAGAATAAAGAGAATTAACATAATTTACTTAGTGCAATGTAACGTATCTGATGTCAATGTCATGCTGTGGTTCGATTAGTAATAGACCATATTTCCAACATACCCCACTGCATCAAGCCTGACTAGAAAGCTCCATTGTAGTTTGCACCATAATTAAATTTAGTACATCCTGGCAGTTACTGGCAGTATTAAAAGCCAGTTGAAGAAAAAAAAAGTCCTCTTTTATCCTCCTATACAAGCAACACTGCACTACAGAGAGGACTTTGAGGGGAATCTACAGTTCATCTTGTTTGAATAAATGTCTTTAGGCATCCAAACCCATTGAAGCTCTAACTTAAGAAGTGTAGTGCAGCATTGTATCTTTGAAGGTTCAGAGTCACCATTAACCAAGTCTCCAATAATGACTTGCCGGCGGAAGAAAAATCTGTTCACAACACACTTTCTCCTTTATACATGCAGTACATGAGCATCAACATCAGCATGTTTGCCTGCCTGCGCGCCTGTCTTTGTGTGTGTGAACCACAGTGCAGTCAGGATGTCTGTTTTTAGCCGGTCGTTGTGGGCTGATTAACTTTGACAGGCTGCCTCTCAGACCCACCACAAACACAAGCAGTAAAGAAACCAGGCAGCATTTCCACCACAGGCGAGTTTGCTTTTGCAGCACTGGCTGACTCCTCTCCAGAGTTAGGTAATTCCAACAATTAATCCACGATAACTAAACTATGATCACTATATTGATGACTACAACAGTCAAAGTAGTGAA
>JAOWBC010001486.1:5501572-5514869 GCA_028566105.1 Hypoplectrus providencianus
AGGTAATTCCAACAATTAATCCACGATAACTAAACTATGATCACTATATTGATGACTACAACAGTCAAAGTAGTGAATGAAAGTTATGTAGCTTCCATGCAAAGAGGTACTGTGATGCCATGCTAAATTTCTGTTCGATGAATCAGTAAACTGTTTGTAATTCTCATACCAACTGGAAGTGAACCTGAATAAGGCAGCTTTGAATGCTTACCAACACCCGACAGCAGAAATCATTTAACATGACGCCAGGGCTTTATGCCAAAGAGAAGGAGAGAAAGCAGTCCAAGGCTGGGGAGTGTAGCTTTGAATGTATAGAGTACTGGCTCACTCAGAGGTGAGTGTTGCGGAATTATTAAGTCTGAGAGTGAATCAAACATTAAGCTGCTACTTGTTACTCTTTGCCCAACATCTCAATGTGTTGAAATTGTTCTTTAGAATTTTTTTTCAAGGGAACTGCCAAAGGGAATAGGAATCCTCATCAGTCATGGCTAATTACCAGATGTCAGGTAAAGTAAACTGTTGATGGAGGACTGTGACTCTAAGCCAAGTATGAAGACTATGAATGGTAAAAGATCCTTCAAATAAAAAGCTAAAACAGCTGCAGTGTTTTGCAGAAATCTCTAGAGACAGAGCACGGCAAGTTGTTTATCTTGTTTCACTAACACTCAGCAACCCCTGCTGATATTTGTATTGTACAAGGCTACGGGAGACCAAAAAATCATATTTTAAGATTCTTTAGTCATACCTAAACTAATAAGGATTCTGGAGCTTCTTTTTTTGATTTGTAAAAGACAGAATAGATTCAATTAGTGAATAATTTCTCTTCATCTCAGTGTAAAGATACATTGATCTAGATCAGGTCCAAGATTGACTATTGTCACAACTATCAATTCATATAATCCTCTTTTAGATAAGCTTTTATTCTGAAATTTTCACTGTATACGATTCTTTTGAATCACAAGTCTGGAACAGCACATGAATAAAAGTGCGTTTTTTTAGTTGACTTTCGTGAGGTGATAAAAAAGGACCTATGGTATCATCTCATATTAATCACAGGCCCCTGAACTGAGTCAAAATCAAATTAAGGAAGGCGTTGTGATAATTTGTTGTCTCATGAATCTATATAATATAAAGTCATGAAACTTTACACCCAGACGAACAGCATGGTTACCACAGCTAGTGCCTGAGGCTGGACATTACAGACGGATGCTGCTGCTGCCAGTAGCGGCAATACAACAGTGTTCAGAGCTCTCTCACAACCCAAGATAGAAATATAATGGTACAGTGACCAGCAGCATCATTTTTATACATTCCCTAGTAGATTTGTTGATACATAAAAAGGTTGAAGGGTAACAGAGTTTGCATTGACTGCAGAGCATGAGGAATTGCATTAAGCTAAAAACATTTTTCCTGCATTTTGAGACAGACAGATATTCATGTGCCAAGTCCTGGACAAATATGTTATTTGGGCTGTAAAAGGCTTCAGCTGCAAGAAAAACATGAAAAAGTCAGGGAGCAGCAGTCAGTCCTTGGCCTTCCAAATGTAAACAGTACAGTGGACAGAAAGAATGAGGCATGCTTAATGCAGAGTCGTATGGAATCTGTTCAAATGCCACATAAGGATCCAATTAGATTAAGGGCTTCCACAGCCAGCTGGTGTACTGAGGAGCACAGCAGATATGATTTTAAGTAAGAGGTCAACACAAGTCCAACAATCTAATTAGCACAAACTATAGATACCAGTGTTACATTTCTGTCTAGAGCATTGTAAATAGATTCAAATAGTAGGAAAAGTAAGACAGAGAGGGAGGTAGACAGTTAGAAACAATACTGCCCAGACTCCACACTGTTTAGTGGACAGCAGTGCCTGCAGGTTAGATAACCAGAGCAGCACTCTAACAGGTTGCTTTTGTGAGCACGTGCTTTTCTCCCCCTCTTGTCGTTTCACCCTCACTTTCCTCAGCTCTGACAAGCTTTCACTTGTGCTGCTTTTGAACAGAAACACCATTGTGCCTCCTGCTGCAAACAATGTCTGCTGTTTCGCCAAAGGGCCCCGAAACACACATCATCTCACTGTGGCCCTTCTTTCCTGCTGGAGATTCCTGTCATGGATCTGGACCCAAGGTCAATAAGTAAGACTGGACAGTTTCATGACAGTTCTAGCAATGTCACTATGTCAAGTGGGTAGTGTACTGCAGAAGTGCTTGTGAGCAAGACCCTGAATCCTTTCCAGGTCTGGTGTTGGCCTGCACTTTGAGCTTCCTGTCAACAATGTGAGGCAGGGTAAAATGATAAACCTTTCCTGAAAGGTCAACAGATAAACATGGACTTGCTACCCTTTAAATCACAACACAATACAGCGCAGCAGTATGTTCCAGAGCAATGTATGGGGATGATAAATAAAACACTTGCGGGAGGCATGCTGTACCTTTACATGGATCCACAGCAGTATATCTCTCTTCGATGACAGCACAGACATAACCGAGTCTGCCCTTGGTTTTAACATTCCTGCCTGCAGCTATAGAGGCTTGGGGAGGCCTCCAGAGGTATGTGACCCTCAGTTACATTTATAGGCTTCAGAACTGATAAAGGCAATGCCACAGGCTACCAAATGAATGGCAGCTACTAGAAATAAAGGCTTGTTCTGCCAGTCATAAAACACAGCTTTACACCACTTCGGTCGACAGATGAGAAAATGATAGGGAGAGGCAGGGCCAACGCACAAATCAAGAGTTTCATGTTCAAAATATTTATAACTTCGGGATCACATTGCAGATGTCTTATTATTGCAACTGGCCACACAATACAGAGCGAGAACACATGATGATGGTGCTCGATAACGGACTGACTGATTTACTACAAACCAGCTGACTGATGGACAAGCTGATTAATTGTATGATAGACAAACTGCTCTGGGTGGCACCAGCCTTCACATATATACACAGGCTGACTCCCACCAGCCCTTTGGTGTAGCCTGTCAGTGTGTGTAACTGTTTCCCACCTCTTGTATTATTGTGCAAATTGAAACGCCAAGGAGAGCAATTCACACACACACACACACACATAGACCAAGTGTGTGTGTGTGTGATGGGGGGTTACTGCCATCTCCCTCTCAGCGTCTTGGCAGGCGGGAAGGGGAAATATGATTATCCAGTGGGGGAATTGTTTCATCAACACCTGGAGCAGATAGATGAAAATAGGAGGATTTATGTACTGAGAACAAGCTTACCTCTGCTGCCAGGAAGCAATTAAGCAGGAAGCTGGAATACTACCCCCCTCTGTACTCAGGTTTTCTTTCCATTGCCTTCCAACTCTTTACCTTCCTCATTGTGTTTCCCTCTATGTGTCTACCTTCGCTTCTCGCTTCACACCAGTGGCACATTTGGAGAACTGATAGCGGGCCATGGGGATGGCTGACTTGAAGAGAGGGAAGAGTGTCTCATTAACGGCTGATAACAAAGTGACTGAGAAGTGTTGGGATATAATTTGACTCCATGTTGGGGGGAAGTGATGGCCTCCCACATAGCTACAGATAGGCACTGTGGCTTTTCCTGCCTACCCGCTGTGACCTAGTAGACATTTTTAAAATGTAATCATCAAAGTGATGTGTGCTTCAGTCTTGTCTGTATCTTACTGATATAATACATACTTTGATAAAAGCTCTAAAGCCTAAGAGAGCAAGTTAACATGCATTGCTTTGTGTTCTTGATACTTGCTGATTGGCAATCACAATGCAGAGATTAGTACAAATCAGAGCTAGGTTTGTTTATGCAGTACGTGTTATGTGTGTTGAATGATTTTCGTTTCAGGGCATGCTCCCACCATCATTTAGCTTTTCTTTTAACAGAAGCCCATTTAGCTGGAGCCTTCGCCAAGCCAAGCTTTTGCCCATAAGAAAGAAAGAAAAAGCTTTCACACATTTAATTAAAAAGAAAAGTAGACATTCACACCAACTGTTCCTGTTCCAATTTGTTCAAAGTCAGGGGAACATGTTAAGCTGCAACATTAAAGATCAACGTAAGCACTTGATATTGAGTATAATTATCTTTTCTTGTAAAATGTCCAGTGTAATGGATGACACCTGTGATTTAACACGTTAATTAAGCTGTGAGGAAATACCTCTCTGTGGCTTCCCTAATAATAACAATCTATGGAGGTGAATATTAGTGATAGTCATGATTTTGAGATACAAGAATATATTCACTGTATAGCAGCTGGTGTCTTGTTGCAGAAAGTACTGGATGACTTAAAGAAAAGTGTCACATGTCCATACATTTGCATATTGAGCGCAAAGTGCAGCACGGTCAATACAGAGTAGATCGACAATAATACCAAAGTTAGACACATATTTCCTGTTCTTGCTGTTCAGGAGTTATATCTGCTCCACTGCTGTCTACAATGACAACAGACTCCTGCACAACAGGTAGGAGGAACTAACATTGAGACAACGTATCACTTCAAAGCAACCTCCACCATGCCCCCTAACCAATCCAAAAGCTGTGAAATTGAAAATGAACACTGAACACTTGTACCTTTGAAGATGTAGGGTTAATGAATAATGATGACTCAACATGTCAGGCTATGCAGAACACATAAATGTCAAATGCAGGGGCTGAACAATTTAAACAGAGGACATGAAACTAACTTGAATCACTTCGTCTGGCAGTTTAAGGTTTGTGTGGTTTTCTCGTGGCTTTCACTAATGATGACGTCTGGCAGTCTGTTTGCAAATTATATGTCGCTATGGGCTGATGACTAACACACAGGACCACAAAAATTCATCAGAGTCCAAAGATGATTCTAATGCCAATCCTCTCAGGATTCTTGCTGGTTTGGATGTAATAAATTTAAAACATCTCTTCAATGAGGGTCAAGTACAGGATGACCTGGCTGGATCTGGCTGGAAGTCCAGTTTTGAGGTCTAGCTCAGTCCTGGCATGCTGATGTTTTTGAACCAGAACCTTTCAGCTGAACAGTGATAAATTATACTATGCAAATTAAGTTAAGTGTGGTCTCTTTTATTCACAATACCACAAAATAGGTTTAATATGCCATGGAAATGTGCTTTCATTTATGGCAGACAAACCACCCAGAACAGCAATCATTCAAGTGTCTCCATAAATAAAAATCTGTTCAGCTGTATCAGCTTAAAAAATGATGCCATTGTTTACACTGCTGTAATTGTTGTATGTGCTCCAGTGCTCTTCCAAGTGAAAATAAAACAGACGGGCAAGCTAATGTGATAAAAAAAAACAAAAAAAACATTGAGGTTTGAAGTGTTGATTACTAATATCCTGTGTCAATATGAAATATATATTGGGTTTCGTATTGTAGTTCCAATTGACAATGCAACATTCAGTCCAACAAACTGCGTGATGGCAGTGACTGACGTGTATCCACTGTCTAATTACCAATATCAGCGTGGGGATGGATAGTGTGGTATTTGAACTGCACACAGCAAAGCAGCTGCTGGGATACGAAGCTGAGAGATGTGGAATGCAAACAGTAGCTGCCTGTTTTCTTTATTGACTCAACAACTGGCCTTGTGCTCAGGCCCTGAGTGTGTGTGTGTGTGTGTGTGTGTAATTTTGATCTCATTCCACGCCTTGGGTAAAGCCCTGCTGATTCTAAGGTGCCTGTCCTCGTTTCAGACGCACTGACAAAGTGGCCTCCCTGAAATGAGCTCTGTGGCCTGTTTGCAAAAGGGGAGCAGATGCATTTTACTGCCTTTGATCTATGGGTAAACAACCTACGGACGAGAAAAAAAAGGAAGAAGACGCCAGTAGATCTACAAGCTGTCTGTACAGTATATGAGGAAAGAGGAAAGCAGTCGGGGTGAGAAGATGGACACGGACAGAGAGAAAAGGAGACACACTTTGACGATACTTTGCTTTGGCAGATCTGTCAGCCACATCTCACTGTGGGTGACAGAGCTCTTCTTGCCCTTGCAGGTTTTACTGCCGTGGCTGTGTTACATATGCCTTATTATATATCCATTATATTTCAAACACATTCTCTCTTTTCACTGTGCTGAGCACACAGCAGCAACATTGACTTTCATAGACACTTGGAGGATTCATAAAGTGAGGAGTGTCTGAGTTGGCAACAGGTCGAGCCTGTTAAAAACTGATGATATCTTACACAGACAACTGCGGTGTAAAACCTGCTTCCTGAAACAAAGGTTTGACCACAATGAGGACCAGAATTCCAACAGCAGTGTTTTCATGCCAAGTAAATAGAGTTAAGACTCCAAGACGGTTTAGTGTTTCCCCTATAATTTGATATTGGCAGGGTCAAAAAGCCTCTAAAACAGCATGCAGACCACAAGACACTCCACGGAAACCCAGAGTGAAATCATCGCTATAACTGCCTCCACTTATAACGCTACTATAGAAAATAAAAGCAACAATACAACAATATCCTCATATAATACTCACAAATACTAGTGGGAGACTTTGCAATTTGGAGGAAGCCCTTGTTTTTCCTGCCCTGTATTCACAATTAAAAGGTTTCCTTTAATGAGATCCTTAGTGTATTTTAACAGACTGGGACTGTCCAGAAAAAATAACAATCAATAACTATAACAACTATAAAAGGTTATTATATGGCCACCAGTTTTGGTTATTTCAACTTTATTTCTGAAAAATCATCCTTTGTCATGAGAGACACAACAATATATTCCAACAATTCTTGCCACCATGGCTTTGGGAAACATGCAAGTCAGGATTAGAAGTGAATAAAACGTGTTGGGTCCCCAGTGAAACTAACATTATTATTTTCAATTATTTATGTAATTTAACTTTTTGCGTAGCTATGTTATGCTTTACATAACTACCTCTTGTTGAGTAGTTGCTATTTAAAACAAAATATCTTTTCTAAAACCCAACCAAGTAGTTTTGTTTCCCAAACATAGCCAAGCAGTTTTTGCCTTAACCCAACCACACTGTGACCATTTGAAAGTGTTAACCAACAGCAGCTGTTAGGTTTGTGTGTGAAGAGGTTTCCATCTCCTGGTACTGGTCGGGGCGCTTAGCTTGGCTTGGCCCACTGTTAACTGAGCTTCTTCTCTCTTTATGTTTCTTACTTTCAACTTTGTCTGAAAAAACAAAGCTTTTCTAATACAGTTGCTAACGCTGCTCCAACCGTGAGTCACCTAACTTAGTCAAGCTTTGCAGCTCTATTGCTGGGTATTCTGAGAAGAAATAGAAATGTGATTTACAGGTCATATGGAATGCATTTCTGCAGACAAAGAGACACAAAGTTCATCAACTTTGAAGAGACTGAGATTAGCTGTAGTTTGTTGATAAGAACCCATGAATGTTAAAGGATCTCTGAGAGGTATTAATCTTCCAATGGATCAGACAAGCTGCACCACAGCCATCGTATCAGAATTGAATCACAATGACCAGCTGTAAAGACACATGAGTAAAAGGGTAATAATCAGCTTGACACAGTGACAAACTCATGTCCTCGCACCTTCAGTATGTCAGCAATGACAAACTCCTCCTCATATACTCCACATGCCAAACACTCAGATTCAATGAGCAAAGTGTGGATGGCCGACAAGGTGCTTCATTTCAACAAGAAAACTGAGTGTGTCAGTTCAGCCTAGAGTTGTCAGGCAAATGTCATCCAGACAGTGAATGGAACAGAAGTGGCAATGGGAAAGAGAGAAATTCCACATTGCATAACCGCCCTCTTATCTAAGCTCTATTATCTTGGCCACAGCTTGTTACATGGCTGCCAAAGCTATCACAAAAAAAAAAAAAAAACAGAAACAGTCCTTATTTGGCATTGCCTGCACCCACACATAAGCACGCAGACACACACAAAAGGCTAAATGCTGTGAATACAATCAACATACCAACAAACAGTGAGCTGTAATAAATTGCAAACTAACATATCACTGGATCTTATTTCAGACGGGGGAGCTGAGTGCTGAGCAATTATTGTCAGCATCACTTGGCCTATAAAGACTATTCCCCTCAGAGCTGGTGTTGGTAGCGAGTGTCGGCAGCAGAAGAGCATGTCAACAACTGTTAACGCTAATTGCTTTCACACCAAAAGCGATCTATTAAGAAAACATGCAGCAAGACTCTGCGCAATGTCACGACTGTGTGAGTCATTCCTTTGAAAACGAGGCCCTCCTTAAAAACATGACCGCATGGACTGGAGGCTGGTTTGTAATCTGCGCTGTTTTGATGACTTAATATCTGTGCAGGATTAACATGTTGCAGATGCAGTTAAATGCCGCTTTCTAGCCTTAAATGTAGAGGTTTAAACAGTCATGTACTAATTTACAATATTTGGACTTAATACAGCTCTGGAAGTCTTGTATTTTATTCTACTGGGCATAATATTATACAAAGATCTTTAAAGATGGATTTGAGCATGTGGAGGGGGTCAAATGGTCCCAGGAGTACTTTTCTGGGGAGTCACAGCTTTTCAAATATTAACAATACTGTTTACATTCATCTTGAATCTTTAAATCACCCAGTTTGCTGTAGTCACATTTAGTGAAAGTACTGTTTCTAACTGGTACGCCTTCAATTACTTTTAAATAAGATGAAAATATCAGATATCACTTAAATTGATCCTGCTGACTCAGTCTCTTCTTCAGCTGCTGAGCTATGGTCACATTAAACTTTCACAGCCAAAAGAACAAGCTGCTGCTCAGCTCTGAATGTCTGGAGATTGAGTTAATTAAAATATTAATGTGATGTACTTTAAGTATAACTGAGGGATTTCAACTACTGTTTACCTCTTTCTGTCCTGAGGGAAGGGTCCCTCAACAACTTCTCTTCCTGTGGTTTCTTAAACTTCTTCCCATTAAAGGGCTTTTTGGGGAGTTCTATTCTTAATGGTTGTTGGCTCTGAAAGCTCACACACTGCAAATTAGGAAAAACAAATGCAAATACCCAGCATTTAGAAAAAAAAGTGTTTCATATAGAAAAAAACATGTAAGGAGAAGCTGACAACACACTATAAATGTTTCTACAGGACACTAAAAAGTGATGCAAATGGTTGTTGTTGCTGTGGTCTTGAGTTGTTAAAGTCAGCTGCACATCAGTGGTGTCTGACAATTAAAAACTTGGCTTACTTTAACATTGTCAACTGCAATAAAAATTACAGCTGCAAAAAATGAGAGAAAGTCCTTCCACATCTTTAGGGAGAGGAGTAAGGTTAAGAAATTTCACATGTTCACTAATCTCCTTTCAAAAACACTTCCATACAAATTACATTACAACCAGTTGTTTGAGCTATCACATTAACATTGTGAACATTTTGGCTGGATTGCACCCAGAATAGAATTCCCATCACCTTACGTATCAGGCCCAATTTGGACAGACAAGGGTGACCAGCTAGCATTAAACTTATTGTAATCTTATCATTAGCATGGTATAATGTCTACCCACTTTGTTATAGCCAGTTTGCCAAATGTAAGGGAAAGAACCCATGCATCTTATTAGCATGCGCATATAGTGGGTTCAGTTGTATAAACCAAATGACCAGTTAAGCAAAGTGTGCGTGCAACTTAGCAAAGTGCTTTATGTACATTCATGTCACCCACCGAACTCCATAGATCAGTTTGAACTCTCATTATGTTGTCTTAGTACAGTTTTCAGGTAAATATTATGCCAGAAAGGATAAGCAAATTGTCACAGTATTTTACATTTAGACACTGCACACACTCTTCTGGAACTGATGTTTAACATTAATGGAACAGACAGGCAGACAGGTGACGGCAGTCTCATCCCTCGGTTGGTCAGTAAAATGTGCAACCATAGAAGCATTTCACATCCTAGAAAACACCTTTGGCAAAGGAAACAGACAGTTGGTTGCTATGTATTTTCATTAAGTAACATCCAGCAGCTCACTGTGTAGTTTGGCCAACACAAAAAAACAAATGCTCCCACAGCTGATAAAATCTAAAAATGAAAAGCTTGCTAACTGCACTGATAACCCTGATGTTATAGAGACAACTCGGTGCGCAAGTTTGTGCTGACTGGTCATTTTATTTTTTCATTGCTATGGAATGTGCCCTTGCTTAAACCTTGGATGTTTGACACACTGATTGGTAGGAAAATACAAAAACTACTTACATTTACAAAAAACTTTGTTCGAACATAATATCATTGACATGGCCACTTCATGGATTCACCTTGGTTTGCAGGATAGCATTGTTAAAAGTGTTACTACTCTCCTCTACATACACAGGGCTCAGTAAGGCCAGTCAACAGACCTTTGTGCTGAATAAGTCTGCAAGGCTGGAAAAAATGACCTACACTCTGCTGCAAACAAAATGTTGAAAAGGGATTCAAGTGATGTGAAGGCTGAAGCAAGCCAGGCTTTTCAGAGCTCTCTCTGCTCTCTGTTAGTGAAAGACACGGCTGAAAAGGAAAACAGCCATTACTTAATGAGCCACTTAAAGAGTGCCCTCTCTATTTAGATTTCATTATTTTTATTGTAAATCCTTAACAGGCCTCGTCTGTTAGTCATTCATACAGCCAAGTAAAGTATTACATTTTAACCAAAATCACAGCACAGGAAAATACTTCAGCTGAATGACAAATATGATTACTGCGAAGTTATCTCCATATCATTCCTTTTCCCACAAATTGCTCAAATGAAATACCTTTTGTTAACATTGTTTAGTAACATGCATTAATCAAGATGTTGGAGAATGGGAGAGGGGTTATGAAAGGCAAAACGGGGGGACAAATCAGCTGTGGATAATTACCGGGGAACCTTCTAACAGTGCAGCTCCTAATCCATCGCAGGCTCCGAGACAGCATCTTAATCACAGCATAATTACATCCTGTCATTCACCGCAATGAAAACACTGAGACAGGAAGATGGAAGACAGCTCAGGACGACAAGCAGGAAATGGATATATATCCCCGAGAACAAGCCAGCAACATGTTTTTATGTGCCACTTAATATGTGTCGTACTGTCTGCATGTTTCAGCGTTACCTCATGCAGCACGGTACCTGAACACAAAGAGGCTTTTTATTCTGAGGTTTGGCACTGGTACATTTAGACTGTGGAGTGATACCTCAAAATAGACAACTGACAGCGCCTCAGAAAGGATCCTTCAGGGCCAGCATGCATTTATCCCACTACCTCCCAAAAAGATTACCAGTGCTGCTGGCTGAAAGCCTCAGAAATTAAGGAGGTACAGATATATCTCTTTCCTGCCTGGTGAGAACCAAGCCTGGGTTTGGCACTTAAATGGTTTTGACTGGAATGTGTCTGTAACACTCACTTTGAAAACTATGAAATACCAAAAGCTGGCCTCATGCCTGCTCAGATAAGTACTCCCCTAAATAAACTGTTTGATCACATAATATCTGGTGTAAATAACAATTTCACCAGCTTTAGACGGTCGCAAAACTTTTAGCAGTTCTACAAATAAAATTAAAGCAAATAAAAGTTGTATTTCATCCAGTGTTTCTCACCAACACACACTGGGTTTATCCTTGAAGGCTAACAAGCATGTTGGACACATTTCCTTCCTCTTGAAACATTTGCAAACCATGTTTGAATATTTAAAGTCCTACAAGGTTAACATCAGTATCTGCTAGCTTGCAGCCTTCTTCGCTGCCTTTAAAAGTGCTTTGCTTTACTCTGTTGTGTTGATAAGCTGAATAGAGTGCATCACATCACCTGTGTTGCCAGGCTTGTGCATGCATGTCCCTGTGTGCACGCACCATACAAACAGAACAAGGAACCACTCAAAAAAAAAAAAAACTGCTCCATGGTGCTGCTGATAGAAACAAAAACTCCTTCAAACCAATCTTGTCTTTGTGCTGTCATTGAATTCTCCTCCACCAGCTCACTGCCTCAACTGTCAAAGCTCCTGTTATTTATAGGGCTTTGTTTCTGATAAACCGATCTAATTGACAAGGTCAAAAGCTTTTATTAAATCAAGCTTCTGCATTTTGCTCACTTGTGGTGTCTCTCCTGAATTTTAATCACACAAAGATATTCATCTGAGCAGAGTATCGAAAAAATGTTTTGGTATCAGTATTAAACTAGCTACTGAACTGTCCATAACACCATAATGTACACTGTATTCATACAATTCAATTTGTAAAAATCCTACAGACACATGGGTTACATCTGTCAACTGAAGTGTTTTCTCCACTTGTCTTTCATTTTGTGCCCCATAAATCCTCCACAGCTGAATACAAGTGTAGCTTTGTCGTAACAGAGGAGGCTGACAAAGTGATTGCCATGCTTTCAGATCCACATGAACACACTTCTACAACACACTAGAACCTTCCTTGGGTGGATATATTTAGGTCACTGGTTGATGGCTTGGACAGATGCACAGTGGAGGTTCAATCTTGTGTTCATGTGTGTGTGAGAGAGAGAAGGCTTGTGAATGTGACCGTGCATTTATCAGCCATGCTGTCGCCTACAGTGTGTGACAGTTAGAGAGAGCCGGGGCCGGGGGACGTCCCACTGGCATTAAGAAAGCTCTCTCCGTGGGATGCGTCAGCCAATGAGCAGCACAGCCTCGGGGGGTTGCCTTGTTAATTAAAGCTGGAGTTGTTTGTCAGTGGCGGCATATGATGCACAGCACTATCACCATCGGGGGAAAGAGAAAACACGAAGCAAGATTGCTGCAACCCCTGCAACAAATCTGCTGCCTCACCAGAGCAGCAAGACATCTTACTACAGCGACGGCTGCTGTGGCTTCAAGTGTCAGTGTCAGTTTGCACTGTGTTACCCAACCGGCAATCAGATAGTGCAGTTGTGAGGCAAAAGCACCGAGCTGACCACAAAAGAAAGATGTTAATTTCAAGGCATCAATTCTACGTGAAGCTCAAAAGAAGGCATCTCTTCATGCTACCAGGTCAGCTTGGGCCAATAGACGCGGACATGCCCCCACACCCTGTCCAAACCAACACAAAGAAACAATCCTGATTTTCTAATGGTGCACAGACAGATTTTTGGAGAAATTAATGTGAACACAGGGGATGTCACTTTTCCCCCAAAACAAGATGAATTGAATATGAAGTCTAAAATAATTTGTTTGAAACAAAATCAGGGTTTTCCAGGGACATCACTATTTTTACCTACCAATTGATCCTTTAATTTGTAACAGAAGACATAATCTCCAGCCACTTTAATAGGTAGACCTGTGTCACTGCTCATTAATGCAAATGTATAATCAGCCATCATCACATGGCAGCAACTCATTGCATTCAGATATATAGAAATGCTGAAGACAAGCAGTTAAGAGTTACTGAAACTGCTGATCCATTGGAATATTCACACTCAACCACC
>JAOWBC010001486.1:5521233-5533829 GCA_028566105.1 Hypoplectrus providencianus
ACACACACACACACACACATGCACACACATCAGGGTTTGACAACTTCTCCATTCTGACCATGTTGGACATCATCCTCCAACTCTGACTTCACCAGCAGACGTCTCAAAATAGAAAGTGGCATTCCATTGTCAGATTAGTGTCAGAAACTTTACCAGTGCACTGTACAGTAAATATATGAAATAAGGGTTGCAGTACTTGCCCTGCCCTGTGCTCTAGCTTTGCAGACCCTGGAGCAAGGTTGGTGCGTTTCCCAGTCAACAATGTGGGGACTTCCAGGGGTTCCTCTGGGAGTTGAGGGATTCCTCTGCAAAGCACAGCACAGCTTAATTTATCTGCCTTCGATCAGCAGGAATTAGGGCAATAGCATTATATAATCACGGGTTGTGTAACAATTATTTTCATTATAGATTTCACTGCCCCTGCTGTATAATAACTCCACCTACACATTCATGGAGACTCACTTAACTCAATTTTATTTATACAGCACACAATGACAAGTTTGCCTCAGAGGGTTATACAGTGTTCAGCACACAACCTCCTCGTTCTTTGACCCTCACGTCAGATAAGGATAAACTCTCCCCAAAAAAACTTGAACAGGGGAAAAAATGGGAGAAAGGCTTTTTCAAGCTTTTACAGATGTATTTAAATGTTCTTAATGTTTCCCAGGTGTAAATTATAGCGGTTCAGAGGCCTATCTCACCATCAAAATGGTATTTTTTATATAAATTTCATACCTCATACTAACATAAACTGTTTCTTGATGAGTTAAAGTAACTTCCAAACAAGTTTTGCTGTATATCCATGCCTCATAAATCAATACAGATTGATTATATGAATTTAGTCAATCAGAAGTTTTTCCTGATATGGGACTTTTAATTCAAAAGCATTCAAGATGAACAAAGTTTTCCTCCCTAGTTCTGGTACACACAGAGTGAGTAATTGATATGCAAATCATGGGTGTTAAGTATTACTTTAATATGCAAAAGTGTGTGGACCGCTACATACTTTACACTATGCAACAATGTTGTAGGGAAGCACAATTTTAATAAGTGGAAAGATATCTACTGTGTGAAAAAACCCTCTGGCCTCTCCATAACTTCATTTTTGTCAGACTGTCATACAGAACATATTCACTGTAACATCAACCCCACATGAAAATGTCAGCGCTTCCTTTGTAAATGTCTCATTTGTGTTTGCGTAATGCTTTGCTTAACTGGAAACTTGCTCTCTTTCTCTGGGCTTGAATAAAGTAAGCTGTTTGGCCATTTTTTTCCAAGGTGTAACTGCTATAAAGACAGTTTTAACTAATTCTGTGAATAGATTCTTTCTTGTCAGGCTGTGTGTAACTTCATGGGTAGATTGTACTGTCGCAGAACCTCAGGGAATACAATTTGAATTGAAGCATGTTGAAAAAATACAACTGGAAAAGACAGAAAAGATAACATGACTTCACACCCTGCATGTTGCAAGAACATGCTCATAAAGCACCTGAGTATATTGAGTCCACAGCTCATTCTGTTGGCTATCTAATAAGAAAAGCCTCCATGAACTCCATCATGACTGTTTGCAGTTCTCATTAGTAAGAGTCAGATGGGGGACGTGTGGGGAGAAACACTGATGATGAACACTTAATATCAAGGGCCTACTAATGATCTCATACGAAAGTGTGTGAGCTCAAGAAAAATTACAATATTCAGCCAGTGTGAAATATTGCATATAGGAATCCTCCGACTCATTATTTGATCTTCACAGTACAGGAAGCAGTGGAAGCATAAGCAGCGAGAGCCAGACTGAAATATTTAGGCAGTTAGCGCGCTGGTTCAGGTGTGGGAATTTTCTTTTATGGTGAGAATCTTCTGTGAAACTGCAAGGCGATGCATCAAAATGCAAAACGAAACTACTTTTATGCAAATACAGCGTGCTGCAGGGTAAATTATCCCGAGCACTGTAGGTGATTAAACCAGAGACTGCACTGAGTGAGTGAGTATGATGAAGTTTTTATGATACACTGCTGCGTCAGGTCACACTGTGTAATCTATACGCAAATACCAAAATGTTACACTTAGCCTCTGCTCACATCTGGCTGCAGTTCAGGGCCCGTCACTAAGAATGCCCTCATGTACTTATCATCCAAACGGCAAATCTGACGGTAGCAGGAAGTGTGTTCTGTCTGTATGTTGCTTCAGAGAACAATAACCAGGTGAGCGCCACATGAATCTTTGAGCGAACGGTCGTTTTGGGAACTTGAGACAGTATCATTTTCATGTTACCTTAACCTCTGTAACCACTGTGAATAAAAACCCTCTCTGTTTGAGCAGCTTTGCAAGAACTAATTCAGTAAGGAGATTAAAAAAGGGGGAACAGGTATGGTGAGAGGGCCGTGGAGGAGAGGGAAGAGATTACCTCTGTTTCTTCCATGCTACTATTTGCTATGAGCTTAATCCATAGCTACAGACTCTGAGCTCCCACATCGCAGTCATTCAAACACTAGTCTCTTTGAAACGCTTAGCCCTGGCTGTGCTGAAAGCTAAGAGGAGGGAGCCTGTCATGCTTTTATGATATTTAAGCGGCAGAATTGTTTTTCTTTGCCTCAGCCACAACGATAAGGATTCATTTGATGTCGCTAGGGTCAACGTGCTTCCTGCTTTAAGGGTTATTTTCTGTTTAGAGAGTAGAAGAGTGTGCGATGCGCTGTAGACATGGGTTGGAGAGGTGAAGGATCTGAAGCAAGCGATAAAACCGAAAAAAAAAAATCTCCTCAAGTACACCTCGTATCCTTTGTAAAGAATATAGCCCCACAGAAATCAATAAGCCTAGATTTCACACTAGAACACTAGACAGCTGTAAGACACAAATCCCTACACTGTTGTGAAGAAAATAAATTCTGTTGGTCTCACAACATAATTTGTGTGCAGTCAGGATACACCACATTTACCAAAGCCACATCTCAGCTTTTTTTCAGGTAAAATGATGGGAGAATTTGCAGGTTTTGCTCGTATTCTTGGCCAGACATGAAGGTCAGTTTGGACTACTGTGCCAGTCCAAATCTTTTTCTTCTTGTTATTTTAATGTTGAATGCCAGCACTTTCCATAAAAAAATATGGTTAAGATGTGGTTAGAGTTCAGCACCTAGAATACTTTGGTTAAAGGCACAATGAAAATGATTTTTTTTTTATGTTACAGTATATAAACCCAACATTCAAAGTCGGCCTCTCCTCCCGAGCTCAATAAACTCATTACTCAGCAAGCTTAGAGATCTTTAGTTGAGTAAGCTAACGGACGTCATTGTGCATTTTTGACAGAGTATCATGATCTTCCAACTTACAACACCAGTGAGTGTAAGCCAGGCCAAGCCCAGAAACACCTTCCACAGCAAAATTAAAAGAAAGGAGAAAATTCAGGTCAAAGGCAGTAAAAAGGATTCATAGAATAGGATTGCAGGTTTAACTTGATATGGATAAATGTTCATTGGTGAAATTATGATTACCTACCAGCTCATTGGGTGCTAAGTTCAGACCAAACCTGCACTATTCCAGGCCTTTGCAGGAAGAACTGATATTCTTGGCAAAACCAAAATAGCCTAACAACAAATTAATCGATTGCCATTAATTTTAGCACGGATAATCATGGTTCCATGATCAGGTTGACATTCTTTATCAACAACTAATAGAAGGATTTTTTTCTAAAATTTGAAATAGACATTCATTGTGAACAGAGGTAAGCATTCATGACTAAGGTTATTCCCTTACTTTCCATCATGCACTCCTTTGACTGATACTAACAATTGAAAAAATACCCATGAACTGTAAGAAATAAAACATAATAACCCCGATGACCTATGTTATCACCACAAGGCCCCCTCTTTGGCTTTGGATGCAACAGTCAACAAATCGACAGTTGGTAATGATTGCCATGAAAATCTGTACAGAAAACATTGTTCCCGTTAGGAGTAATTTTAATTGCTTTAGTGGACCCAGGGCTTTTAATCTGGCGTTCCTACATTCCTAATGACATTCCTGTCAGCATCAGCTTGACTTTATGTTGTGTTTCCATTGCGTTTCCCATGATGCTAGCATTTAGCCATGCTGATAGCATGCTGCATCCACAACCTAAAATAATATCACTTTTATGTAAATATATACTTACATATACTATATTTACTCTTCATATCCAAGCAGAATGCAAGGTCTAGCAAAACAGATGGTTACAAGTTGTTGCATAAAACCAAGCGGATTCCCCATATGTGACACAGGACACAACGCAGTGGAGTCTGATGTCATGTCTAATTGCTAGTAACATGATTGGCAACTGCAGTGTGACATCAGGTTGAGTTTCTTCAAAAGCTGATTCAGTCTCAACTTTTTGCTGCAGGCTGCTATATATTCTTTTCCAGCATCGACTGCACAGCTTAAAAACACTACCCACATTCAAATGAATGGGCTGACTGTCAATTTGTCAGTTTTTCTCCTAATACTTTCCCAAAAATGATTTGACATCGTCAATTAAACCAGAAGTAGCACGCTTATCCAATCCATCAGAAACTCCAGTGCCAATGACAGCCAGCTGTTTTGAATATAGAGTTGCTGGATTCAAACTGAGACATCTCAATTTGCACCCCTAGCTGTCACTGAGGAATTACTGTGAGGGAAAACATAAGTCCGTGGCGTTATGCCTATAGGGCTTTTCAGCTGCCTCTGCGACACATCATGGAGTAATTCACTAGTTTGGTGGCAATTTACAGGCAGTCTCAACAAGAAACCCGCCCGGGGGCCTGGAGCAACAAGCTCTCTCTCGGGAAACCGTGGCCAGCTATAGGATTGCCTGGGCCAGGCCTTGCAAACCGCCACATGAAAAATTAACCTGCTCACTCCACAGACAGAGCTTACACATCCTCTCTGCCTTGGAGCCTCTGTACACAGTCCCCTCATCTCTTGTCTTCTCTCCCACTGTCTCTGTCTTCCTTTCTTCATCTCTCTTATTTTCTCTCCCTGCATGCTGTCTGCACAGCCTGTGTTATTCAGATCCATCGCAGAGCCAGCGCTCCACATCTTTGCTTCAAAGACAACAGCTGTTTGTTTCACGTTGAACATGGGCTATTATTTATAGACTGGTAGACTTAACATAAGCCTATCAGATATTGCATGTGAAATTTAAACATGCCTGTGGCCTCTGCCATCAAGTGGTAATGAATAATGAATAAATCACAGTTTATCACTGGAAGTCAAATGGAAGTCACCAACTTAAACAAGTGCTGTAGCAACAGGAGATTAGTCAAAAAACAGATAGCAAAGGCAGTGAAGTGTCAATAATTTAACGGAGCAGGGTGTAAATCTAAGTGACTTTGGATATTTCATACCACTGGGGAGCAAAGTTTAATCAAACAGAAAGATTAGCCCCAGAGCTGTGTGGGTTGGAGAGCTGAATTTATTGGCAGCCCTTGAACAGGCAGTAGAGTTTTTATTACAGGCATCATTCAGGGCGAAATTAGCAATGTGACCTGCTATTTTAGTGAAATAAATTGAGTTAAGAGATTGATGTGGATAAATGTCACGTTAAATGTCATCATAAAAAACTATGTTTCTCTGAATTATAGTAAGCCATAAGGGGATATGTTTCTGTCCCCAGTCTTTTTTTCTCTATCCCTTTATTCACTTGGAGGATCCTTCGGTCAAGAATTCCCACTTTTCATGTTTTGGTTCCAGGCATTGCTCAACATTTTTGAGCAAAATGCCATAATGGTTTTTATTGATCCTTGATGTCTGGTGCCCTCGCCGATGCTACAGTAACAATGCTCTCTGCCTCTCCAAATCGCATCAACAGATGTTGTGACAGTGCAGCTTTTCATAAAAGACCCCAAAGGCGGTCGATACTTCCCCAGAACTGGGCTTCGATTTCCGTCAGTTGGGGGAAGGATAGAGTGAGGACGCCGTCCGAGTTTATCACTGTGATGACTGTACTCGCGACTCAGTTAGCAGCACCCACAGTTCTCCAGTGTTATCCTCGCATATAGTGTATTTCAGATGTGGGACAAACAAGAATAAGAGGTGAAGGACCCAAAGAGGTGTTTAAGTTGATACACAAAAGATGTTCGGTATTAATAAACATTAAATAAATGAACTGTGTTCAAGGTGAGTGCAAGTGTCAGGGAGCTGTGGCAAAACAAATCTGTTGAATCATTCCTTTTCTTTAAAACTGCAGTGGTTATGTCTCAGAAACTAATACGCCTGTTTAGAAGTTATTACCTTGTGAAATAACACGTAGTACCATGTTCTTTATGCCACATGTAATGGCATGGCTCCCATGATTGCATATTCTTATGAATAGACAGATTAATCTAGATTCATGGAAACGTCTTTTCAAATAATAAAAAGGACATATTGTTTTCAGTCATCTCTAAAGTCTCACACCTTAACCTATTGTTTGACACTGGTCCTAGGCTTACAATCATAACAATATTTTTTATTATTTTATAAATATTTATATATTCTTATGTCCATATATTTGTTTTTTTTTTCTCCTATTTATGCATTTATATCCTTCTGCTAATTTCTGTTCTTTGTCACAGGACCTGGAGTGAAGCCAAATTTCCCTTCAGTAATCAAAAAAATACTTCAGAATCTGATTCTGAATGTGAATTTTTGGATTTGGACAAAACAAGGATGGCTGTTTTCTCATATTTCCAGATTTTATGATCTAAGCATCTCATGGCATTAAATAGACAAACCTGAGAGAATCATCAATCTTCTTCAACCCTTACCTATAAATTGAATAAACATGTTTTCAAAAATCTCCATCTGTTTCTCTAATTATGCAATTTTGTAGTTCTGCTTCATCCTGAACACTAGTGCCAAAAACACCGAACACAAGATGAAAAAAACAGAACGTTTTTTCATCAAACAAAGTTAATTTAAAAGCTTATTAGCTTAAAGGTCAATGCATTGCTTTAAGCAAAATGGAGTGGATGATGTAAAATATTAATTTCTAAAGTACTATAATATATTTTGCATGATATTGCATGACAGGGTAGGCGAGTGATTACACTGCATTGTGACCTGTGGCTCAGCTGAAGAGAGAAGGCAAAAAAAGGAGGCAGAATTACTCGCTCTGGGATTAGTATCAAAGTCTCACCAAAAAGAGCCAGTTTAGGATAGTGTGTGTATCTGTCACAGCTTTTCTGTTAATGTCTGACCACAGTTCACATGCAAAGAACTTGGTAAATAATTTGAGGAGTGGCAAAGATTGACGGGTTTAAAGTGGGTTCTTTCTCAAACATAATGTGTCTTTTCTCTGGTGCTTTGTGAGAGAAAGAAAAGTATTCCCACTGGTCACGCTGTAATTAGCACCCGAGCCACCAAACCCCAGAAGCTGCACTGATCACTTGTGCCAAGTCCCCAAACAAGCGCCTCGCCAAACCTCCCACACACACACACAAAGCCCACGCTCCCTCCTTTCGCTTTCACTTGGGTCTCACTCAGGGCTCCTCCATGTGGTAATGTACCCTGTAACTGTTCACAAGTAGCAGATTTTGCAACCTCGAAGGCCGTGTCACACAATACCACATTAGCAGAGGTGATGTTTTCTCAGTGGCACTCAACAGGCTGACACAATGTGACAAACTGTCACAGGGGAGGGCTTCCCCACCCAGGACCTCGCTTGTTAGAACGCGTGAATAAGTGAGTGAGTGACACTGAAAGAGAGAAACGGAGAGAGAGAGAGAGAGAGAGAGAGAGAGAGAGAGAGAGAGAAAAAGAGACTTCTCTCAGCTTGTTTTCCACGCATATCTGCAGCTACGCAGTATAATGAGCACAATGTTAACAGAGAGGGTAAACATAGAAGGCAGCATAAACAGGCTGACAGCAGGCAGCAGTGAAGGCTGTCTGTGTCTGTGTAATGAGGGAGCTGCACGGACAAGCCCATGCTCCTGGTCTGGAGGACGTACAGATGGAGAACTACGGTCACTTCATCTCAGGACATTATGTGAGTTTATTTTACGTACTTCATTTTATTTATCTGAAGAGTTTGCTCAACGTTTTTTTTTTTGTTTTTTTTAACCATCAGTGGTTTACATTTAAAGCAGTTGTTACTTTTCTTGCTCAATCCAATTGTTCATATTTGCAGAAAGAGGAATCAAATCAACGATATATACATATATAAACAGTATTGGTATTTAGATCCCTTATGTTAGTACAAATACCACACTGTGAAATTACTATGCTACAAGTAAGAATCCTGCATTCAAAAGTACCAAAAGTATGATAAAAATATAAAAAGTAACAAAAGTGACAAAAGAAAAAAAGTACTTTACAGATTTACAACACTAAGATTGTTATATATGTATATTCTTTTAAAAAATATTAGATTATTTGTATGTAAGCAGTGTTTTAATTATTATTATTATTTTTTTTTTTTAAGTTATTGTGTCGCTCTTTGATGCCCTTTACTGATGCTTTGCAGGGTGTGCAACAAGATGCGGCCATTTGGTGTCTTAAAAAGACACTATTCGAGAAAAAAAAAGCCATAGTGTTCTGTCCCTTTGAGCAGTGCTGATATGCATTATCTCAAGTGTTAATACGGTGCATGCATTCAAACAGCAACTGAGAGTCTTGCTGAATAACAAACGAGTGGGAAGAATAGAAAATCAACGACTGGCAGATTGAAAGTTAAAAGGCTGTAAAATGAGCGTGTGTTCAAATAGAGAGAGAGGCTGTGAGCGGGCGTATTATACTCTGCTTCTTATAACGCTCCCCTGGCTTTCACAAGGCTCTTGATTAGCAAACAGCAGCCCCCGAGATAAAACACACTCATAGACACGGACTGGATTTGCATGTTAAGAGACTTGGAGCTTGTCATGCATGCATCTACTCCAGGCAAATGAGGGAACATGATGCTTTAGATGCTGCCTCTTCTTGCAGGAAGGATTCTGAATCCCATCTTTTGTTATGTGTCCTAATGGGTCAGCTTTTGCAAGACATTTATTTTTATTCATTTCTGCAGGTTACCCTAATATTGTGTGTGGACACTCTCTAGGTGTTGACATATGTATTGGACATGTGTTTCTATTCTGGGAACTTACTGCTTCACTTTGCATGCAGTTGTGATTGTTAACAACTGGTGCCCTTTGCATGCTTGTTTTGACATATTGCATTAATAACCCGAGGTCAGGTCACATTTGATTACACATATGCATAATAATGAATTTGTTTTTAAGCTTGTTAAGTGCAAAAGTTGAATTGGCATCCATATATAATGCTATTTCTCAATGTTTACATGCAAGGCTTGACACATTCAGAGGTCTAATGCATACTGGAACAGCAGTTTGCTACTTACAAGCACACTCTGTACAGACACAGTGTAGAAATATACAGTGCTGCTGCTGCTGCTGCTGCTGCTGCTGCTGCTGCTGCACATGCCACTCCACTCCACTCCACAGACTTGATCACTTTTGTGTACTCACACAAGATGTCTGTGATAAAACAGAGGAGATAATTAAAAAGTACCTGTGAGACACTGTGAGTGAATATATGGATAATTTGGTTTATAAATGAAGACACGCTGAGGCAACACAGTGTATTACTTTCATGTGGGAAAAGCAGTCGCTTGAGTTCACCCTTAGTAATGACTTGGTTAAATATAATTTATGACTTGGATCATAAGTTATTCAAAGACTTGCTGATTAATTATGTAGGCCCGAAATGTAATATCTCTGATTATGTGTGACAGTAGATTTTCATCGTTACAGATGGAGGGAGTTTCTAACAGCGGGTTTATGTTAAGCAGCTTTCTTTTGTTAATTGATACAGACGCATTTGGGCAAATGCGAAAAGTGTTTATCCTCTTGCTTGATTGTATAACACTGAAGGATTTCCTTCTGCAATGCTATGCATGCATCCATTAAAAATCATTACTTTAAGGTCATCATTTAATCCTTATAAAATATAGAGGATCCAGTCTGTAGAAGCTAAGCTGATTTTGTTCTACTCTCATTTTTTAACCGCCACTTCTTTTCAAATGATTGAATCTCATTTTTGAACAGAACTGGATTTATTGCCCTGGAGCAAAGTAAAGTCATTCTGTAATGATACCAAATACGAGGAAGGATATGGTCAAAACCTTTCATCCATTTTTCATGCTTGTTTAACTTCTCCTATACACCACACTAAATCCATTTTCCACACAAAGTTTGAGGAGCCTTAGCTCGAGATTGGTGCAGACAGCTTGTTAAATATGTATCGGCTGAGCAGTGGGCAACCTGCTGAAGTGGCAATGTACCTCACCTCCAGCTGAACAGAGTGAATGAATGATAGATCCCACTGTGAATCAGAACCTCAGCTTCTGTAGCCTTTCAGAAAAGGGCTGGTGTGACACTTTTCAACATGTACTGGATTTGTGAGGGGAAAAATATTCCAAGTGCACAATATAATTGCACAATATCGCCCAAATGTGACCCAGACAGAGCAGCCAGAGGAGCTGCACTGCATGTGCTACCACTGTATGATTATATTAATCTCATTACAGTACATTTTACAAATGTATCCAGATTAAATTTGCAAAGTTCAAGAATGTCCCCATTAGCCCGAATCTCTACATATTCTGAAGGAAGAAGCCATACCTTTTTGCTCCAGTGTCGTCTTTCTTCCATTATAATGTGTTCTGGCACAGCTGAGCTTATGAACTTCACCAGGCACACCTGGTTATACACTGTTTCTGTTTTTTCACTTCATGACTGTGGTCACCAAATTCAACTAGTGGTCACCTGTGTGTTCCCTTAATCCAAAAAGGACTTTTGTACATGTTCCCCAATTCCACATGGCCATCATGTATGTTTCCATTACAACCAACATGGAACATGTGTGTTCTCTAAATAAAGAGTGCATTCCCTAAAACCAAAAAGCCAAAGTGTGTGTAACCAAAATCCGTCCAGGCATTTCAGTGTGCTCCCTGAATCAAACAAGCCACCACGGGTTACCTGACTTCACTGGGACAAAATATGTCCTCCATGAATGCCAACGCTTTGGGTTTGTTCCTTAATTTTAATAAGGCATTGAGTTTTCTATACATCTCGTCAATCTATTCAAGTCATGTTTGTGTTCCCTAAATCTCAGAAGGCTTTATGTGTTCCCTAAATTTAATAAGGCACTGTGTGTTTCTCTAATTCCACTGAGGAGATATATTCTCTAAACCCCACAGTGTGTTCCCCTCAGCCAACAAGACATTGTGTGTGTTCCCTGAATCAAACAAGGCAGCTTCTGCATGTTCACTGATTCCTATGAGACATTATGTGTGTTTTCCCTACATCCAACAAGGCATCATGTGTTCCCCCTCAAAGCAAAAAAGCCACCACGTGTCCTAATTCCAACCAGGCATCTTTTGTGTGTAACCTCAATCCATATATATTACCGTATGATACTTTGTCTGTAGAACACACACAGCGCACGTCATCCAGTGTCTCTCTCTCTATGTTGCTGTTTAGTGAGTCAGTGTCTCTGCAGTGCTGTCTCCCAACTGATCTGTAGTTAATCTCTCAGTAGTCTCCTGTGGGAGGAAATGATGAAGGGAGGAAGAGAAAGACAGAAACAGAGTTACTCTCTGCTGCAGCACGATGAGCCTCCCTAAGCTAAGGCTCCCCAGGGAGCGCTCATATGTCCAAAACCCTAGCAAAACTTCACCGACTCAAGTGATTATGGTTAAAGTGTGTGTTTACACGCGTGGGCTCATGTTCACTGTTTACTTAGGGACTGAAATATACTCTAAGCTTTTTGACATTTCAGTCTCAATATCTAGCAGACTACCCACAGGGCTGCTGGGAGTTAATGGGTTTCATTAAATCTGACTGATTTAAAGCATCAGCAGTAAAATCTACAAAATCTGAGCAATTGCAGCCTGTTGCCAAATCCATGTCTTAGTTTCCTTGAGGCTTAAAGTTGAGAGCCTCTTTTCTTTCACGTACAATATGTCCTTGTGATTAAAGTTGACTGAGACAGAAAAATCAATAATGGGTGAGCTTTTACTGAGTGTGTTTCGTAGAATGATGGTTTATTTCGAGCTGTTCAGATATAGAAAAGACCCGCAGTTTCTCTGGTGGTGAGTCTGTCAAACAAAGAAATCCTCAAAGTAAGTCAACAAGTAGAGTCCAACAGATTGAGGACACGGCTCTGTTTCATGATGATGTTTCCATTTGGTGGGCTTCCAGGTGGCAACCAAGCTGACAGTACTGGGCTGTTCTGCTGCAGGCTCTGCTCATTGATCTCCTCTCTCCTGAGATGCAGCTCACCTCCGAGCACAAGAGACCTGCCATTGAGAAGACGGAGAAATCGTTTTCCCCACTTTCTTCTGCTTTTTCTCCACCTCAAAAGAAGCTCCTGTGCGTCTGTGTTACAGCGAGCAAGATGAAGATCAAACTTTTATCCGAGCGTAAGCGAAAAAACAGGTAGGCACACATTCATAGACAGAGCAAATGCTTTCCGCATGCTGTCCCAGCAATGCATACTTTCTTATCCCGCTGTGCCTAAAGGAGTTCTCACAATTTGTACAAGATGAGAGGCAGAGAAGGAGAGAGAGACAGAGAGAGAGAGAGAGAGAGAGAGAGAGAGAGAGA
>JAOWBC010001486.1:5581050-5592357 GCA_028566105.1 Hypoplectrus providencianus
CAAACTCCATACAGAAGTGCCCGGACCGGGACTCGAACTCGCGACCCTCTGCACCAAGCACTCTTGCTGTAAGGCATTAGTGCTAACCACTGCGCCACCGTGGGGCCCAGTTTTAAACATATTTTAGTCATTTGATAATTGTGAGTTCTTACATTTTTTTGTCCAGTTAAAATAAGCTGCATCCCCCCATGTCTTCTCTAAAATACTGTTAACTGACTGTCTGAGCTTAGCCTGAGCTGGGGGGATAAAAAATGATTCAACAAAGCAATCAGTTCCCATAGCTTGTTTAGGTGAACAGATTGCTGGCATAGTACTTTTATAAGACAACATGCAGAAAAACATTTCATAAGATATCACACAAAGCCTTGTATTGGTATATGTTGTAATTGCAAAGGGATGCCATTCACATTGGATACCTAAAAAAATAGTAGTAGTAGTTCCAACTGTACCTTAATTTTTTTTTCAAAGACACTAGGAGGAGAGCAAAGAGCAAAGGCAATTGTTTTTCTCCAACACAAACCATTTTTTTGTAAAGCATAACATTTGACACTGATCATTCCTGTCACTCTGCTGTTTTTAAAGTTATTTTCCATAGAGGCCTTGCAGTTAGGTTGACAAAGAATTAACCCATCTTGTTGTGTTTTATAAAGACCTGATCACAATATGCTCAGAACCCCTTCAGTTATCCATCTAGAACACTACCAACATGTAAACACTCAAAGAAAATCAGAAATAGCTGCAGGGGGATCAGCTTCTCTCTCCGCGCTGAGCAATTCTTTATCCTGCCAAAATTCATCCGCCATGCCTTCCTTCTCCCTTAACTAAATCCGTCAGCTCCCTTACAATGTACTGACAGCCCCCCTCATTCAGCATCATTCGATTATCAATTCTCATTTCGCGAGCCGCGGCTAAGCTCGTTTCAGATTTAGATCCCTGACTACAAACAGCCATAGATCACCTGTCACTTGTCAGGGCTCTGTGGCAGAAAAGGACAGAAAAGCGTCAGAGGCTTTGGGCAGTCTGCCAACGATGGCAGAGAAATGACTTCATTTCATGTGCTGGAATTGGGACTTATAATGGAGGCGACAGAAAGCAAATAACTTCTGCATGTTCACAACATGTTTGTTTCTGGATGTCAGCGGGTGGGTGTAAGGTAGACCACTGGCAATAACAAATCAAAGATTTCATGTGCAGAAAAATGTTGGAAAATCCCATCAACTGTTATCTGTTTGCTGCAACTACTCCATTAGTGTTTGACAGCAACAGATATGCAGCCATATAACTGGTGAAAACTAGAGAGCTAACACTGAGGGAAGTGTAGTGTCTCAGATCTGAGTGCAAGAGTGTGAATTCACTGCCAGACTTTCTTTGCCACAAGGGATATCTCACTTATAGGATTAGCATAGTCATACAACTGAGTAGACATACGGTATTATCATCATTATGAAGCACTTAAGGATAAGTAAAACACAGCAAGCCCCACTTCTCGTTTCCCTTGACTGCATAAAAAGCACAAAAAGCCTTCCCTTTGCTCTCTCTCCAGTAATGGTGCAATTGAGGAGATGTGAATTCATTTCTGTGGCAGCCTGAGTGGATTGAAGAGCTTCTCTCATCCCCTGTCACTCATCCACCCTGATGGGCATGTCGCTCTCCTCTGGCCTCTCTTTCTCCCTCTCCTTCCTACCTGACAGACAGCTCCTCTGTTCTATTACCCCCAACTGTAATTTCATGTCAGTTGACAGGAAAAAGACCCATTTACAAATTTAACACCCGATCTTGACACCTAAGCTGCAGCTGTCAGCCGAGGTGAACGTGCAGACAGGAAGAACGGCAGGGAAATGCTACGGCATCGATTTTCACAAGGCTTAATTGAAACATTTATACAAATCTGCGCCAGCTTGCACTTCACAGAATAAATACTGCTTGTTTTCTGCTCTGTGAACAAATGTGTTAGCTGCAAACATAAATTTGCAGCAAGCCTCCCGCTGAGAGACTGGGAGACTATTATAGTCTTTCTAAATGCAGTATCTGCTCAGCTTTGTGTACAATCCCACCCCTAATGTGAAAAAAGTGCCTCCCTTTATTTATTCATCTCTTTACACCACCCTGTTGTTGTGTTTTAATTTATTGGTACTGGAGGCAGACAGCAGGATATTGATTGTGTGCTTTCCTCCAGGGTTTTGTGTGAAAAGGGGATCCATCACCTTTCCACCGCCCACCCACGTGAAGGCTTGCACTCCAGGGTGGGCCCTTCTGGGTGCACAAAAACCCTCTCCATGTCTCTCACTGGACCTTTGTACTGACTGAGAACTCGGCACACAAAAAACAATCCTTAATCCAACAGCGTAATCTCAACCCCAATACGGCTAAAAGCAACATCCACTGCGAAACAAGCTTCAATAGGGAATTAGAAAAATTGCAATTTCCTTGAAAAGCACTGTTATGATTCGCATGGAGTGTTTGTCAGGTTAAGAGGAAGAGGCAAGTGAGGGGCAAAGCCAAAGGAAAAACATGTCAACCCCTAATCCATTTCTTCCATTGATATATGTACGATGGGCTTAAAGGAGATTTAAATAATTCAAAGAGCTTGGACTGCCAAAGCTCCATAATCAGCTTGCAAGCTCAAGGAAGCAGCACGATAGAGCGTACAGTACCATACATGGAGACTGATTGCTCAGCCCACATGCATAATTAAGCAGAGGTGGGGGGGTGGGGTTGAGGGTGCGTGTTTAATGACAGATCTGAGGTCAGCTCGTTGGTGCCAGTGCAGTATTTCCAAATGGAAGAGGTTGTTTACATGAGCGGCTGCATAATGATCTGAGGAGTGTGGCTGTGGAGGGGCTGCACTATGGAGTGTTTTGTCAATCCTGTGGTATACAGTCAGCAAATATGGAGCCCAAAATAAGTATGTCAGCCAGGATTTATGGCTCCATACGGTTCACATTAGTGGAAACTTAGTACATTATCACAGATGGAGTTGTTAAAGCTTAATTAGTCAATAGGGCATGGCTTACTGTATTGGTCCCTACTGCTCTCCTTTTAAAATTTCATCTTCTAACTTCATACAGCAAACGACTGTATAGAGTCAAGACCAAAACTTGACATTTATCACATCCAATGAGCTTCATTTCCAGCTAGAGTAAGTTTTGATGAACGTCATGGAAAAGTTCTCTTTTTTCAAATGTATTGGTTTCTCAGGTTTTTTTGTATAAAAAAAACCCTACCTACCACTAGGCTTATTTTCAACAGAAAACAAAGGCATGGATGTTCATGGATCATTCTCAGTTTGTGTTTATTCTTAGGACTGGCAATAGTCCATCATTTGTTCAACAACTCTTAGAAGTATTGCAACAGAATTGTGAAACTTGCCTTTATGTGCCACCCATCAAGCACCATATGTTTAAACTAGTTCAATAGTAAGCTAAACATTGAACATCTGTACTGTACTGTAATTAGCAAATGTTTAGAATGCTAAAAAAAAAAAAAAAAAAAAAAAGTTTGTAACAAGATGGGGTGAATTTTGAATATTTTATCAATGTAAGCTTCTTCACTCACGTTGCCAGTCTGAGATTAGCATTTAGTTTAAAGATATGCCGGCATAAAAACATTCCACAGAGCCACCAGCATGGCTTGAGTCTTGATGATCAATCTTTGTGTCATGAGCAACACCTCACACACCACATATCTGATTTTATATTCACTGATGCATTTTGGCATTTTCACAAACACTCAGCCTCGACTAAACCTGTCCAAACCAGCCTTGAGACATGAAACCACAAAACCGAGTCAGTCAGTCAAGCAGTGAGCCAGTCAGTAGGCCAGTGTGTATGACCTTATCCCATGTCCTCCCATTGGCATGTCCCTGTCCTCCCCTCTCAGTGCAGGGACCCAGATGGCATGAGGCAGCAGTGACCAGGGCAAAGGCTTGTCTGTCTGACTGACAGCAGCTCAGTGCCAGAGGCTCATTATCAAGCAGCAGCCACAGCAACAGCAGCCACAACAACAGCCATGCAGCCTCCAGACAGCAGCAGGAAGCTGACCACACACAAAATACAATACTCCAACCCATCTGTAACCACTCCATGCCTTCAATAACTGGAAAAATAGCCCTATTTCTGGAGTCTGGTGCTGCAAGGGATATGATTGAAACTGAACATCAACACTCATTGAGAAGACTTTAAAGAACATAATTAGAAAAATCTGTAATAATGAACTTGAATGCAATGTGAGTTTGTTTGCCAGAGGAACATGAATACATGGAAAAAAAAAAAAAAATCAAGAGAATAAAATTGTTGTGCAATACCAAGCAGCTAAATTTTCTTTCTGTATCATTGACTGTGTCTTTACTGCCGTTTGTTAACAAGCAGCTTTTGATCTCTAACTGTGCACTGTGAGCCAATCATTCCAACAGCTCAATCATCTCACTTGGCACCAAAGCGCAGAAGCAGATTACTTATGTAGCAAATTAGAATTGCTAGAAGGACCTATGAGGCTTGACATTCAGTTAAAACACTTCTGTACCCATCTGTACAAATTATTTTTGGAGCATCTGATGGTTTTTATGTCATCTTGGGTTCAATTTACATAATATTTTGCCAAAATACCATTGAAACTATTTTCTGTCTGGAGATGATATGGCCTGCAGCTGACTTAATTACCAGAATATCTGTATTTTGGGGATAAAGACACTCAACCATAATATGGAAGTGACATAATGAGTAAGAGAGTTTGGCTCCAATTCTGTTTTTCAGTTTTTAAGTCAAAAAGAAGATGAAAATAAGCACCATGTAATTTTTACACACAATTGGGTTTTTCTTTCGAATCACCAGTTCTACATAAAACAAATGTTTAGGAATCTGTCTAGGTGCAGACACATACAAGTTTCCAAAGACGGCAAGATGCTTGATAGAATCCAAACAGATGGTGCAGTACATACAGCAGGGAGTTCAAACAGAAACACATATTCTGAGCTAAACTGAACAGCATGAAAAGCTAAAAATATTTTCATATCTAAATGTTTTTTTAGAGACTACTTGCACTATGAAGATCTCTCTAGGACAAAGCTGTTATGGGCAGATCGCTGGTTGATTTGAGCTGCAATTGCCAAAGAAACAACTTCTAGTGATCTGCCTGATTATCTGAAATCCACACTGTGATTCTTTTAAAGACTGGCTTACATAATAAATAGTGTTTCTTATGCTTTGTCTTCAGTGTTTGGCAGTGAAATCCCACTATCTGAGAGCAACACAAAAATATCAACCTGTTGTCATTCCCAATTTATCATGTGAAAAGTCTTTGTATTATTTTGAACAAATAAAATGTATTTGGGCAGATATACAAGTGACTATCACATACATGTAGGTCAAACAAAACACCCACACCTCATTGTTAAATATGAAATGTTTAATGGGTGAAAAGGCAATTTATGTGAAGGTTTGTTATCGGTTCACAAAGGCAGGCAGTGACTTGGTCCTACACCTACAGGTAGGATTGAGGCCTGATTTAAATTATCTGTCCCACTGACCTCTGGCCCAAAAACTATTCTGTGAGTTTCACTGTTGCATTGGTTGACAAGCCCCTTTGTGATGATGATGAATATAGAAACTGTAGTCTATTTTGAGTCAATTGTTCCAACAATGTCCTGCTACCACTAATGCTCACTACAATCTGTAAAAAATAAGGTTAAACCTTTAAATGTAAAAAAATAAAGAAACTATGTTTGATTGAGCCCCACAGAGGTGCAAGCGAAATCTGAAAGGATTGATACTTGATTATTATTACTGATTATTTTGATCAATAGTAAATACCAGACTTTTCCTTTAATTCCTATCCCTCTGGGGGAAAAAAGGCCCCTCCTACTGAAGCTCATCTCAACCAATGAAAACATCCTGCCTCAACAGTAGTTCTTCACTCAGAAATGTCTGAATAACTGAAAGTGCAATGTGCAGATGGGCACACAGGCCCTTTGTAGCCCCCTCCATGTGTTCCTTCATTGTGCCATATAATGTAAGCCCAGTGTTTGTTGACTGTGTGCTGTAAACTGGCACATTACAGACTGTAGACGGAGCGTGAGTCACAGACAAATCCTGGCAAGCATGTTGCTCTTCATAGCCTGCAATGATGTCAGCACAGAAACAGCCAATCAGCTGGCTACTCTCTCTAAAATAACGCCAACCCAAATTAGAGTTCACACACATTCCTACAATATTGTATTCATATGCACAAGCCCAGTATATGCATTCCACCCAATGCATTGAGCTAATGCACAAACTAGAGAAAAAAACACTGGTTCGCACGAGAACATTCAGAAAATACAGAGGACAACAAGGATCAAGAGAAACTGTTAACATGCTCACAAGAACAGTTCTAAGAATACACACACCAGGAAGCATACACACACACAAACACACATCCTGCCAACAGACAAGACACAGCTGTGGGCCCACAGCAGCGCTCCAGCCAGCACAGCATCAGGCCTGCTATACTGACTGACAGGACCTAAGGGCTTTCCTGCCCTACAATAACATATTTTCATAATCATCCTTCTTGCGGCTAATAATAACCTTTTGGGGGAATTGTGGCTAAATAATGAGGGTAGCAATTGCACCTCAGCTCCTCTGCTTGGAGAGCCTGGTTGGCAGAGGCCTTGAAGTTGTAAGTGGAAACACTGGATTAGAAAACAAGCTGCGAGCAGCTCAAACTCTCATTCTCACTCGCTTCACGTCACGTTAAACACATAAACTCTAACATGTTATTCAGTCCACAGTGAATAACTACTAGTTGCACTTGACATTTTTATGTACCCTTACATGGCAACTCAATATCAAGTAATCAACTCATATATAATTTACTTTTACTATTATCAAATGAATGTAGGGTGTAAATGGTTTGCAAGTTTTTGCATTCTGTTCCTGTTCAGTTTTTGGCCTCAAATCATTTTTGAAATCTGAGGAAGGGCAGAATAAGCACCCCGGTCATTTTAGGTAAAAGTCAGAATGAGGTTAGACCTAGTCATTTTCTTGTATCACTTACACAAATCTGAATTTAGGTTTCAGGTCCCGGTTTTTATACATTGCCCAATGTCAGCTGTGCTACTAGGGCATTTGATTAGGATAGAACTATTATTACTGTGATAATCAACACCTCACTCTGCTGAAAAATAATATATTGGCCATGAACAGAGGAGCCTGACTACAAGACACAAAAAGAGTGGATTTTTTACACCTGATGCTTAAAGGTAACAGCCGATTCATTCTGGACTCTTATTGTTGTGGTAAGAGGGAAACAATAAAAAGACACTATCCAGCAGAGTATTTATTTACATAGAGACATTACTGACCTTACTCCTGGCACGCAGGAATACATCACTGCAATTGACAGGATTGTGGCCATAGACGGACAGTTTTGTGGAAGCTGACTGAAAAATGGCTCCAAAGTTGAAATTTGCCTGAGTTAAGCTTGCAGATGAAACCTTTCTTGCATTTGTGATTCACCTCCTCCCTGCATTCATTATGGATGAGGTCCTCCTAGTGCTTTCATGACAGCCTCTTTCATCGCCACAGAGACTGGAGAACTTTGAACTCTCCTCTCTCTGCAGCCTCAACAGTGCTAACGGTAACAAAAGCATACACTTTCTTTGGACTACACATGAATGCTGCTGGAGCTCTCCTGGCAATTTATAGAACATGCTACCATGTGTGTAAATGTTTGTTCAGCAGGTCCTAATTAATTGGTGCCCTGGGGATCTGTATTGTGTTATGCATGAGAGAAAAATAGGCCTATGAATATATTACCCTGTATGTTAAAGGCATCCTTTGCATAAGGACTGTAAATGCCAAAGCACACACATACACACACAACAGGTACTTTATGGGGAAATTTATAGATGACAGAATTCAGTCTGCTCTTGAAAAATGGGCGAGTAGAGCTAAGTGCGGCTTTCCAGGGAGCGATTCCTTGAGTCCGTGGTCCTTATGTCGATGGTTGTTAACGGCTCCCTCTATTGCAAAGTCAACATCCAGCTTCAGTCTGAGTGAAATACCTCCGCTGTCAACATCGTAAGTCTGTCGGAGGAGACTTGAAATATTGCTCTCCTTGGACCACCTTGGAGTTGAACCCAGAATAAGTGCTGATGTTTGTTTTCAAGCTTGGTAATGCTGCAGCTTTTAGTTCAATCATCGACACCCTTTTGTTCTTCTGTTCCTCTTTTTGTCTCACTGTGGTCCACAGTGTGGACACCAGACCAACAGGAGGCCTGTCTTTGTGGCACCAGCTGATGAATCCATAAAGAGATCACAACCCCACAAAAACCCACCAACATATAAAAGCTCCGGTATTGATTGCACCCTGTTCAGTCTCCTCCTCATTTTCCACCCACTGGAGCATGCCTGGGATATGAAGTCATGAAAAGCTCTTTGTGCTCATGTTGGAGTGATCACTAATACATGTGTACATTTTTTTTCTGAGAGAGTTTCACTCTCTTCACTCGAGGTTCTCCACACAGCCATCTCATCTTTGATGTTGTACCTGCCTGAAGTATTGCACAGACAGGAGGATTGTAAAAGATGCAAGAGTAACAAGTGTTGAACAGGAAGGATTATTTAAGTAACATGATATTGTGGCCGGCATCAACTCTTTGATCTATGATAAGTTTCAGAAAACTTGTGCATCTACAGGATGTACCATAAAAACATTCAATAAAAAGACCAGACCTTAACAAACTCTTTGCATTTTGGGTTTATAATTACCTCTACCAAACAAATTAGTCTGTATGTGTCCATCCATCTAAACAACAGCAGAAAAAACAAGGCCCATCACATTTTGGAACAGATTCAAATTAAAAACATGTCTTCATGGCTTACAAGTAAATGTTTTAAGCTCATTGTTGCAATGGAAATAATGGAAAAAGCTATCAATGTATTGTTTAAATGCAATACATCTATGTAGTATGTAGTTCTATGTAGTGTTCATGTTGTTTTCACAATAGGATCTGAACCTCACAAACATATACTGGAAGACCTCAATCTGAATAAATTAGGAATATCCGGGAGCACTTGGAGGCACCCTTGGCCTTGGTGGATGTCCCCCTGCTCCCCCCAAGTGCCCTTCAATTTGTTTAATTTTATTTATCTACCTCTCTTTAATTTTTTAAAGGCCAGATGTAAAATCAGAAGACAAATCAACTTGCAGTGAAAACACTATGTACTTGAGCCTTTTGCAATAACTGGGGACAACAAACAAGGGTGAAAATCTGTTGAACACAATCTGCTGCTTCTATTAAATCATGATTAAATTAAATTAGGAGTAAATGATGAGCCTGACATTTTTGCCATGCTACTATACTGTTGAGGGCACAATAAATGTGTTTTGACTATGAAAAACCCAAAGTGAGGAAGCTCTTTACCTGCTCTTTATGTTCAGACAAGTACAAAGTGTTAAACACGAGCCATTACTGTTGTGTCAGCGAGGCCCCTTGAGCTGCCATTGCAACACAGGTCATCTCTGTAACTAAAAACACTATGACCTTTTGACCCTTGGCAGACAGCCACCCACCGTCTCAGACATTTTTCACCTGCTGCACTGCTTCTTCACCCACTTGGAAGGTCAGTGCCTGTCACGGTGTGTGCATTTGTTAGTGTATGGTTACTCTTCTCTTTTAATCTTCTCATAGTCACGGTAAAAAGTCTAGTTAAAAGGTCAAGGGATTACATTTGCTCTGTAACCACTGCTCAGACATGATTTACTTTTACCTTTCATCAGTACACTTTCCATTAAGAATGTTTAGTCTTATGGGACACAAAGACACAATAAGAACTCATTAAACCTTAAATTTCTATATGTAATTGTGTCTTCTAAACACTGAACTAATTGTATCTGTGAGCTAAAGACTTGTCTTTCTGAGCATTTTAGATTAAAACTTTGAACTCCTTCAGTTTGAATCACACAATCACATAATTCAAATTAGTGCAGCAATGATCCTATTAATTAACTTCATCCTGTCAAAGTATCAGGCAGAGAGAATATCTCATTTGCAGCTCGGCATGACATTGAAAAGAATACTCCTAATGAGCGAGGCCTTTTTGTCAACAGAATATCTGCTTAATAGCTCGACAAATTTGTCTCTACAAACATGTTTCTCTATGTGTATTCGCTAGACAAGAATGGTCATAGCTGATGCACATGTGTGTAAATCTTAGTGAAAGATTAATGTGTATTAATGCCCCACAGGGGTCACCAGGCTAATTGGTATTGTGAGGACCTTAGTTTAGCCTTTCCCAATGATGCATGCTCTTTTCAGATAATCCTTGGCTCTTATCCATACTTTCCACCAAAATACCTGGCAGATTCTCAGTATGCTCATATCTTAAGCAGCTCTACAAGAATTACCTTAAAGATAGTTGATGATTATGACATTGTTATTCAACCATTTTTTTCTGTATTCATTAAGATCTGGCAGTACTGTCGCTGCAGACGTAGATCAACAAGTGTGCATTGGGGTCTACATAAGATAACTGATATGGACACGCCATGTGCTGGACAGGAGTGTGCGTGGAATCGGATTTTGATAGATTCCTCAATTACACAGAAGACCCATTAAGTAGAGCATGCAACAACAGAGAAGCAAAATGATCAGTGAAAATCTTGTATCCACTAAGATGGCCATTCTTTGTCCGATAAATGAGCATTGCTGATCAAATTAAATAAAGCCCATTCTGTAGAAGAACAAAAATTATATCCCAAATGTATTCAGTTTATACCACAGTAAGTGGATTTATATTGTATGTGTTGAAGATAGGTTGTAGACTCCTTTACAACTTAAAATTTATGTCCATTAATAGGATATAGCCTATGCCATAATCAGATTCAAAGACCCAATCTTTAAAAGTAAAGCATCTAGAGCCAATTGAAGGTCTTACATAGCAAGTTCTTGAGAGATCAAGTCCTTTCAATGTAAAGAGCTATATGAGAATTTTAGTTTTGCCATAAGTAAGAGCTTTTGTACAAACACTGCTTCTTACATAATTTGTGTCATCTTTATATGTGTGATCCAGACACATATGAGACTGGATACTCTAAATGTCGAACAGTTGTGTCCACCAGTCTCTCCATTTAAGGACTGAGAGTTATGGATAGTAAATGATGAGGCCTGAATTATAAGGATATGATAATCCACCTCGAGTAATGCAAAGCTTAGAATTTTTTGGTAAAAAAAAACAACATATATATACATATATATATATATATATATATATATATATATAGATAGATAGATAGATAGATAGATAGATAGATAGATAGATAGATAGA
>JAOWBC010001486.1:5598095-5610008 GCA_028566105.1 Hypoplectrus providencianus
CATACATACATATATATATACACACACACATTAAATTAGATTGTGCTGACCCTTGATAATTAATTATAATGATGATATGCATTTGGGATGCAATCATACAGGGGGCAATGAACCTGCAGCTATATTTTGGCAAATAACATTTTATATTCATTGAGTCCGCAGCCCTACACTGAGTACTGTCTAAAATGTAAAAGCAAAATTGTCTCTTGAATACACAAGAGTGGTTTTGAAGTGATTTTCATCACTTTTATATTTTTTGAAGCACTCGCTGGTTGAAAGACCCCAGCAGCGGCATAAACTATGTCATCCCGGACCTGCCACACTGCTCATTCTCAAAGAAAATGTAGCAGAACTAATAACTCCAAATATTAGTTCAATCATTCACAGCGGCTAACTGCCAGCTCTGCCAGCTCTGAACACTCCACAGGCAGAGATATTTCATCCTTGCTTTGCGATTTCACAGCCACCTCGCAAATGCTGCTTATGATCTCATTTCGGTTGCTAATGTATTCCCGTTTTTCCGACTCGCTTTGTTCTCGGGGTGGAAAGTGTTTAGTGTGCCAAAGTAATGATTTCTGAAAAGTGGTGTTTACAGGCTTGAATAGGAACACCGAAAGCTGAGTGAAGGAGGCCTTGAAGCTGTATGTAAATTTAATTAGGTTTTCAATCTCAGCTGGTGATTCCTGCCCCCTTTTCAGCCTGGACATCCTAATAAAGATGACTGCCATGCAATTTATGTTATACAGCCAACATGGCCACAAATTAAACACATCATTTGTGTAATATATCTCCTGTTCAGTGGAGTTATTAAAGAAAGTGACTGGTGCTCTTCATTTCTTTACAGCCATTTCACATGAAAGAGAGAAGCATATTTCAATAAAGCAAAGAGAGAATAAATGTGGAGAAATTTTCAAGGACAGTGGTCATTTGCATACATAAACTGTATTTAAAAAGCTGATGTAACATTACAGCACAAAAGAGTTTGTTTCCTTCCAACATTATGTGGTTAAAAAAAAAAACAAACCACATAGAACAAAGAGACAAGTTCAGAAGAGTACACTCAGTCATAGCATGAAGTGAGGCAACACTAAAATTGTTATTCAGGTCAAGTACTGTACTATGCTACTGAATGAGCACATTTTAATAGCGCAGGATCCTCGAGGCAACAAACTCCATTCACATTCCAAACACGGCCATTTCATTTACTGACCTTGAAGAGTCTTGTTTATACAAATTGAAATTAAACGGCAAAGAGGAAGAAAATCATTCCCTGGTTTAATTTACCTTCATGAAGTAAACAGATCACACAAGGAGAACATTACTTTGCCCACAACTGAGATAATGAGCATTATTCCACTGACAAGACTGCTTACATATTCAGTGCATGGACATGCCAAAGGGCCCGACCTGTGGAACAAAGGAAAAACAACATCTCCCATCTGCAAACTAGTGGAAAATGTGCACTGGAGTGTCATGATTTGTAGTCTTTGGGCTTAATGTCTATAAAAGTTGCTGTAATGGAAATGGTTGGGTGGCTGCACAGACGAGGAGGGGCAGCATCTCCAAAGCTGGCTGTAAAAGCCTGGGTCTCAAGGGTCCTCTATATGTCACCCAGCTCTGCATGTCTGAGCCCCCCTGCTGCACACATAGGGGGACCTTTTGAAATGTCAGCACGATAAAACCCGATGGATTCAATGTGCTGGACCTGGTGGTGTCAAACGCCATTAGTTTTAATCCTATTTGCGGTAAAATTGCTCTTGAAAGGTAAAGGGATCTATAACTGTCTGGGGCCCTGGGCTAGGCCATTGTAAATCTCTCTGTGTGCTGATGACTCCTCTCCGCAGGTTTATAGGGTTGGAATGAGAGTGTCTACATGCTGTGTGGAGACGTCGTGTCCCAGCGAACTCTTGGCTAAGTAATGGAGCTGTAGTGGATTGTGGGAGGCCATGCATCTCACTGCACAGTGGTGTATTCCAGCAGCAGAGAAAAGAGCTGTCCTTTCCACTCTGCCGCTCTCCGTTTGTGAAAGCCAGCGGAGCACAGAGATTCATTGGTACTGTGATGACTCTATATACTCTGCTTTGCTGTGGCCCCTTTAAAGTCAAATTGCTGCTGTTCTCTTCTCTTTGCGGCATGACAGAGACGTGCGGAGAGAGAAAGAGCAACAATGTCCAATGACAAATGATCACTATGAGAGAACATAATCAGATGAATGTAAAACAAGGGAAAATATTTGGTTAGGTTAAATAGTCAAATACGCAGAACCAAATGAATAGAAAGTTTCAATGTTCAGCAAGACTGAAACGGGATGTGTTGATTTTCAGGTCCAATATTTTTTGTGTCGCATTTTCAAAACTGAAACTGCCCTAGAGGCACAAATATTCTCATGGGTTCAATTAGACCTACTTATGACTAAATTACATATTTCTGTGTGCCTATGAAAAGACAAAAGTGTAAAATTAGGTTGCCTCTAATCTTTTAAATACGTGTGCTAATGAAAAAATACATTTTGTATGGACCTAGTGAAACATTGTAAAAGTAACACATTGCATTTTCTTTTGGTGAAGCACAATAATTATTGACACAGCCATGCAGATTGGGAGAGAAGTGTATGAAAGACACAGGCCTCTTTAAGAGAGGAGTTGGGTGAATTATTAGTCAGTACAGCAGGCATGTCTGAAATTAGATCTGTCATTTAATATGGCTCATCTAATAGTGTAGGATAACTAAAAAGAAATGTGGAAACCTGAAAACAAATCGGTTTGTTTGGCTTCTGTTCATCTGTCATCAAATGCCTTTAATCAACCAGCTGGCCATCAATAGTTTGTATGAGCATTTGAGAATGATGTTATATTTCTTGCCTGTGTAGTTGAGCATATTTTTTTTAACTTTGTCTTGATTTGCTGAAAGTAGAAAGTAAAGCCAATAACAGCCAAAGATTTAAAGTGATAGCTTTTGGTGCATCTACAACAGATATATATTTTAACCAGTAATATTAAGAAAAACAACATATTAAAAGAAAAACAAATTACAATTTCTAATTATGACCAGTCAAGTTGCATTTACTTGTGTCACTTAGATATTTTTTTGCTTTAGACTAGATTATTTATTTTATCCACACTAGTCCAGCACATTGAAAATATGAACATAAGACTGTCCCACTAATTTCAGGCCCAGTTTCATAAGAATTTTAGTCCCAGCAGAGAACCATCTCTGGTCATATTGTACTGTATGTCTGGCCCACTTCCTCTCTGAGACAGAGAAGGATGCAAGGAGCTGCTTTCCACTTCCTGATTCTGTGATGAATGTGGTTTCCGTTGCGAAACTGACACTGTGGCTATATGAATTTCAGTTGCGTCAAAAACAACAATAGTCTTTATATAAAAACATAGAGGTAATTTTGTATGCATTTTCTTTCGATTTACACTAAACTAACGAACATGGGATATTTCAGGTCATGTGCTTAGTGTGGGTATTGTGGCTCTGAACTCTGTGCTTCCGACTACCGTTTACTAATGTTGCTGATCAAGTTACTTATGGGAATTCTAGTGAAGTTTTTTTGAATAAAATCCTTTTCCAAACACTTTAAATGCAAATGTGAAATGTGTTTGCTGGAAACACAGGGCAGTTTGGGGTTTCATGCTTCAGCTCTCTTTTTAGCAGACTCAACACTGATTTGGCTGTGCCTACTGTCGCCCCTGATGCTGAACACTATCCAAACAACACGTTGCACAACTCGAGGAGGACCACAGCTGCTGACTGCATTGTGCAGCCGACCTGATCATGCCAGCCAATCATAAGTGGCTGCTTGTTTGTGTTTTTGCGTGCCATCTCTCTGCTGTCATGATTGCATTTGAACCGCGGCAAAAGTAGCGTCAGGAAGAATAAGTCAAGCATGTCGGCTCCCCGATGTCCTGTGAAGTCCTGTTACAGTGCACAGATGCTGCACAGCCGCTTAGGTTTCCAGGAAATCACCACTGGTTGGGAAGAACAACATCCTGTGGCTGTGGTTGAGCCTATCACTGCATTTGTGTGGTTGCCAATCCTATGCATGTGTCCCTCTGTATTAGCAGGGGCTAATATAAAGCAAATATGAATTGCGCATGACATACCACAGTCACAGGCCACAAGAGCACACTGTGCTGCCGTGGTAATATAACTAAACCCCTCTAATTTCAAAAATCTCGGAAGGCCTCTAAACACCAGACGGTCCCTCTGCAGCCTCCTATCGCTCCTGAGAGTTTCCAGTTTTTGGACTCTGATGTGTTACTGTGCAAGTGGGGTTTTTTGGCAGGCGCGAATGTACTGCCAGACCAGAAGAGGCACAAGAGGGAATTTCCTCAATCCCAAAATGTTCATCGGCCTGTTCTGGCACTTTCACAACACAGCAAAACCATGACAAAAGCACATGAACTCAGCAGCCGCAGCCAAGGATGAGCCCTGCTGTATTTGCACTGCAAGCAGTCCATAACTACATATTTTCAAAGGCAAAAATAAATATACTCACAACTCAATGTTTGAGTGAAAAAAAAGAAAAAAAAAAAAAAGAAATAGAATAGCTGTTAAATGGAACACACAAAGCAAAGCACAGCATCACAAGCCTAATATTTAAGCCCGAGTCAACTAGTCTGTGGTGTCAAATGTGTTCAAATTCAACATCAGACATGCAGGCAGATCTTGCCACCATTGTACATGGCACTGAATAAATCATTCTGCTGCGGGTGAAAAAACTGGGGGGCTGCGTATACTGAAAGGTGGAGGTGTATTGGGGTGCAGCTGATACTTCCAGGGTGATTTAATTAGGCTGGGAATGGAAACGTTTCATCCACAACCTAGCTGTCTGTCAGCTGCAAGACTCTCATGCAGTCAGACAAATAGAACAAGAGAGATCCTTTCTTGCCGCCTACATATTGTTTGTTTGGTTTGCTCTAAAGACTCATGGCATTTTGTGATTTTGTTCAACTCAGCTCCATCTGTTACAATTTCAGTGCTTGTGTAATTGATGTGGCTCTGGGAAGGTCAGTGAGCACAGCAGCGTTAAGTTGTTTTTCTTTGTCTGGGTACATCCATATTAAAAAGATAAGTTTATGCATTTACTGAATGGGTGGCATCCTATCAATTGACTCTGAAACCTTTATTCTGTATTCACTCAATATTCATTAACATCTTATTCTCCTTAGATATTCTTAAATCCAAGTAAAGAATAGATCAGGCGTGTAAGCGCTATTTTTTTTTTTTTTTTTTTTTTTAAATCAGTTTTGTTGTAATGTAGGAAACAGCCCTAACCTTAATGGAATGGATTATGAGCTATTTAATTGGTCAAAGTCTAACACTAAACTAACAGCATTGCATTATTTATTATAACAGTAACTTTCCTCATAATCATGTGGGCCGTAAAATGACAATGCCAGTATAATAAATAAATGATAGCTCACATTGGAAAAGCTTAAAGTAGGGAATGGTGTACAGTTGTTGATTGAACAATGTCTGAAAAGACAGATCTATTGTTCAAATGTCTTAGTTATGTTTCTGTTGATTGATTTATCCCTTTAGCTCCAATAACATCAGCGTTGCCCTAAAGAGTCATTGTGTATCAGCCTCTGAAGTCTATTAAGGTTCAGCTTAAGAAGACTCACGGGAATTAACCACACTCAAAAGCACCTCATCTGGCCTGGTTCCTGGAGTTATCAATTCATAATCATATACATTGAATACACCTGACACCTGAGAATGTTAAATTAAATGCACTCGATGTTGACCTCTTCACAAGGTAGCAGTTTTTAACAAAACACTGACCTCAAGTGGTATTGTGGTTACATGACACTCTGACTGCACCAACTGTTAGGAGCTGTTTTGGTGGCTCTGTTTCATTACTTAAAATCTGTTTAAATGTAAGAAACGCCCCTTGAGGTGTGCCATTATTCATTAGGTGTTAAAATGCTAACAAGATGAAGCACACACACAATAAAACACACAAGGTATCCACCACAGTTCCAGATTAAACAACATTTCTGTTGCATCATTTTTCTCAAAACTATACATTTGATAAATTAACACTGCTTGACAAAATCCTACAATGCCAATAGTATTACTATAAACAAATGATAAATTAGCAACAACATAGGAGTACATTTGAGGCAATCAGGCAAATAAATGTTGAAGTGATGAAAGATGAGTTGGGTATATTGTTTTTGTGGTATGGTACTTTAAATTTAAAAGCACTTGGTCTGGATTAATGCATTCACTGATATGAGCTGTGGTAGTAGCTCTAAATGATAAAATTAACTAATATCTGCAACCACTTAATTGCTGTGCTGTATCCTCCATACTGTATCACCCTTATTTGCGAAAATTTCAAATCAAATTTTGTGGAGCCGGCATTTAAAAAAAATGCACGGTCAGTTTGCATCTAATAATTTCAAACATTTTCAGTATTTTAGTCAGTCAACTGTCTTGATCAATAGCTGCTGACCAGCAAAAGGAAATAAATAAATAAATATATATATATATAATTAATATGTGGACAAAAAACATTTCTGCAATTTATTTGGTTCTGCATCTCTGTTTTTTAAAATGGAACATGGAACATTAACCCAATATGGATGTGAATACTTCCTAAAACAGATTTTTTTTTTTCATTGCATTTAAATTATGATGTTTTCTATCATTACAATCACAATCATGACAGAAGATGATAAATCATATTGAATTATCAGTGGGCATGAAAAAAGTGATAACCAGTGTCACAATTCTGCAAACTGACAAAGTATCTTGTGCTGTATTTGAGGCAAGTGATGAAGGCAACAACTATGAATAAAAATCAGGCAAGGTCAGCAGGGGGCAGCATCTATCCATTAGTCATCCTAACAGCAGCCATTTCTCCATTGTCTGCAGCTGAAGCACATCTTCCATCAGCATGCAACAATTGGCAGACTGCTGAGCAAGGCTGCCTTCAGGGGCTGTCTCAAATATTATATTAAAACTCCCCATAAAGGACCTAACAAGGTAAGGTTGGGAAAAATCTGAATTTCTAATGATAGCAGATTTGCTCAGATGTCATGTATGAAAAGTATGTCAACATAACAAAATGAAATACTTTTTCTATTGAGGGATGTTTTTAGTTTTTATTTCCCAATGTAGAAAATTGTATTTCTGATTATTTAACCTGCCAGTCAGAGCTAAAGAGTAGCATTTGAATGCAGCACGACAGTTAACGGGCTTCCAACACATTTGTTTACATGTGGTTGTCCTCCGTCTCCTCTCCGCCCTCGTTCCGCTTCTCACTATAAAACCCTTGATCTAATTACGTGCACAATTGATCAGTGGAACCATTTCCGCTCTGTCTTCATTAGTGGCTAATTAAAAGACACCTATAAAACCAGTGAGACTGCTCTGTGCCCCCGAAGAAAAGAGCAGTTTCCTACCAGCTTCAGGGAGGCTGGGGATGTGGTGTTGCATAGAAGGCGTTACAGAAGGTGAACAAAATACACCAGGTCTAAACTCTTAGCCCTTAGTATTTGCATTTAAATAAATAGCCTTTTTTAAATTAACACTGTATTTTACAACATACATCTCAGTTTTTATTGTTTACCCTGATATCTATATGTATCAGTCATCTTTCTAGAGATGCTTACAAAACTCTAACCAGTCTCTTTTTGTTAATTTTAACTATATAATATTTGAGAACACTGAGAATAAACATTTAAAAAGTGTAATGTTCAAAGAAGCCTGCAATGTTAGGAAAGCTGTGTTTTCTTAAGACACAGTTTTGATACTCCCTTATCCAGGAGCATAACACTGCCATTTATCTCAGTTAAAGGAATCAAAAGCAAGAGAAAAGTTAAAAACAACTTTGAGTAACTTATTTGCCATGGCCCTAACACTATAAAAAATACTGTTCATGTTTCTCAAACTTTGCATGGGTTGAAATACAGAGTTTTAATCTCAGAGTGAGTGCCTGAAGGTTAAGCGAAGGTTTTAAAAAACTGCTCTATTTAAACAACAATGTTTTGGCATGCTTCAGGAGGTGCATGTGTACTGCCCACAAGGCTACGTGTTCTTGTGTGGAGGGCTGCAGCACTCTGGGCTGTGGAGATGTAGTAGTTCACACTGAGCCTGGGGTCAGATCAGACTCAGAGGAGGAGAGGTGAATTAATCAGCCCCCGCATAGCCTGGAAGGCACTCGGGCCTTATCCATCACCACGCAGCCCTGCTGCTTTACAGGAAGATGTGGAGAGATGAGGAGGACACGGAGGACAGAGGCATGGCCTGACTCCTACGGTACAAAGCCTAGGGTTTGTTTTTAACTGCTCTTGCTGTCCATACCCACGATGCAACAACAACAGCCAATATCCTATGTCATGTGAGAACACACAGACCTTATAAGTAGACCATCATGAAGCCTGTGTCTTTGTGCAGAGACATAATATTAACATTCTTTCAGGTGTGTTAGAAGTCCCAAAGGCAATGTGAAGCAAGCTATATTTCAGCTTTCACAGACTGAACCTGACCCTGGAGCTGATGAGTAAAATCCTCCCACACTACAGCCAGACAGTCAATACACTGTTAAATAAAAGCACATTTTCTAGCTGTGGTCATATCAGAGGTTCCCAATGCTGAGTGATCGATATCATTCTGAAGAGATTCACCTTGAGTTTGCACCCATTTCTAATTTGGGACTACTTGTTTTTTTTTGGTCTCTCGGATTTTAATAAAGTCAGACATAAGTCAGAATAAAAGACAGCTGGTCCTGAAATGAATATGCCCCTTGTAGATGATATACCAATAGTTTGATACCACCTGAAGCTTCTCAAGCCCATTATAATGTAATCATACAACCCTTTCCAACAAACCACAATTTTCCCTTTTTGAGTCCAGTGTCTTTTTCAGCGCTTTTATGAATGCTTCAAGGTGGACAGGAAGAAACAATTATCAAACCCCTGACCCTTTAAAAAGCTACTGCCTTGGGAAGCAGCACCACTGATTAGAATTTCCTCTTGACAAAATTGTTGATCCCAGGAAACTCCAAGGCTAACAGTTTGCAAATTGTGATCAATATAGATGATTTGAAAGAAATTTGACTAGAAATTGAATGCTCTCAATGAAATCAACTTGTTTTGTTTTAATTACCCCTTGGGGTAAACACGATATGTACATTTAAGCCACATTACTTTCTGCAAAGGGCTTCAAAGAAGTAAAAGACATGTTCCTTCTGCCGCTTTGTATTGAGATGTTTAATAAACACTGGAGCTGATCTGGTTTAAGAACATGGTGTTTTTATAGAACACAAGCTTCTATCAAAAGGAAAGGTTTGACGCAAGTTATATTTTCTTATTGCAAAAATATTCAACCCTGTCAAAACATGCAACATGAATTGCCTTATCAATTTTATTGTAGGCCAACGAAATTCAGTGCACTCTAAATCCAACACAAAGTGTATAAACTCATGTTTCTTTTTTTTTTTTTTTTAAATGAATGCATGAACTACTTGATAATAGCGCACGCGTGTGCATGCGTGCGTGCATGCATCAGAATCCTCTAGACAATTTACAATGCACAAAAAATGTACTTCTTAAGTGCACTTCATTGGGCTTTCTTGGCTTTAAAATTAAATATGTCAGAATACTGGTTGTTCCTACAAACCTTTGTCTCTTGAATAGTGGTGCCACTTTGTGCTACAAAGATTTATACGGTCCACAGAGATATATCGGCCTGGTCTTTTCCATGTTACTTTGCTCACCACAGGTAGGACTGATAGCCAACATCGGACCAGTCTCACCTCCTTTAGTCATAGGGGAAGAAGACCACACGTCTCGGCGGGCCCACCATCATATTAGTTGTCATTCACAGCAGGGTTGGCACTGGGAACAGGCAAGAGAGCTGTGGGGTTATTAAGGGACTCAGCTTGGCATCGCTGAACTCTTTGGCTCCATGCTGGAGAAGGGCTTACATTGAGCTGATGGGTTTGGGGAAAGGAGAGAGGAGAGGGGGAGCAGGTGGGGGAAACTGCACATGTGTGCATTTGGTTTGTAGTTTAGCTAAATCTGTGAGGGCTGATTCTTGATGATCCACTAGTGTCCAACACCACACTTTAGGCCAACACCACACTTTATGAGGAATCTTTTGTCTGGTCTTTGTAATGATTTCAAGGTAAAACTATCTATAGGATGGATGTAGTTTCACTTGTATGGTCTCACTAATTTATGCCTATCGTCATTGTTCATCGAAGAAAAACATAAAATAATAATTACATGTTAAACAAAGCTCTAGAGCATGGGTGGACAATTTTTTTTACTCTTTGAAAAAAATAAATGCATTTATTGACAGCAGTAAGAAGTATATATATACATATATAAAAAAAAACTACCATATTGGTTTGGCGGGTTGGATTAAAAAGCCCAATGGGCCGTATATGGCCATAGTTTGCCCATACCTGCTCTAGAGTCATGCTTGTAGCTCTGTAAGACTACATTTATATACATTGTGTATAAACACAATGTAAATGCTATCCTACTCAATACAATGTTTCTGTAACATGTTTTTCAGACACATTTCACTTTTTGTTGTGTTTTCTAGGGCTGGGCAATATTACAATGAAGTAATTTATCATCTTTCAACGTTACTTTTTAATGAAGTGAGTCTTATTTAGATATTGTGATATACAATTTAAATTGATTATAACAAGCAAATATTAATACATGTTGTATTAAACATGTTTGTTCTCCATCAAAGGTCCACTTGGAACCCAAATGTTGGTCAAAATGTATTTGAATTTTCCAGCAGCAGTTTGTAGGATTGACTTAATCATGACATTCATTAACTTATCCATTCACTCACTCAGTTTGATGTATTTCTCATGTGCCTGGACCAATAATTTGTCTTAGGGAGGTACCACTTTAGTCAAATCAAATTATTGTCCTAATCAGACTACTCTGAATGTGTGTGCATGTATGTAAACATATTCAGTGTATATTTCTTTTTCTATAATTTTACTGTTGTGATTAACTAAGAAAATACTCACTGCTTTAGTTACCATGAATATTTCAAAAGGCTTAATCATGTGGAATTATGAAAAAACATACTATATCATAATAAATATTGTTCCAGATTTTAACATATTTTTGATATGGTGCTAAGCCCTCCATAAATTATAGTTGTCTGCCTTCTTTTCATCACTAAACCTAATTCTTTTTATGAAAGGTCCTGTTTAGAAGAACCTATCCAGTTTCTGGATAGGTTCTAAAATGCAATTTTTTATGGTTTCATGACTGTGTAAGGTAATGAAAAAGCTACATCTGTATTCTAATCTAATCCAAAAGTCATGTGTAGTTAAAGTGTTATGCATGTGCACTATCTTGGTCTTGTGTGTTATCCAGTCCACTCAAAACATAAATGGAAAGGTCAGGGAATCACCAGTCATTTGACTGCATCCTCTTGGGATCATAAACATTCTGCACCAATTTAATGGCAATATATCCAAAAGCTGTTTACAATTTTCAGTCTCAACCTAAGCGGTGGCCTGACAGGCCCACAGACAGTGAGACTGACTTAAATGACTTCTATCAATGGAGCTATACCAGGAGAATGACTAAGATTCAATCTTAATCTGGCAAAGGCTGAAGTGGAAAATTTCAAATAAATAGATTAAAAACACAGAATGGTTCCATGAGATAAGTAAACTTTAGTATGAGAGCAACAGTACTGTAACAACTGGTATTGTAAAGTGCTTCACACCCATTGTGTTGATGGTGTAGATCTCTGTGTGTGGATTTGTGCAGTCATATTTATTTTATCTGTTGGAGTAACTATGTCAGGTTACGAGGTCACAGGTTTTTGTTTGATGTGTGTGTGTGTGTGTGTGTGTGTGTGTGTGTGTGTGTGTGTGTGTGTGTGTGTGTGTGTGTGTGTGTGTGT
>JAOWBC010001486.1:5610480-5621691 GCA_028566105.1 Hypoplectrus providencianus
GTGTGTGTGTGTGTGTGTGTGTGTGTGTGTGTGTGTGTGTGTGTGTGTGTGTGTGTGTGTGTGTGTGTGTGTACTCAGTCACAGGCCCTCTGATCTGAGGGAGGCAAATGCCAGATCACACTTTCCTTTCTGTGTGTGTCTCTTTTTACCCTGCTGTCTCCACAGTGAAGGTATGTGTTGACTAGGGTGACATCTGCCCAGAAAAAGCCTGTGGCTCCCACTGTGGTGCACACAAACACACACAAAGTCTTCCCAGCTGAGTGTCCGCAGTACACCCCCCTTCACTCAGCCCCTGAGGCAGCACTCTGAGCATATTTCCAGTGGCCAGAGAAAGAAATAGCTGTCAACCTCTTGGCAAGGATGTCAGATGGAGGGTATGTGGGAGCACTGAAGGAGCACTAAGGAGCCAGGTAGGGTGGGAAGCAACACAGGAAGCCTGACATGTCTAACATGGAATGCCACAAGTTGTATCTGTCCATCGGAGATACTGACAACAATAAGAAACAAGAGTAACAAAAGATTTATTTTTTTGATTGTTTGTAATGCTGGACTCATGAAAGCTGATATTAATTTAGGTGAAACAGGACTGCAGTCTCTAAGCTGCTAGTATGGGTTCCTTTATGACTGCAGCCAGGGGTGTTACCAGCAATGGACAAGGTTGAGGTGTAATACATACATACTGTATCAGTTATTTCCTCAGACACACTGCACTGCAATGAGTCTTTCCAACAATATGGAAATAATAGCAGAACTGTGCAGAGAGAGCAAAAAGCCAGCATGAGACGAACAGCAGTTTGGTAATGCTGTCTGTAACAAGGTAATCTGTAATGATGCAGTAAGTGTGTTTGGATGAGGTGCATGGTGCATTGGAGGTGAGTTGCTTGAGTGACAGTTATGATGGGGAGAGTGTTAAGGAAGGTGAAGCCTCTGCAGTAAAATATGTTCTTTTGTGGCGCTGTATTGGACTTTGTAGAACATACAGATATGCATTTGATGTGATGGGTTGGATACTTGGAATTGTTGACAGCTTAACGGAGGAAGGAAGTGCTGTAAATATCTTCTAAAGTTCTGATCCAGTGATTTGTTGGCTGGTTGAGATAAGACTGAGGAGAGCATTTATCTGCAGTGGTACAGCATCTCTATCTGCAGTGGTACATCTCAAGTGTCATAGTGTTATGCAGCACATCAGCGTAGATTGCATGGGACAATGGTAAATGTTTTAAAGGAGCTAGTACTTTTAAGTCTCCTTGGGGAAGTAAAGCCTTACTGTAAAGTCCTTGCTGTGTGTTTTCAACAGTAAATGAGAGACTATGGTAGGTTTAAAAACTTAAAACAAGGGACCCAGTCAAAATTGGGGATGTTGCAGATGAGGTGGTACTGGCTGGATTTGGGGGTAATACAAGGCAGTGATAATCATATCCAAGTGTCCGTTAAAGTATTCCAGAAACACACTTGCAATATGCTGCTGTTCATATGACAGACAATGACAAAATGCTGAGTTTCTAAAATTGACCATTTTAGAACTCAATATGGTCATTTTGTATCTAATAGGTCACATTTTTGCATGTGGAACCACGGATCAGCTCTTTACCCTCGCAAGGGTTCTTGAGGAATTTTCCGAATTTTCTTAGATTGTATTTAAATGTATTTTATTTCATACATTGTTAATGACCAGGTATGTATTTATGATGCACGAACAGGTGATGCTGTCCTTCATACTAATTCCTCCTGTGCTGCTAAAATGCTGTGGTGCTGTTTAAGATTTCTGTTTGCCTTCTAGTTTTAGTTGGGGCAAAACACATTGATGCATGGGTACCAACAGACAAATTTGCCTTAGCAGAAATCAGAAATGTACTGTTATTAAGTTAATTAAAGTAATTCATGATCTGCAGCACTTTGTGTTGTTGTATTGCTGAAAGGCAGGACCCTGTTGGACTGCAAGAATGTAATTTATAGAGCAGATAAGCAGTGACAGGATAATAACAGTTGCTGGGATAGAAGATGAGTGTCCATGAACAAGAGGACATGAAGATGCTGCTAATCTCTGGAGAGACTTAATGCTATGGTAAATGCTAGTCCTTCATATTATTGATCTGTGGTGACATCAGGAGGCATTATATTAACTCAAGTGCCACACTTGGCTTTCATTAAAAGAAGACATAAGTCCTTGCTGCCTCTTCAACACACTGGTGAGTAGCCTTGGCAATTACAAAACTGAAAAAGTTTTGAAATAATTTGAAGTTTGAGTATACTCCAATTGATGTTCTATGTAGTAAGCATTAAAATTCATAAATAGACTATTTTGACAAAACAGAAGTGGAATACACATAATGGCATCAGCCTGCTGATGACGACACTGCAGTGACAACACTACTGTCATTCTGCTTTTCAGGTGCGAAAGAAAAGGCTTAGTAACAAATATGCCAGCCTCTCTTGGGAGATAAAACAGGCTGCTAACAGCTAAAGTTTTTGTTCCATAAATACTAAAAGGCTGGAAACTGTGGCCTAAAGGCTACAAAGTAAATGATAGACATTTAAGGCCAATTTTTAATTAATTTATCAATACTTTCAACTCAACATTTAGGGTTGGCAGTAATTACCTGCAGACACTCAGTGTAACTGCATAGTGTAATGTCATACCATGTACATTTACCAAAGGAATTTAAGTTGATTTTGAGGTATTTTAATATTTCCATTTTATGATATCCTGGCTTTGAAAACCACTGCTTTTCAAAGGCAAATTATTTAATTTATTTAACGTGTGATTTAAAAAACACATTAATGTATCACAAATTAGAATGCAGTGATATGATATATATTTTTCTGAAATGGGTTTTCTTTCAAGTACTTTTGATATTTGGATGCTTCTACTTTTGTACTTCACCTATACAAGCTTCTGACAGCATGACTTTTTCCTGTAACAAAGTTCACTCTAGTATTGATACTTTTAGAATAGTAAACTATATACTGAGGGCATTCTAACTGATTTATGCATAAAGTAAAAGTTGTAATTTTAATTAAGATGAAACTTAATCATTTCAGTGTCGGTTTAGTTTTATGTTTTGGGATCCGATATGAACCATATAAGTATGAACCAATCATAGCATTTTTTAAAGTGAATTTGGTGGAATTATTATCTGCCACATCTTTGCAGTTACAGACAAACAACCCCAACAGACTCTTTCATGTTAAAATATTTTCTAACCTTGCTGGGATGTTTTGCTTTTATGTGCCTTTATATGTACATGTCTTTCCCTGGTTTTACAGCTTTTGCTGTGGATTTCTTTTTCACTGTTGCAAAGCATCATAGGTTGTAACTGTATTTTTGAGAAAAGGTTTTTCTTGTTTTATCATAAAGCTGTTCTGAATTCTTATCTGATCTTAGAAATTTCTTATCATTTCCACAAGCTTTGGGAGCAACAAACTCACCACAAGGAGAATGATGCAACTGTGAGACATTCTCCCAACACATACAGTGCTATGATAAGATGTACAAACCCTATGATTTAAAGCTAACATAAAATCTTCACTTACTGCACCTGAAAGCCATAAAATCTAAAAGATGGCATGTACTTTTTTTAATTTTGCATAAATCTACATATGTACAAATTCTAAGATAACAAGTGAAAATCTGTGTGAGTGTGTATGTGTGTTTAAGTACCCACTAAAGAATGTTCTGATATGGATGTGATAGAAAAACACACACGGAAATGCATTGTGACAACTGACTGTTGACAGAAGAAACTCTGAACAATGATTATTCAATTATAGCTTAGCAACTGTGAACAGACACGGCATTTTCAGATTTTCCCATAAACCACATTACAAAAGGAGACATCTGTCAAAGTGTTGACAGAACCACTTCAACAGAAAAACAAGGTCAAGTGATACTCATTTGACAGACACAGCAACAGTATCCAGGGCTTGGCAAACAATCACTTATTATTTAGCAAATCCAGCAGGACCAAGGCTTTATTTTAGAATGTATTTTTTTTCTATCCACTTGCCACTATTGCCAGTGAATATTCACATCTATCTGCCATTTAATGTATTAACCAGGTGATTCCTAAGGTAAATTGACATGAGACTGCAAATGAAAACAATTTGGAGAGAATACATTGATAATTTATTATAGGATTTGTTGTTTTTATATCCATTTCTTTTTATATGAAATCAACTTTGTTTAATGAGCTTTAGTTTTAGAAGCCAATCAGTGGGCAGAATTCAGTCATGTGATGATCACATCATCTACCACAAGCAGCACCGGTGGAAATAAAAAATGGATGGTGGATGATGGATAGTCCCCCATGGGGGTAATATGCAGGGATCTCAGGTCTAAGAAATGGCTTCAGCAGATGATTTAGAATAGAGACATGGGTCATCCTCACTAGCCTGGAAATGGTTCGGATATGACTGGACTGATGTCAGTCAAAATAATGCTAATTGTAAGATATGCCTGAAAAACTGTCACCATTAAGAGACAAATCTGTTCCACATGGTCATTCAACATTCCACACTGTTGATATCACTATCTTCATATGATCATTATCGGAAAATAAAAATAAATACATAAATAAATAAAATGAATAAATTAAGAATAAATTATTTTACAGTATTTCTAAAAACAATCAGTTATTTGTAAGAAATCATTGATATTTTTATTTCTTAAACAAAAGCTTGGGCCTGAAAACAGGTTTTGTTCTTTGGTTTTGTTCTATAATACTGTACTGTATAATAATTGTATAATATTGTATAATAATTGACTACTGTTGCTGACACCTCATAAACAGTGGTGATGTGTGTCCTTGAAAATCAGGAAGCCTGAGCCTGCCACCAGGAACAATATTGGCCTCCTATGGTGCACTGCTCAGCCATGCGTGAGGCCATGAAGGGCACAGGGCGGGGTCGAGGTGGGGAAGGTGGAAGCAGTCAGGTGTAACAGTATTTTCTGCAACCCAACTGCCCTTTCCTCAACTTGTGCCTTTACATCTGCCCTGGGTCACCCACTCTACCACTCATATATCTTCCACCCATCCTCCCCTCTACCTCCCACCCCCAACCCCCCACTCTGACCTAGGCAACCTCTCACGTCTGGACACTTGGGGCTGAGCCGGCAGGAGGAAAACCAGCTGCTTTATTTTAATGGTCCAGTGATAGTGAGATAGAGATTGAAAAAACTATTCTCCCCCTCTCTCCTTTCTATCCTCTTCTATGAGCTCAGAGTTTCGTTGTGATTGAATTCCAACGCGAATGGATTTACAATTGCAAGTCCTGCACCATTACTGAAGCCTATTGTAGACCCAACAAACCTCTCCCATCTCAGCTTCGCCCTCGTTATTTGGCGCTTTTTTGCTTTCCTTTCCTTGTGAGGCATAATGTCACGTTGATGCACTCTGGGAAATGTGCAGAGGAGAAAGAACAGGCCCTGTAGCATGCCCTTGAGATTCCAAATCAAATAGCATCTTAACCCTTGCACAAATTGATTCTTTAACCCTCAACCAGCACAGCTTGAACCTTGAATTATACCGTCAACCGACTGGAAATCATGTGTGAACACCTCATTTTCATGTTGGAAAAGAATCAAGAGCCCCTTACCTCCCAAACACAGGACAAAGATTGTTTCTCTTAGCTTGAAATATCACTGATAGTCAACCCCGAACAGTGCAGGAAATCGGAATTCATTTTTCACTCACAGAGCCCTCTGCCACCTCTAATCCAGCAGCGGCTTCCACAGTCAGACCCCCAATAGGCCTAGAAAAACACGATTTTCCCACCACATCAATAAGCGGGGTTTATTCAGCAGCATGGTGGTCCATGTGGACTGGCTGCCTGCCCTGCCTATGACAGAGTTTTATTAGTGGGAAGGGATAGTGAGGCACACAGAGACACGGAGATGGATGTTGCCATGTGGATGAAGAGCAACAACAGATTATTGCTGCTGCCACAGAACAGCAACACTGCCATAGTTTTCTAATATTTCTCTACCAATACACAAAATGTATTAATAGTTTGTTTTTAAAAAAGTAAAAATATATTGTAGAGGTGAAACCACTGGTTAAGTATCAGTAAGTATCTAGGGACTGTTAAAAGTCAGCCTACTACAATTTTTTTTTTCTGCTATGCGAGCTTAGTCAGTGTGAAATGTACTGCTGTCATCTCTTTCATGTCATGTTAAAGGAATAAATGCATTTCCAACAAATAAGACATTAATTACATTAACATTAATTACTATACTGACTTATCATTTATATTGTCGTTAACAAGAGTTTGTTTACATATGCCATCAATATTTTCACCAGTTGTACAGCTTCTTTCCCTTATGTCAGTCATTCTGCTTCCTGTCAGGCAGGACAAAATACAGAAACAACCAAAAACAAACCTTTGTCTCAGTAATTTTTTGTTAACAGTCTGAGATTTTATTTGTTTTGATTGTAGTTTATTTATTCATGTATTATTTATCTGGAAAATTCTAATATTTCTTTTCTTAATTTCAATTCCAATGTTTAATATTCTTGAGATTGTACTCAAGTACATTGCTTTTGAAAAGATTATACTTTGATTATTAGGCTCTAATATCATTATTTTAGTGACATAAAATGGTCCTAAATTGCCATCAGCAATGCTATCGCTAATCGTGAAATATATTGTGACAGGCATAAACAAGACATTTGAGAATAATTTATGTTGAGTACATTTTTTTACAGCTTTCAAAAAATATAAAAATAATAATATGTTATTTCTTATTATATCATTAGTTTCGGCCTTAAATTATGTCACTGACAACTTTTCAAAGCATTTCTTAATTCAGAGACACTTTTAACTTACTTAAAACAGGTCAGATGGCATTCACACCTTATTCATTTGATGCCAGAACTCCAGGAGCTCCCTGGTTTTCTTCCCGTTAACAGGATAATGAATGTAGATGACCAACAATATATAAACTATGGCGACCATAGATCTGTAATCAAGGATTTGATGACCTAAGGAAGAGTTAAGTAGAAGAGATGGAACAAATCACAATGCTAATGCTCATGATAACATAGACAAGAGTATTCCTGTTACACTACTGGCACCAAGAAAGGCTGTTGTGCTTTTTAGTGCCATACTTAATCAATTTCACTTGGCTAAGCAGACTGCTCTGGAAAGGTCAGAGCTCTACTGCCTTTGTTTTACCACCTGAAGCAACATCGTTTCAGGGTGAAAACATGATAGTCCAGCTTCCAAGCACAAAATCTGAAAGGTAAATTAGATGACTTTTCTTCCCATTCTGGAATATAAATGTTTAGGAAAGCAGCAACCAAAGGGCACTCTGCAGAAACACTGACTCCTCTGAACTTAAACTCATGAGCTTGGAAACCAGTAGCAGATGCACCCGATGTGGTCCCCAAAGGGCCAATTACAACCTTTTATCTCACACAAATTGGGTTTGATAGGGTGACTGACATCCAGCAAAACTCACAAAACTCAGAATAAACTGTCAATCAATGCAGCACTGATCAAATATGAATCAGGAGTCTGTCACTGCATTGACTTCTTATCACCTCAAATGTTTTCAGAGGCACATATTAGTGACTGACACCTGTAATTTGAGAAAGTTTGTGACCAGGCCACCATCTTTGTCCTACTTAAAAACAATCCAAACGCCTCTACCTGCATTCATCACGCAGCACTATGTCATACACTTTATATCTGCAACTGGTTAGGGCAAAGAAAGTCGCATCCCTGATCTAAATATGGCTTTTCCAATCTATAGAAATAATTTATATTAATAATAATAATTTATTTATATAGAAGCCTTGCAAGACTATGACTAAACGTACAATGCAAGTGCAAATATTTTACCCTTGTGTTACAAGCGTGATATTATGAAAGACAATTCTGTGCAAAACCTCTTGCATTACCTTCCTAATTACACAATGAACTCCAGTTTATTACCGCTGTGGACCAGTATAATTGATTAATTATTTCCTTCTTTGATGTATGCAAGTATAGCCAATATCAATAAAAGGCTTAGTCGAAGTCACAGACACATGCTTTTAGCCACTGTTTGTTGCTTGAACAGACTGCACTGTAATTAAGTAATATCAGCTACACCCGTGTTTGACAAGACCATCAAGAGACATGACTTTACATTAAACAGAAACTTTTTACGTATTTTACACTGTATGTCAAATGCATTTCTCTAATGCATGTTTGAAAATAATGTGACAGGAAAATGGGATTGTGTTTGTGTGAAAAAGCATATATATTTTTTTCCAGCAGCAGTATAGCCATGTTTACATCACTACTGTAACTATATGGAATATTTTGCACACCTGCAGATGCAATGTTGGACAGCCATAGCAACACACTTCAATATAATGGCAAGAGCCTTCGGAAAATACTTTAAAATAGCATTACCAAGACAACCTGCTCATATCAGCCACACAAAAATACATAGCAGTATGCGAGAAATAATGCAACAAATGCCAAGACCTGTCACCCAAGTAACATAAGCGCTGGACTGCAAGCAAGCAAATACTAACTAATCAGAACCAAGACTTACATATATAATATACAATACATTAACCTGTAAGCAAAAACTTACCTGGTGAGGTTAAGCAGTCAGCTGTGGTACCTCCTCGGCAAGGAATTCTGGCGATTTGAGACTGTGGTCCAAACAAGCTAATAGCTAGACTGCAAATTCAGCTTTTGTCTTGACGTGCGTCAAAGATGAAGTCCCAGAAAACAGGCAAAAAGGCCCAAAATTAGTATTTCGTCCTCAAAATACGTTTAGCTATAGACTTTCTAATGAAGTGCTATTGTACTCGAGCTGGAGAACGTTGTTTTTGTTAAGCGCAGCTACATGAGTAGACAGATATTCGCTAATTAGCCATGCTGCCAAAGAAGATGGGCGGGGCTTCAGGAGTCAATCAAGCGCAGCTGTGCACGCCCACACAGGTCTGATTGGAGCTCTAATCAGGCAGGACTGAAATCACCTGTGGCTGCACCGCCCCTTAACTCGGGCCTAAAATATCTCCGCCTCCGCCTGCTATATGAAGCTGTCAATCAAGATCAAAATAATGCCTTAATATGTCTAAATAGACATGAACCTGTTTGTGGTTGTGTCTGTGTTTTTGCTGAGAACTTTGACTCTCACTGTATGTTTTGGAAGTTTATTTGAAGGTTTTCCTCATTTAAAAATGTCTTGTTCAGCGTTTGGTTGTACTAAAGACACTCCAAGGAGTCAAGTGTTCGATTTTTCAGGTATGCAGTGTACATATTGTATTAGCGTTAACACCCGTCCTTGCACTTCTGGTTTCAAAAAATAATTCATAAAACATTGTAAACCATACACCGTAAAGCATCAATAACTGCAATCTAATCATGTCTCATAAAGAGAAACCGTCATTATCTTGGATTAACGTGACAATATCTCGAAATAACATGGTAGTAACTCATTATGAACTTTCATTATCTTGTGATCACAATAAAACTATCATTATCTTGAAGTAACGTGAAAGTATCTCAGTCTTACAAGATGAATAGAGGATACTTCATTTATTAGTGTGGCAGCAATACACCTCCATAAGTCTGGAAGGGGCCAATCATGTAACTAATACTTTTTCTTGTTGAAATTCTGTGTTTTTAAGTTTTCTTTTGCTATATTAATTATGTAAGTACCTCTTCCACTACTGAGTATGTGCATATGCTTTTCCACACATCCTCCCTGGTACATTCTTCAAAAACCATTGAATGCACAATACAAGCACTACATGCAGCAATATTTTCATTTTGCCCCTTTTAACACATGCCATGGCAACGTCAGACTTAGCAGACTGCCTCACTATGCCTTACTGACATAAAATTATTTTCATTCTGTTGCACAGTATTCATCTTCCATTCAGCTGCTTATTAAACATTTCATCCTATGTGATTCAGACTGAATCATGCCCCACATGAAAGCCTCTTTCCCTTTACATGCTTTTTCCAGCAATGTTCTTGCTTTAATTCACAACTCAGTCTTACCATCATTTTCCCTTTGTAGGTCAGCTCCTATTCATACATTAACCAATGCAGGAAATGCTTCTAACCCTTTCAGGGATGGACTGCATGTGTGCAAGGGGTTTCAGAAAGTACCTTTCACTTCTTATGTATATTCAGTTGGTTGCAACTTTATCATGAATACCACAATAATGAACCCTGAAACCTGCCTTGAAATGTGTTTTAAAATGGAATTGAAAAAACTGAGCAAAAGCATTTGTTAAGCAAAAGCAATACTTGAATTATAGAGCATGTTTTTAACTGGGATCTTTGAATAAAATTACTTTTTTTTAATTTCCAGAGAACCTTGTGAATTAAGGAGTCAGTGGGAGTAGCGCTGGCTGAAATGTCAACTCCAGCTCTCGTTTCTTCTCTGAGTTGTGGCCCAGTGGCCAAACATCCTGTCTCATACCACCAGGCCGCTGTGAAGAGACCATTTTGTTTGTCACCATCTGTCTGCACCTGTCAAACATGTTATTGTTCATTCTGAGGCCCCAGCGTCAGGTCTGTGTGTGCATCGATGTGTGTCCCTACAGGAGTGTGCTATAGGAATACCTGTATGCTATTGATTTTCCATGTATGTGTGCCTCCACATGCGAAGACATCTATTCCCCCGGAGCAGTGACCTGTCAATCCCAAATGCTGTCTGAGAGAATTGCGTCCCGCTTTTGGACTCCTCAGTCCCTGGGATACGGCAGTCGTTGAGGCGGCCACTCACAACCTTAGTATCACGCCTGTGGCTGCAGAAAGCATTTCTTGACTACTGGGGCACCTTGACAGTAATGTTTAAAATACATTCCATTTTTTTCCATGATGAGAATTTCAATCACAAGAAAACAATCAATCACTGCAAAAGGATGAAAAATAAAATCTGGAAAAACCCATTGACATTCTAATTCCATTAAAAAGCTGTCATTATAGAAATTGTACTATTACTGCAATTGGAAGAGGCAGATTGCTACATTTTTCTCCCCCTTTCCAAGAGGAATTGATTGTAAAAATAATGTAGTGTTGTTACCTCTGCCAAAGGAGGAGGTTATGTTTTCGGTAGCGTTGGTTTGTCTGTTTGTTTGTTTGTCTGTCTGTCTGTCTGTCTGTCTGTCTGTTTGTTTGTCTGTGACCACGTTTATGGAAAAAGTTATGGACGGATTGACCTGAAATTTTCACCAGAGGTGCGGCTGAGCCCAA
>JAOWBC010001486.1:5653500-5671290 GCA_028566105.1 Hypoplectrus providencianus
TTCCAATCATTCCATTACTGTAAACACATACATTTATAGATTATACTAACTAGATAATGCCGAAGTGGTTTATGTTTTTATTATTATTACTATTTGACCTCATATCATCATAAGATATATATTTTTAAATAAATTTATTAATCTTGAAAATGCCAATAGTAATTCAACAAAGCTTGCAGCCTCAATTGTCTTCATTTGTTCAACCAACAGTCAAAAATTATAAAATAATTTTCATCATATAAGACAAGAAAAAGAAGCAAATCAGTGCACTTGTATGTAAGTAATAACTTAGAAAACTAGCCGTATTTCTGTCTATTAACAAACTGATTTTATTTTCTCTACTGACAATGTATGTAGATTATTAAGACTATGATTTTCCGAAATTTCTGCTATCGGTTAAAGGTTCAGAACCATTTTCTGTTTTATGAGTGGACCAAAAAAAGTAATCCACGGTTGACAGAGAGAAGAAATTGGAAAGGCTCTCAGTGACTCCTGTGCAGGTCATTGCTGTAATGAAGGAGGCACATTTCTTGAATTTAATGTATTTTTTGGACTGCGCGGCGCTCACTCACAGGATGTTGAGGCTAAGTGGGATCATAAATAACATTTCTTACCCTGCTTTTGTGGCACACTTCAATGTCAGTAATGTTGTGTGAGAATACCACAGAAATGCTTCAGCACGAGCAGATCTTGTGCACACATGCAGGGGGGGTGATCAGCAGCAACGGTTCAGTGACTGTTACATTTTAAAGCTCCTACCTATTACCTTAATGGTGATGTTTTGAACCAGTGACTACAAAATAATCAGCACTCTAAAATGCTAGTCCCTAAATTAGTTTTACTGATTGATTTCTAATCTATCAGTAAAGTCACTTGCTATTCACTAGCTCACTGTTTGCTTGGGGTATCAGCTGGGTAAATAACAGGCTACCCATGCTGAAATGGGGCCCTCTTGTGTGTGAGGACACAGGTTCTGCTGGTTTATTTCATGCTGCTCACCACTGAAGACCCCGATTAAAAAAAAACATGGAATATATGTAGAAAGTAAGTGCCTCTTTTGTATCCACTATGCATCATTTCTTTTTAACTGGCTGCAGTGTTCGAAATGATCCAGAAAAGTGTCCTGACAGTCCGTTTGACAGTTTGCTCAACAGCCAGTAGTTAAGGACGTTTCACAGCTTCATGGCCCCCGAAACAGTGCGACTGCGGACTGTTTCTGCATGATCTTGTTATTACGCCCGAGCCTCGGCAGCTATTTGAGGGTCACTCTGTCACTTTGAGTTATGCTTGGCATCTGGCACCCAGCCAGCAGCCATTGCCTCTCAAAAAGTACAATGCATCCTCTCAGTCACTTAGCTGTTTAAAGAGACAATGAAACCACACAGAATCACTGGTGTGGGACAGAAGCACACTGCAGAACTCTTTAAGGGCCCAAGGAAAAATTACTTTACTTACTAAACATTTTGATTCAAAATTACACAACTCGTCCATCCAAAAGGAAATTGTGTATGATTTATAGCACTTTGTGTGATGCCAATTTTGAGTGGGTGGATTTAAAAACTTAAGAAAGAAAGAATTTTTATTTAGTAAAGTGTAATTAGGAATTGACCTTTTTTTTCCCTTCAGCATTGGCTGAAGGGCATCCACCTCCTCCAAGTCTTCATATATACATTCAAAAAATTGCATTTTGTGTCAGTTGTTTTGTGTTTGTGTTATAGATTTGTACATTTTGGGGTAAAGCCACTAGACACTGAGGAAGTACTGCTGCTGCACCACCGCATGTAGTAAATACTACCATGTCAATCAAAAAGGAACAGCAGTTGTTCCTTAAAGGGTACTACCCCACAAATTCCACTTCATAATGATTCTCAGAACTGACTACCCTTGCAGCACAGTTGAGTCCAAGTATGACTGGGACACAATTTTCAGTTATTTTACAAGAGGAGAGCGTAAGCGTTGATTATGGGCTGAGGAGACGAACAAGCAATGAACTAAGTGCAGAGCTGGCACAGCCGCCTGCCTTTCCAGTTAGCAAAGAAGTACAAGAGAATAAAAAACATATTGGACCCAGGTGTGAGTCTAAAATTAATTCAGTAAATCCTGTCATAATTCCATTGGGTATTAGGCTGTTACCATGGATTCCATGTTGAGTTCCACATAACAAACAGCTGAAATAATTAATTCAACAAATCCAGTTGTTTCATGTGAGCCTGACAAATTCAGATTTGCAAATTCTAAAGAAACTCCTCAGCACTGTATCTCTTTCCATGCAATCTTAGTCTGGAACAGAACAAAGGAATCAATTGTAGTTACGTAATTTTCCTTGACATGGACAATGTGTACCCAGGAGTGCACGCAGGCTGGAAACGTTTGCTGGCTGTCACAATCCCGCCATGATTTGTCTTGAGCTCTTTAATGGCACACTTAATCATATCCTCATATCCCAGGTCACTGCCCCTTTTTTCTAAAACGTGCACAGACCACAAATTGTATTCTGTGGCCATTGGGAATAACTATGGTGAGAGGAGGACTCAGTGCGCCAATAACTATTACCATGTCCGGCAGCGATATGAAGTAATTGCCCATTCCCTGTGTTGTTTATTGCCTACCAATGGTGTGCCACAGGACTGCAGCATGGTCCAATTAGATTTGAAGGACATAAACAAGTCGCAGAATTCTGTTTTTATAGTCTTCTGATGGATGGTCACCAGGCTCCCAACAGGAAAACAAGGGTCAAGCTTAATCAGCAGCACATTCTACGCAGAAATGAGCAACATGATGGCTATCAGCAGCAGTGCTCTGCCGTGGATGCCACCGTCATTGTGTAATCAGATGAGGGGGTTTTAAGCTTGTTAACAAGCTTATGAAGCAGCGTTTTGACCTTAAGTACTGCATTAGAACCAGCAAATACTTCCTTGCAGGTACTTACCTGCTGAAGCCCTGTGAGTCTGACTGGCCTTAATGAACTCTGAACACAAATAAGATTAGCTGCTGTTATTTAGAAAGATATAAAATGGCTACGTTAACATAAGGAATTTTTACTGATAAAGAATTTGATAATCAATTTGGGCACGGAAACCTGAACTGAGCTGTCTGTTTCCAACATAATGTGTTTTTCTTGTCAATAATTGCAGAAAAAAACAATAATGAATGGATTATTACTGTTATTACATTGTGAAGAATAATGGGATTGGGCCTCCATTATGGTGCTACTTCATTTCAACTCTCTGGTGACACGTTGGTGCAAAATGCAGTTGATGACGCTGTTTCACCACCATTAGTCGCTGTACCAGCACTGTGCACAGAAACCCTGGTAAGCTAGCCAGCAGGACAGGGGCCAGAGATGTCTTTGTACCAAAACTACCAAACCATTACCAAAACAGATAAGTTCTGATTTTAATACCAACTACTTCATTCTCTGCTCCAGCAAACATGAATCCACTTTACAAAGCAAACAGATGTCTGGACTAATTGCATAGATGACACTATTTAAGATTATGTCACATCACAGTTGCAATAAACATACACTAAAATGTATATTGAACTTTCCAAACTAAAATTGAAACCAATACCTAAACTGGGCTGGGAACCATTACTTAGCTATCAGAGCAATGGTTGACAATCTATAATGTTGTCCAGAGAGCTGGTTTAGTAAGAAAGACAGTGGGCAGCTTTATAAGGGGGCTTCTTTCGCCTAGCCTGCACCTCAGTAATGATAGAGCAACTTTAACAGAAATCTAAGCTCAAGACTGAGGCTATATTTATTTATGAGTCTGTCTAGTTAGCTGGGCATGCAGCTTGTTTTAGAGGCCAAACACTGTTCACTTCCTTATAAACATTAACACTGTGGAGATATCCAAGCCCTCACAGATCTGCTGCGCCTAGGTGCCGTTTTTAAGCTATGATTGGATCCATCTTGCAGGCAAACAGGTATGTTTAAAAAAAAAATAATGAGAACAAAAACATCTAATGAGTAAAACACAACATACGCTTGTGTATTTTAAATTGTGATGGCCTAAGGTCATACCTAAATTGGATTGGACTCAAATGAAACTACCTGACCTTCCTTTTATTGCCTCCCTTTTTTTACCCTTGTGTCACTGGAAGCAGAGCTGCTCTAAAAATAAGCTTCTTAAAAAACAGATATTGCTATTAGCAAGTGAATGTGCCTACTATTCAGTCCACTTCTCTGACCAGCGCTGGATGTCTCATTGCTTGGGCTCGGCTGTTGTCCCTCGGCTCACGGTCCTACTGAGCCTGTTGTCATCAGCCATGCATGTCACTCCCGGCCTTCTCCCAGTGCGTAGGTGCTGATGGGATGGCAGCCGCACAGGCCCAGCTGCAGCACCAGATATGCTTCTTATCTATAATGCCCAATTATGGCAAAGAAACCAACACTGTTTATATGCTAAGCCTGCTGGGGCAAAGACTTGATGAGAAATGAGAAATGTCACACTCTCTCTCTCGTCCACGCTGACACACACTTGATGTTCTGACTGTATCTTAATGATACACATCGCCATTTGCCTATATGTTGTTGTGCCGTGTGTAATGGAGGCAGCTGCAGGGAAGCACGGTGAGGCCTGATGAAATGAAATGTATTCTGATAATGATATGTAGATGAGGGTCTGGTCGACAAAACAGTTTCAGAGTCAGATAAGAATCAATTCGGCTCAGCCTTGAGGAATCATGATAATGAATTCAGAGGCTAACCTGACAATCAGCAGTCAGCCACAGAAAATAATGGCAATCTTAGATGGAGCGAGCTTTCCTCCTTATTTACACTGTTGGCCTAAAGTCATGCAGTGATTACATTACTAACATTAAATGTTGACATCCAATGAGGGAAGGACACAGAGACCAATATGCCAGACTGGATAATTGATGATGTAAATTGATTTTCATCACCTCTCTGCACTTTCTTTGTTTATCCATCTTTTATTTTTTGGAGAATTGTAACAAATTGAACACTAGTATTTGGAATTGTTCACAATCACTACGAAGGTATGTAATACATTATTCAGATATGAACAGATTAGGCACTCTAAAAAGATGCAAATGGCATTAGAATTTCTGAAGTCTTTAATCTTTGCTAAATTGACCTGTAAACAGATCGACCTTCAGCTATAATCAGGCTTTGCAATCACCCAAAAACGTGTTCTTCCTCACTGGATCTTGCTTCAAAGTCACCAGATTCAGATCTAACTGCTGCTATTTCATGCAACTAGACCAGGGGTGTCAAATTGATTCATCAAAGGGCCGGAGTGGCTGTAGGTCATCTCTCCAACAAAACAGGCACAGAACTGATACAACAGTTCAGGTGATTGAATGAGTGGAGCCGTGTGTGCTCCTGCCTGGTCGGAATGAAAACCTGTAGCCACAGATGCCGTTTGATGGATCAGTTTGACACCTCTAACCTAAACTGTCCTCACGCAAAAAGACCTCATGTGTCATTTGTCCAGCAGCTTAAAGTGTCTCAAGATATTTATGTTTATAGATAGCGCCACCCCCTAGTGACCATAGCTGTTGTGAAGGACGCCATGGAGGAAGTGACATAACGGAGTGTGAAAGCAAAGGTGGGAGCAAGGTCACAGAGCACATAGGGAACCTACAGAAGAAACAAAAGTCCTTTTTATTTTGTTATCAGAAGTTATTTAAATTCCCCTCTGTGCATTGCCCGTGCAAAACATGTAAAATCTACATCACACTTCATGTGACCTGCTCCTCTGGGAGTTATCACCATCTATGTGACCTTTTTAACAATGTTTTGTTATACCCAACCAATTTACAACAATTTTGTAACAATCCCTGTTCAGAATTTGTTGAGCTCCTGCAAATGATAAGAACACTTCCATGGATATATTTTAGGGTAGGAGCAAAGGATCCTCTGGTTGAATGGTTTGGGGGGCATTAAGGATATTTGGTGCAGATGTGTCAAAACACAGGCAACAAGTATAATATCGTGTATGTTTAGTCCATAATAATCATAATCAATATGACTTAATTTGTTTGGTGTTGCAAGATGAAACTTGACACAGCTGTTAAATACATAATTAAATATTAAAATCAACAAGGGCAAGACATTCAGTTAATGGAGGAACCTTTGTTTAGTGAAGAAGGCATCAGGATGCTGAGTGCAGTTCACTTACCAGCCACCATGTCATTCATAACAAGGAGGTTTTGGAAATTCCCACAAACTACTTTCAGAACAAATGGCCAAGAGAGCCTGTTTTGTCAAAAGCTTTTATATTTTTATATTTATCTTTATTTCTTGCCTTATACACATTGTATGTCTTAATGTCTTGGTTTTAAATATGTTGTTGCTGTGCAGTCTGTAAACAGCTAAACTCAGACACATATCAAGAATTATAAAGACAAATGCACACAGAAACGGGAAACAGTGAATAATTCCCAACAATGCTGATATAACTGTTTGAAATAAACAGATAAAGATAGCAGCTCTATATTTGTTGTCCTTGCACTGTCATGCCAGCTCTCGTTGGGCTTACATTTTGCAAAAAGACAACAATCCATTGTTTAGAGATAATTGTGGGGTCTAGTGCTACCAATTTCCAAATCAGAGTTGTTATCTTGCTGACATGCCTGCTGCTGTTATGAGTGGCAGTGCTAGAATTAATGCAGCTCCTCTCCGAGCTCTCAATATTTCATGGATTTGTTTTGGCCTTTGAAAGCTTTAAATCTCTCCAGATCGAGTTATTTTCCCCTCGTTTTGAAGGGATCGCTGAATCCCCAACCCTCTCTTCACCATCAATATTTAGAACTCTGCTGCATCACTTTGGACACGCATAAATCCACTCTTGCTCTTGAATCATTCATTAAAAATGGGGTCATCTTTGAATTTGAGACTCTATCTTATAAAGGCCAAATCAGAGACATTCTGAAGGTCGCTGTATAATTTATGGCTGTTATGGGGTTTCATGTATCATGTAAGTGGGGTTAGACAAATGGATTGTGAGGAGTGAGCACAGAGACAGATGTATACTTCAACACGATGAGATTCAAATTGACGCCTTGCAGTGTGAGGAGCCGCATCCTGCTTTGGATGAGGATGAAGCTTGAGTGGAAGAAGCAGATGTTGGAACTGCTTCTGCGTGAGAGGATGAAAGTGCTGGTGGAGAGGTGGAGAGTACATCTCACATCGGGAATGAAAGAAAGCACTGAAATACTACAGGTACGCTATTTGTTTCAACCTCCATTGTGTCCTTGTATCTGAAGCTATCTTAGTCACAGCACTACAGTGAGCAGCATGGGCCTTTAGTCATTGTCATCTTTTTTTCTGACCAGAACATAACAGCCCACTTGCTGGCTGCTTTTATACAAAGTGCCTCAGAGCATCATGTGTACATACATTTTTAACTCGTGCAGCCGCTGAGGGAACAGAGCTTTTAATCCCCACAGTGTTCGTGCAATGCTCTGCCCACAGACGTACATGGTCCAATTCTTCCTTTCAAGAAATGTATTAAAAGCTTCTATTTTTGTTTGTAAGCAATCCATTTTTGGAAGTAAATGTTGCTGTGTAAAAGAAGCATTCTGCTATTGATGAATTTATGAATATTCAGTTCCTTTTTTTTTTTTTTCAAGACTCACTGCTTTCTTCAAATTTCCTAAGATAAAAAGATCAAATGGAGAGAGATGAATCAGAGACAAGAAGCAATTTAGCTACCTCAAATAACCTACAAGGAGTATTGAAACAGGTCAGCAGCTGCAGAAAAACAAAACCCTGCAAAGATTCACAAAAGTTTCCAGTTAAAACCAAGCAGCATCACTTTGCTGCAGTGCTGCTGACAAACATAAACTCTCCATCATGAGATTGCTTCTGCGGGATCTTTAAATTTATGGTGTAGCGCTACGGACAGACAGTGGATCAGATTTTCAGGTCCTCTCATCCCATAATGGAATTTCCTTCAATCAGACAGAGGAAGTGGAAGGCAGGGGGAAGTAAAATGATGCAGCGACCAGAAAACAAAGCTGGCAGGCATTGTCCTGCTTCCAAGACACATGCGGAGACAAAGAGGCCCTCCAGACTCGAGTCTCCGGCTCTGGAGGGTATCTGTGTTATTGTGTGACACGGGCCGCGATGCCAGATGGCTTGTCCGTGACGTGAACCCCACCCATACTTGTCAAAATGCCACCACAGTGGCTGGTGCAGGGCATGCTAAATCCCTCTCGCGGGAGAAGCCAGTTTGCAACCATTCAGCTCCAATTACAAATCTTCAGTAGCACCCGAGGATTTGAGGCCATCCAAATATGGTGATTACTCTGCAGTTCCTGGAGGGGTGAAGCTGAGAGCTGAGCTCTTCATTGGTATGCGCTGTTTACTTACTGTCTGTGTGTCCATCTGTTGATGAGGAGAACAGACGCAGCTCGATTTTCTGTGGAGGCCACACTGGATGCTTGGCTCGCATAACAATCATCCGACATTATCCTACAGTTTCAAGGAATTCTAAATAGTCAAACAATAGTCAGGCTGGAAGAGACGGATATGAATTAAACTGGTGACTGGCTTTGTTTTTGTTTTGTTTTTTTCAGGGGTCACCGGGTCAGTTAAGAGATTAGATATGAATTCTTTTTTCTATTTGGTCTATTTGCAGGGATCTTTAACCTTTCATTGCCACAAATATTAGATTTGATTGATTTATATAATTTGTTTATTTATTTTTCAAGAATTACAAGACAGAATGGTTTGCCACATTAAAATTAAAAACATGAAATTTGTGTGTGAGATGGATCACAAATGTATCCCATGCGCAGCGGACAACGATCATGTCTTTGTGTAAGAAAAGTGCACAGACAGGATTATGAAAGCACCTCTCTAGTGACAAACTATCTCAGATACATATTCAAGATCAGACAACCTAGGTGACTGTATATTAAGAAAAACATTTTCGACCTTAAAATAAAATTAAATAAATAGAAAATAAGTCTCAGCCATGCTACCCTGCTTAATAATATTCATAGAGTCCCTGAAAGGTCTGAATCTGTGAACAGGCCTTTCCCCCAACAGCTAGGACTTCACTTTTGACACTGTACCACATTTTTCTCCTTTAGCTGTTTGAAAATGTCACTGTCATGGTACCAAAGCGGCGGCCTGTTAAATCACAGCTATGAGTCATTTTAATGAGAGCAGAGGGGTATTTTAGGTCCGACACATTAAATCTGGTGCTGAATTTAGTTTCGTTAGACCAAGGAAGCCTAACATGATGGGGCTGGCCAAGGACTGGCTCTAATTCCCCATTATGCACATAGATAGACAATCTGGCCTCTCTTCAGGGATTCTTTATGCGACCAAAGGACCTGCACGGCTCAAGCACTGTTTGAATAACCACTTCATGATAATGGCCTTGGTGCAGACTTCTTCTGTAATGCTGCTATGATTAGACATATAGAGCCTTTTGAGGCGCAGTTAACATATAGGGCACCTTTATGGGCATAAAATTACTATAAAAATTTTTAGATCCACAATATCATTGTAAAAACAGTTGACATCAGTCCATATGTGTATCATTTTATCTCTGCATAACAGTGAGGTCTGGAAATGAAACCCTTAATTGCATTGGTGAATCAAAAACAGTCTGTAATATTCATTTTCAAATGTATTCACCTTGGTTTATTCATCAACAGACTACCAAGAGAATAAATTCCTTCTTTACAGATGGACATTCACAGTGTGCGCATACAACTGATAAGACAAAACAAATATAGAGCCACCTCAAAATTGCAGTGTAACCTTATTGCAAATAAACCACAAACAACAACAAATAACAGACAATTAAACAAACACAGAGCTGCATTATTGAGCTACTTGCATTAAAAAATGCAATGCATTAAACTAAAGTAATTCATTATTATTTATTAAGGCTGTTTTTAAGCATGCTGATGCATAGTAACATTTGATCTATAATTTTATTACATTGTTGTTCATTGTAGAAGCAACCTTTACATTGATTATATAAAAGAAATGGATGTAGCCACTGTAATATCACCCACTGGTGGCATGTACTCCAGTTTAAAGCCCTAAATTTCAAGATCACTTAATTTTAAGCTTTGTTGGTGCATCTGAAATTCAGAAGGAATACCTGACTCCTGAATGTGCCTAGTACAACCAATAAAAGCTACATAAGACATTTTTAGGTGACCATGGGTCTAAGATAGAAACAGTGTGCAGCGTACTAGCAACCTGTTTAACCCAAAGTACCTACGCCCTAAAGCATAACCTGCTTTATCTCCTTCAAGTCTATTTTACTGTAAATGGGACAATAATTTTTAAATGGAACATCATGCTGTATTGAAGAAGACTTAAAACAAATGATTGCGACAACCAATAGAGTCGCCCCGTTCTGACCTATGCAGGTTTGAAGCATATCTGCATTGGCTTCCCTTTTCACAAGCAGAGGTTGTTGAACAGCTGTGCACTGTGAATTCTCCTGGCCTCCATCACAGCGTTGGCCCTGTCTCTGCTGTATCTCTGAGCTTTTGCTCAGCTCACTTCTGTGTGTCCAAGTGGGTGTTTTGCAGCTTTTTCATTGACAGACAGTGTAATGATGCCCTATGGATGAACTGGGTCTCAGAGCTGCCATACACCGGTCTCCACACACTGCCAATCAGCCGCCCCTGCACAGAGCCTCGTTTCTCACCTGTCTCTTCCTGTTCTCTCTCTCTCTCTCTTTCTGTGTGTGTGTGTGTGTGTGTGTGTGTGTGTATGCCTCCACAAATGGCCATGCCCGGCTGTATGATTGCCTCTCTATTGTGTCATTTTCTTGGCAGGTTTGGCAAAACCCATGGGGCTGGTTGAGGGACCTGGAGGCCTTGGCCAGGGGGGAGCTGCTGCCACTCTGGGAGAGGACAGCCATGATGCTGAAGGGAAATACGAGGAGTATGGCTACAATGCTCAGCTCAGCGACCGCATCTCCCTGGACAGAAGCATTCCCGACTACAGGCCTAAAAAGTATGTCCGCCTTGTGTTTCTTCTCATTTCCTGTCATGTACATTCTCCTTTCAACTCCAGCTCTACACATGTTTTCCCCCCTGGCGGAGCTGTGCAACGTTAGAGAGACCTGTAACTGCGAGGCTTGCCACTTTAATCCCTGCTGCAGTTGATGCGGTCTATTTTTGTGAAGGCACACAATGTACAAAAGGGACGTTTTTGCCAAGAAACTGGCATTTTCATAAAGTGCACACTGCTTTGCTTTTACTTCTTCTTTTTCATATTGGTATTTCTTTGTATTTTGGTGAATATCCAGCAAATTAGCTGTGCCAAAATAGAAGCCGAGCTGCATTTTAAGATGTGTCAGAAATGATAAGCTGTGCAGTTAACTGGTGGTGTTGAGGATTATTTGAATTTACTACAACCTCCTGCAGGCTCAGACCAGGTCAAAAGTGCAGGGCACGGTCATGCTATTTTTGTTTTTGCTTAGCTCTGAAAAGTCTCAAAAGCTTCTTTTCCACCCTCCACCAACTAGGATGAATTCCCAAGAGAATACATATAAAAGAAATTGATATTTATTTATCCAACATGCACGTGGTCACCATGTAATAAGCCTTTTGGTGAGTTTGTTATGTCTGAGGACAGAATGGTGACACTCAAATTAGGTTAAAGTTAAGGTGCTTTATATTTTCCTGATTTCCTTTTCATTCAAGGTGTAGAACAAAACACTGGACCCAGTACCTGCTGTCAGAGTGCTGACGGGGTTCATGGAATGACATACCTTTAAAAAAACTGCCTCATTGGTTTCCATATTAAACAGAAAAATGCAAATGTCACCCTTGTAAATTTAATGGCTTCCAGCAGGGGACATTCCTGTACACCTGGTGGTTTATGACATTCATTTTGCACCAGCCGCCCCCAGTTTCCCACTGGCACATGGCACGTTGTAAATTTGCACCAACATCAAATGACACGAGTCATGGAGCAGTGCACTCAAGAAATATGAATTAATTGGTTTTGGGGCTCAAAACACAATTCAAACAAGCACACTTCTGTCATGTTGGCATTCATTTCACAGTGGCTAAATTAATGTTGCTAGCAGGTAACGTCAGCATTTTCACTGGCTGATGGACTGTGGAGAGAGTGTTTGTGCCCCCCGTCGTGTTCAATAGAGCAGCTTATGCGCTCCAGCGTCCCTGATGAAACATTGCTGCTCCTCTGTGCCTCCTCATTAGGGAGACTCTCCAGGGACTGCTACGACCTGCAGGAGGTGGGTCTGATAGCCAGCTAATCTGCTTGCATGTTTTTTGCTGGCTGACCACTATTTTCTATGCAAGTTCATATTACAGTGTCATCTTATAAACCACATTGACTGCTGGTCTTTACAGTGCGCTTCTTGAAGTTCTTATATCATTATAAGAGAGAAACATTCCAGTAAGGATTGATTTCTTTCAATGTCAAATGTCTTTTTAAATGTATCTAATGCATCTTCATTGTCTAATGTTTTAATAGTCAAGGTACTTACTGTAAAGTCATTTACGATGAAGGGATCATTGAATGTGGTTATTTTGCATGTAATGCAATCACAGTGATAAGATATTAATTAAAACCAAACAGAGATAAGAGTGAAAGACGCCACGTTGATTCACAAGCTGTGGCATTATTTTGCTTTTGTTGTCAAGACTTTTACTAGCTTTTCAAGGCCATTTATTTTGGGTATTTCCTCATTTAACCCCTTGTGCATCCTTTTCAAAGGAGGAGTAGGGGGGGACTCCACCACTGCCTTAGAGGACAAAAATGTCTGTGTCAAGAACAAAAATGTATAAGATATTAATATTTTCCTTTTTTTTACTGAGTAAACTCCTTTAAAATGTCAGTTTTACACTGATCTGTGCGCCAGCATGTTTCCATACATGTTGTCAGGGAGACCTGTTGATTAGCACCTATATGTCCTATTGTGAGATCCCCATTCACTCCATCTGTCATTGTGTAAAATGAAGCATAATCTGCATAGACAGCTGATAGAAATAAATCACACTCATATCTATTATACCAAATTTGTTTTAACATAAGATCACCATGTTGATGTATCAGGCAAGCCCTCAGTGGGGATCGATACATGTAATTGATAGAATCTTGAAGTTAGGGGCAAAATAGTGATGGACAGGGAGTTGATTATATCACTAAGTAGGTTAGTAGAACTCGTTTGTATAAAGGGGCAAAAGCATACAACATATGCACATCGTAGACACTATCATTTTTTGTTTCTGCACACAAATTCCCTAAACCACATTGGCCAGACGTGGTCAGCTGTGTGATGTGATTGTCCTGTCTTCCACAGTCCGTTCACAGGGACAGGTCAATGAAAAACAGTAACACTGATTCTGATCTCGGGTTGGGCGGTGTTTACTGATTTGGCATATGACAACATCACACACAATGAGACAATGTGGATGATGAAATCATTGTTGGGGGCATTTTATGGGCCAGTCTTATAAATATACTATCATTTTAATGAATCCAACTGTAATGATGTGTTTGAATTCCAACTTTCTATATCAGTGAATCAATATTGGGGCAATGTGCCTCCTGTCTTATCTCAGTTTAAACAAGTTCTCTTTATCTTTGGCTTTGGTGAAACTTGATTTGAGAAAAAGTGACAGCCATAGTGTCTAAAGTCAGAATTGGTACTTTTTTTAGGAAAACAATGAATACCATTAGCACCTCTGGTTTAAATCACAACGTTGAGCTGAGTGTTTGATGGCTGTCAGCCCAACCCTGTGAATGCTCTATAATATAGCCTGGGGAAAGCGGGGAAATTGCATAGGGCAAACATGAGAATGATTAAAAAAAAAAGAAAAAAGAGAGAAACTGTAATTTTTAAACTAAGGCTTTATATTGAAAGTCAGATCTAAAAAGAATGGTCAAAAGGGATCAGTCTCAGCGGGTATGTTTTCCCCTATTTTGGCTGTACATTTTAGTATAGACTTATTATAGAAGTTGAGGCTGAACTTCCAAAATTAAAAATTAAAAACAGACTATGACGCAATATGCATTCACACAGCAAATCAGCTGTCATGTGACCTGCCTTGAACATCATAACGTGTCTCCTTTAGCACAAGCAGTCCTTACTTCCTGTTTGATACTTTGTCTCATTGCCAAACTCTTATGAATTCTTTATACGTTTTTCTGTCTGCTCAGTGCAGTCAGTTTAGCCACAGGGCATCTTGAGGCCTCGGCCATGGGGAGTCACACAAAGGAAAATGTCTTTAGACACGCCTAATCTCTACATGAAAAGACATAGGCAAGATGATGGTGATAGCTGAAGAGCTATGCTATAATGTTGCAATAAAAGGAATCATGAATTACTTTAGTTCTTTATGAAAAAGACCCAGTGGACACCCAGCAAGCAGCCTTAATGGTCCTTTTAAAAGATTTTATATTTAGAAAGTGAACTACAGCTGCAATACAGTGAGTGCTGCAGGAGATGGAGTGGGGAGCGGGGGGGGGGCAGGGGGTAATCAGGGCTGCCAGTGGCGTTCATATCACACAGTGTCAAAGAACAATGGCGACAGGCAGACACACTGAGAGGAAATCTGACGGCCAAGAGAGGTTTCTGAGGGCTTTAGCGGGGATAACAATTCATTTCATCCACGCTGCTTTGTTCCAAGCTCTTTTCACGCCCAGAAAAATTAGACAAGAGTGGAACGGGGAGGAGGAGGGCGAGTAGAAAAGAGCTTGCTAATTAATAAAGTCAGCTGAGAGTGCCTCTGGAATGGAAGGGTTTTAGGAAATTCCGTTTTTAATCAACTTGTTCAACAAAAAATGGAACGTAAGACAAAAGGGAAGTGGGTGTTGGGGGGTTTGCTGAAGTGATTGTTTTCTGTTGAATGTGTTTGAGTATAGGTTTAGTTTCACAGGTTGTGACTCCATTCTGAGAGCTTGTCATCAGACACTTCTTGATCTCTGTCTCTGTTTCCAGGCAATAATCCATCCCTTGTTTCTGATCCACAGAATATTTTTGTACCCAGAAACAAGCACGTACTCTCTGAGCAAAAACAAAACAGGTCGTGTCAAACAAGGTAAAGCTTCTGCCCATGACAGCTATCCAATAGGTACACTCTATGATAAAGACTTTTGTTGTGAAGCTCAATGGAAATCAATACAGTGCAATGTGCCAACAGTTTTCTTCTCTTTTTCTGTTTATGTCTCTAAAGAAGCACTTTAACTTCTTCCACTCCAGTCTTCCCTACCATACACCTATTTTAGAGGGGGGCAGGGGGGAGCAGGTCAGCAGTAGACGTCACATCGAACCCCTATACATGATCTGAAAACTAAAAAATAATAGACGCAGTTCAGCACTGTGTGTTAAGTTCTTCTAGTCATTAATCTGATATTAACTTTATGTTTTGGTTAGAAGCCTATTTATTTACAGTTTGTAAGGTCTGAAATTAGAGAAGTATTTAATGATCATACCAATGCTCAATTATATCTCATAAATTGTTGCAGCATTTTTTTTTGTGGATGTTATTTGGTCTAAATCTAAATGTAAATATTTTGAGCACTCAAGACAAAACATGAATAACAGTGGACAAAAGTCCCTCCAAGATATCACAATAAGACACCCAGATCTTGAGGAACCTCATGCTGTGATTTGCTTTCAAAAATGTTGGACAGTTTGGAGAATTTTGTAAAATGTGCATTTACTGAGATTGAATAGTAACCACTGGAACCGCTGGATGGAGAAATTGCTCTGAAACCTCTCACGTCCAATATACCTACTATATAAAAGAAGTTACTATGGTGACTAACATACATAAATGCAGGTGGGCTCATTGGATCCAGAAGAGTCTCAGTTTTTCGTCATTCCCGATGAATGCAATTACAAGCCTGTTAGGGACCCCTATATATGCAGACATATTCCAATGCAATATTTATAATGGGTAAAAATGACTTTTTAACATGGGACAAAGGGCATGATGTTTCCCAAGTAGGATCTGCATGAAGTGGGTAGTTTGTAAACGGTTAAAAGTTTGTTTATACCCATTGAACCAATTTTTATTGGGACATCTTTAGGTCAGAGGTCAAGGAACCCCTTTCAAAACGGCCAAACCAGACATTTCCTTGCCTAAATGTAGCCTAACTGCAACATTATTTAACCCCTGGTCCCGACAAGTTAGCATGATAACTGTATCATTACAGTAGCTTTTAGTCTGAGCCGAGGATACAGTGTGGAGTTGAAAGGGCTAAGGCAGTTCTCTGCCTCATACAGTGTTAAGGACAGTTACGTATTTCTGATTTCTAATTGAGTAATTACGTCCTGCGGGCAAAAGGTGACTGCAGCACTGCAGAAGTGAGGTTAAATGCAGGAACCAGTCACCTCCTGTCTAATTGGCTTTTAATTGAACAGGAGTCATTGAGCAGAGGACTTTGATGACTACAGGGAAGCAAAGTCCACAGCACATTCTCAGGTCTCTGTCTTTTCAGACCTGCCTGTCTGCAGCAAAACCAATTCATAATAATTATAGTCGCAATTGTCTCTCGGACAAAAACCTGTAATCCCCTTTCACCGCCTGCCAGCCTGTATTTCTCTCTTCTGCCCTTCACTTCTGCAAGTGACATTCTTAACTGAGATACCAAGGGACTTAAGTAGGCTGTATATTATGGTGACTCTGAGCCTGCCATTCGCTGTCCTTGGGAGGCTTGTCTGATAACATCTCATTGGGCTGTGGAGAGAAAAATAACAAAGGCACAAAACAAACAAAAGGCGGTAAGTGTAAGTTGTGTCACTCAAAAATAGAAAAATGCAATTCAAGGCATCAAGCCTGTTTTCCACCCTCCAGTTTTTTTTTTTTTTTTGCCTCAGAGGGGATTTATATTCAATTACTCCTAATCGTACCTTTATCTGTATTGTCACTTTGTCAAAGATTTGATTTATATTTCATCAAACAGTTAAACCCAAAACTATACTGATTCCCAAGCATCCTCCGTGTTGTGTTTGTCTGCCTGTGGGAGGGTGATAACCAGAGAGGAAGGCTGAAGAAACATGCTTACCTCATCTCCTAAGCGTCTGATACTGCAGAATGGGATCGTAAGGTCTCCGCGGTGCAGAAGCTCCTGCCGCAAATTGTTGCTCTTTCCAGTGCTAGAGTTTATCTGTGGGATGGGGTGGGAGGGGGGTGCAGAAATGACAAGGCAAACGATTATCTTTCTGAGAGGAGTGCTTGCGGATTGGAAAGTTGCTTTGGTGTTGCCTGCGCTGCGCGGGTTATGGGAGGTTAATGTGAAATTTCACAGCGAATAAGAGCAGCCGGCGGGGAAAAAGTCAGAAGGAGCAAGCCGGGGCAGCAGGCTGGTGAAGGAGGAGAAGGGGGAGGTGTGATTGGAATACATCTTAATCTGGCGCTCTGTTTCTGTCAAAGCTTGTTCCGGGTCAAATTATGAGCGCTGGCCAGTGAGCTCAGTCCCATTACAAACAGATGAGTCGATCGCTCATCCTGTTACGCCTTTACAAGGCTTCCCCGCTACTGCAGACAGGTACAAATTTAAGGCTGAGCGATGCCCCAAATTGGATCCAGTAACTAGGCCAATGGAACTACAATATCACTTTACGATCTCGACACTGAAATCCAGCCTCACACCACAGCTCAACTAGAAGCGATGGGGCTGCCATGCCCCCTCTGACATTTTCAAGGTATTACTCAAGTTATATTCATTAAACACAGCCTCTCCACTAGTCGTATAACCCAACAGGAGTGAAATATACATCACTTTATTTTGCACAGTTGCCATGTTGTGGCTGTGCAAAGGAGTGCCGCTGTGCAAAAAATCTCCCCTCAAACTCA
>JAOWBC010001486.1:5693319-5704286 GCA_028566105.1 Hypoplectrus providencianus
TCATTAAGGTACAGTAGGGGATGAATCAGTCATCCACAGCCTGATGAGCATGTTACTTAAATGCATTTTTGTTTTTTTTCAATTTAGTCCAGACGTTATATACCTTTATGTAGGACATAGATCAGAAGGGAATATGACATCAGACCTGGGATAGCATTATCAATTATGGTATGCCAATAGTGAAGTCTAAGAGAGCAGAGGGCAGACCATCCAAACTGAGCATACAAATGACATTGTAAGGAACACTTTAAAATCTTACATGAGTGAGAATAATCAATTATAATATAAGATACATGTACATCGTCAGACTTAATTTAGAGGAACTTAGCATTGTGTTTTACCACCAGTCGTTCTGTTGACAGATAGTTAAATTAAATCAAACCAGAGAAAAATTAACTTTTTATGAAGTGAGATTTGTTAAGCTGGTCCTAAACACCAGAAGTGTAATCCTCCTCAATTTGATGTGCTATTCTCGTACGTGCTCACATAAATTATGTAGGTCATCCATGAGAGCTACAGTACACCAAAATGACATTTCTTCCTGCATGAGTAGCTCACACGTTGTGCTGCGTTCAGTCCAGTTCAGACTTAAAGGAGATCTTATTGTAGGCGCTGAGGCCCTGCTGCTCTTTGGGGCATAATTCTGAGTGCAGTTAGATTCCATTATCTGATAATTCCCTGTGTCGCAGTCATTAACTGTGTGAGATCTGTTGATCTTGAGACTCTAAATAAAAGTGTTTTCTCACAGGGGAGAGCTGCAGGGTTTTTATGTCAGCCCCGGACAAAGGTAGGACAGATGGTGAAACATCCTGAGGTTGAGTAAAGCATACTTAAATTGCGATTGTACAGTGATATTTATCCTGGCTTCTTCTGTTTGCTTAATTCTATGAAATGTGTGCTCAGCCTGATGCAACACTCCACAAAGGTACAAGCTATTATGAAAAACAAACAGTCAGCCATGAGGAGTTAATCAATCAAAGGAGCTTCTGCTTCAATATAACCATGACAAGAAATGGCATGGCGGAGCGGACGGCAGCAGAGGTTGTCAACATGTATTCAAAGATTGGATGAGTCATTGCTGGAAGAGGGGAAATCCTATTGTAATATGAAACAGACTATGATTTGGGCAGATGTGGATGAATAACCCTCAGTGTTATGCAGATGAAATGGCAGAAGCAGGAAGAGGAATGACACAGGCTTGTCTGTCAAACCCAGATGTGTCCTCATTTCCAGAGCGTCTCTATCTTATCAGCCCTGCGGATCCCTGAGGTACAGGAGCTGCCGGCTGGCTCTGGGGTGTTTTGGGGGGATCTCAAGGACACACAGAGATGAATGGTAGACTCTGGGATGGCAGTGACCTCCTGAAGGTTAGGGGGCGTATGACGAGATTCAGTTGCATAACCTTGATATTATTAAGCATGATTGTAATGTCAATCACAATTTGGTAGAAAGGTGGATAGATCAGATAGATCTCTGCCATAATCTATATCCAAACTCCCTTTAGTAGACAATTAAAGTTGTTTGCTTGTCTTGCAGACAGACATGAATAAGCATGAATTCAGGCTTTTCATGCATCAGCATTATGTTTGTGTTTGTTTGGCATCCTTTAGATCTCTGTATTGCAATGAAATCACAGCAAAACCTTTTTGTTTTGGGTACTACTGATGTGTTAGCAATAGATCGGCAGTCATCCAGACCCAGGGAGGAAAATAAATTCTCACTGACACATAACGGAGAATATGAAACCCCATCCTGCATCATCTCAAAGATCCAGAACAGCAACACTGCATAGTGCATCACCGTATCCCAAAAGTGTTGGTGTATATTTCATATAAGATTCAGAGGATTAGAACCTCTCTTTTTTTCTTTATTTAAATGTGAAAGTGCTGAAAAGTATTTCGTCCTTAAAATCAGTCAACACTCCCATATTCATAATCTTGCAGCCCTTCAGTAGGAACATGCTACAATAAGGTAAATCTTGTCCAAAGGTTTGAAACAGTCTTTGTTCTAGCCCATATTCTAATGCTGTTTATAATATGTTGGCCTTCAGGTTGAAAGATTGACTCATGGTGTCTCTTTCAAACAGAAACACTCATTAACTGTTTGCCAGGCGCCTTTGAAACATCAAATGGTTTTGTTTTCTGAAGCAGTAAAAAGGCAAGAAAAATAATTCAGCACATTTATCTTTACAAAATTATTTCTGTGATTATTTTCCATAATAGAAATCATCTCGCACTGCATCTTATATATGCTGATGTTTGAATACAGTTAGTTTAATCTCTGATGAAGGTGAATATTGAAGCTATTGAGTCTCCAAATATGTCTTGACAGAGGCTTTGGGGGAAAAAAAATCCAACATGCTGAGACACCATGGATGTTTTTATGAGAGCTGGACACGGCGCCACCACTCAGCCCTGCTGCCAAGTCAACGGACCCTTTGGGACCACAGGGCCAGCAGGAGAAACACGGCTGTGTGTGTGCAGTGGGCCACACAACACAGCAGCCTGATCGCCTGGGAAACATATTTCCCTTTAAATTAGCTTGTTCTTGTTGTATCACAAAAACATTTAGAATTGGAGCCCATGGATAGCTGGTTGGTTGGAACGATGGCTCAAACAAACACAGGAGTATTGCTTTCCATATTTAACCAAAAGTGCACCTTAACTTATTGATTTTACAAACATAACCATTTAAGCCCAAATTATGGTGTTATATTGAATTCCAGTGCTTCCATGCCTTTATTATTTGTAGACACCCACAAAACTGTCCATCATCAACACTGCAAATAGGAGAAGAAAACGTGTCTACTATAGTTAGTATGTTTTGGAGTGAAGACAGAAAGAGCCATCTGCAAGCTTCTCCGAGAGGCAGCTGTGGGACTGTTTCCAAATACCCATGTTATTAAATGATGGTTTTTGTTCTTGTACTGCCTTATATTTTACTGACATCCCATATTGTCAAATTTGGATCCATTCCCCTTACTTTGTGTCCCCTACCTTCATGTGATAAGTAGTAATTTTGCTTCTGGAAGATAAATGGATTTCACTGTTTGAAGAGAAGAAGATGAAGGGTGGGGGAAGGGGAGTGGGGGGATCAGGTTGGAGACTGAGAGAAAGAAAGTCAGTGGGTGGGAGACAGAGAGGGTTTGAGTGTGGAGGTATTCTGCACAGATACTATTATCATTTATTATAATTGGACCCTATTTTTTTTCACATAATTTAGAAGTATATCAAGTGAAGAAATGAGCGTGTGAAGAGTTGCTTTGAAGATATGTTGGAGATCATCTCTCAGCATGAGATTATACAGTGCCAGCAGCGTTTCAGCAGCTTTCTGTACCATATGGATCTCAAGACCATGGCGCCCTTGGCCAAGGTTTTAAATAGCAAAGGGAGCTTACTGTGTGTGGCATCGGTGAATGCCATTCCAGTGACCATGAGACACAGCCTTCAAAAGTCTGCAGTATTTGATCTCATTCATAGAAGTCCTAGATGGCACTCAAGTTCCTTCAGTTTGTGTAAGTAAGTGTTGCCTCTTACGTCCTCTAAACAAAACTGCAAACTTAAACTGTAAGAAATGGAAAAACGTCAAAGGTAATAGAAAAGTAAGGTTGATGCTTTGATTTGGATGGTCTCATCATGTTTTTGAGGGGTTTGGTCTTATTTTTCATGAATGAATAAACCAGCATATCGTAGGGAAATGCAGTCACCAACAGGTGTGTAGCGACACTAAAACTCAACAGTGGAGCAAAACAAGCATTTTGTAACTCCATTGGTAGGACAAAGAGACATTCTCTCAATTTGAATCATATTTCTCAACATATCCTCATAGCTGCTCATATGATATATGAGAAATACTGTTGCACACCCTTTAAATTTTACACAATCTCAAATATTAATATGAAATATTTGTGGGAAAAAAAATCTTTCTTGTGTTTCAAAAGTGTGCCTGCATTAGACAGACAAACAAATACAAATTATACATATTTTTGTTTATCGTTTACAAGAAAAACTAACAAAACTAAATTCTTGACAAATTCAATGTGTCAGTTCTCAACATTTTCAGCATCAAAATCATCAAATAAGAGAGGATCTATTTAGGACTGAACAAAAAATAAATAAACCATCATAGTGACCAAATTATGTATAATGTCCCTCATGAGCCTTTCACCTTGTTGAGGGGTAATCTTGTCACATTCTTCTTGAATTACTGATTTTAATACTTCTAAATTCTTTGGTTTACGCTTTGAAACAGACCTTTTGGTTATGCACCTCAGATATTCAATGGGGCTCATGTCCGGGGATTGAGCTGGCCACTATCGCATTACCAGGAGGAAGGTAAAGCTTGAAACTTGACTCATCTGACCACAGAATCTTCTTCCAATTCCTGGCTGTCCAGTTCTCTTGTGATTGGGCCCAAAGATGCCAGGATAATCTTTGTCTCTCATGGATAAGGGTTTCTTGACAGCCTCGTAGGACCATAAGCCATGATCAGAAAGTCGGCCTCCTACAGTGTGGGGGGAAAACTGGACACCAGTTTGGTTTGACCACTGCTGCTGAAGCTTCTTTGATGTCATTAGGCGTTTTCCCTGCGCATGCAGATCAGGACTCGGTCATTTCTTGCTGAGGAAACCCTTGGACACCCAGATCTTGGTTTGTCTTCTGAGTAGTTAGTTTGTCTGTATTTCTGCAGAGTGTATCCAACTGCATCTGCACTTCCTGGCTGTCTGGCGGCAGCTATATCCTTCCTGGCTGAGAATCTGTATCTTCAGGCATGTTTCCTGCATTAGGTTCCTTGTTTTAGCCATTTTTTGTCTGAAGAACTTTTGATTGTGCTCGTTTTATATAGACAAGAAGCACAGCAACAAAAAATGTGTCTTTTAATTCAAAGCATAACCTTTATTAGTGGATCACTGGTACCAAGATGATCCAATACTCAGTATCTCTTGTGAAAAAAAAAATGCACTTAAAGACCTAGGAGTAATTCTTCATGCACTATTTCACAAGTGCATGGGTTGTCTGAAACTGTTTTTCCAACACTGTATCACGTGACATATGTTGTGAATGCAATTGCTTTAAACAAGTGCCAAGGCACCAAAACTACCTAGTGTAGGAAAAAGAATGGGGGTTTGGGTTCATTCTAACCTGATAGTTGCTGTTTTTAAACACCCTGTTAACGTTTTGACCTGGAACTTCTTGGTTAGGTTAAGGCATCAAAACTACTCCATTAAGTTGAGGAAAAACAATAGGGTTTGAGTTAAAATAACCACCTTCATTAGGAACCACTGGGATGTGATTGACCAAGAAAACAAGCTGAAGGGTACTTTGAGTGTAGTGTTTGATTAACTGCATACTGTGACGATCTCTGCTCTAATTAATGTCATCAAAGTCATTACATATGTTTAACTTTAAATCCAAATGTCTTTAAATTGTATAAAATTATTGACCCAGTCATCGGATGGACCACCAGCAGCGGCCACTTCCAGGCCTGTGACTTATTTTCTTGTTGACTTATGAGTGCTTTTGACTTCCCCTTACCTTCACCGGCTCAGGAGCTGGTGCTAAAACGCTCCATGAACTACGACAAAAACCTTTATTAAAGTATTAAGGTACGGACTGAAAAGCCCATCATTTTTAGATGTTTCTCCCAAATTGGCCTGCTAAAAGCTACACATGGCCTTAAGATGTTTTGTGAATATGGCCTCTGCCTTCCACTTGATGTGCTCTTAAAGAATGTGTGCCAGCCGAGCTGCCCGGGAGCAGAAGCCAAGAGATGAAGGGTCTGGAGAGTGCTCGGAGCACAACCTTTTTCATAACTTACTGGCAACCCTTCATATGCAGGAAAAAGGGGAATGGAGTGGATAGTTTTCTCAGGAGCAGACGAAGCCTCTCTTTTCACCTGATGTGTTTTGCTTTATCAGGTTTTACCTCTTATCAAGTCTCTCAGCGGGATAAGTGTCACATTTTGACATTTCGTTTTCATGAGCAGGAGATATAAAATATATGATATGATATTATTTGTTGTTCCGCAGAAAATTCATTTTGCAAGACCCTCACATCATAAACAGTGGAGGGTAGCGCATCCTGGCAGCCGTTTTCAATGCTGAATAAACGCTGACTCGGCAGAATGCTTCTTCACAGAAAAACCCATGTAAATATAGCACTGGAGTGAAAGTTAAGATGACATCTGCAGTTATCCATAGATGTTCCTGGCATCTTAATGTGGAATCAAGCTCTACAGTAAATGATTCTCTTGTCAATATGTTTAAAAAGTTTTTGGGTTGATTTTTAGCTTCTTTTTTTTTTTCAAATCACATTCACAGCTTTTACATTCAAGTACATCATCCATCTGGTCATCCTTGACCAGATTTATTCATTCTAAAATTGTTGAAATATTAATACTTCAAAATTCAACAGGGCACACTGAAAATTTATACTGCTTTATTATTTCCCCTGTAGCAGACTGCTCTTGCTCACTTTCTTTCTTCACCTTTTGCAATGTAGCTTCTGCATACTTAACTCTTTCCACGTTTCTTATCCAAAGGGCTGAACCCATTCTGACCCGGATAAAGGAGGATCACACCCGCATCATCCTGCCGGCCATAGACAACATCAAATACAACACATTTGAGGTGCAGCAGTACGCCAACGCTGCCCATGGCTACAACTGGGGGCTGTGGTGTATGTACATCATCCCTCCACAGGAGTGGCTGGACAAGGGCGATGAGACAGCCCCTATCAGGTGAGGCCCTCAGCGGGCGAAACAGCGTCCATTATAGATGAGGATGTTTGATGAAATATGGATAGCCTCGGGATATGACTTATTCATGTTTGGAACCATCAAACTAAGGTGCACTGTGGTCCGACGGGCCACACAAACACAAAAATAAAGCCTTAGCGTACACAGCTGTCTAATTACCATGATGAATCTCTTCATTTTGATGCAGGATCACAAGGCCACAGAGATGCAGTGTCATTAGTGTAATTGTGTGTTGAATATGAGCAAGGCATTCCATTATATCCACCGCTGATTGGAGGGCAGAGCTGGCTGGATCGTGTTTCCGTATAATCCTAGAATTGATTATGTGTCCTTGGTAAACAAAAAAAATATATACTTGACCTTAATTGACTGAGAAAGTGCTCAGGAGTATTTTGTTCCATGGAAATTGTGTTATGTATATACATATATTCTAATCAACATCTGTTGGTCCGGGGCAAGCCACAGTAATCTGAACTACTACCCAAGTGTGTTAAATAAGGCCTTTCAGTTCAAAGCAGTTTTTCTGTTCAGTGATGGAGACCAAAAAATATTGTTAACACTTCTGGTTACAGCATATCTGCATAAGATAGAAACAAGATTAGTTATAAGGGATGAAATCCATGCTGGAAGTTTGAGTTTTATTAAAGTTAATTTAAAGGAAAAGTGTTTTCAAGAATTAGGAGGATCTGTTTGTAGGGGAAAAAAAAGTTGTTTTTTTTATTTACAAAAATTGAGTTGTCATCAGCTTGAAATGAGCTGAAGGGCAGATTACCCTGTTTTTTGGACCATGGCAGCATCAAAGAGGGCACATTTGTGTTGTTGTTTTTTAAACTGGTGTACCAAGAGGGGTTTCACTCTTTGCTCCTGCACGCCCTACATCAGTGTGCACTGCAAGGCTTCTAAGTAGCCCAGAACTGACAAATTCTCCAACCTGTTTGGAAAGGGAGGGTTGAGTAGAGGGGTTTGGATCACCGCTAGATGCCACAAAATTTTACACATGGGCCCTTTAAGAGAGGAGAAGATATTCCTTTTTTGATCAACAGGTCTTGCAGCAGCATGAGTACTAAGTAAAAACAATACAATATATAAATAGTATGAAATGAGAAAATAAAATTGAACTATAAGACAAAAACTAACAACAGACACTACAAACAGTGGTGTGTAAAAACCTGATTTGTAAGCATATCAAAGCGTCATTAAAAATGATTTTTTAAAAACGCTCAAAAGAAAAACTTACTCAACATAATGAATAGAAACAGTATTTCTGTTTAAAGACCACCAGCGATAAGAATAGCAATACTTGATCAATGCTATGGAAATATTTGTTGAATGCTTTCTTTGCAGGAATTGTCCCTGAGCGTTTGTCAACAGAACACTTTAACTTCCTCTCTGGCTAAGTGAAAGTAAAAGCAGATCCCAGAACATGCTGTGTGTATGGCATATGGCCTTGCTCCATTATTTTAATGTTGTATTACTTCATGTCCAAAAGGTCCCAAACACAGCAAAATTAAAAAGACAAACACAGGCAGAGGGCAAGGATTGTTTTTGTATTAGTCCAAACACTGCTTTTAAATCTGAAATCCTGCATTGTAACACTATTAAACTGAATGGTCACGACCAAAACGCTGGAACCGTGTAGGCTGCATCAAGTGCTGATGCTGACCAGAATATGAATATCAATGGATGTTTACCTGCTCAAGCGAAAAGTGTCCAATCTCCTCTTTGTCAGTTCCATGTTTTTTGAAGTGTGGTGTCAGATTTTGTCAGATGTCTAATACAAAACCAGATCCTGGGCCATGCAGTCCGGCACTGTTCTCCTTTGTGAGCGCTCCAAACAGAATTGGTCAGCACTGCTATAACAATGAGAAAATCACTTCCATCATTCAGCAGAGAACATTAGCATGATTTCGTTGCCAGGGCAGTGTGACATTAAGGCACAACCATAGAAGACAGGAGTGCAGTAACTGGAATGTGTTCAAAACACAGGTTTAGCTAAAGCTTAATTGATACCCGTTGGTATTATTCAGCGTCTCTTGCTAGGCTCAGTTTTATTATACATGCCTGCCAAATCTGAAAATATGATGGACAGAAAAAAGATGGGTACAGTATGTACATTGGAAATGTGGTCATGCCTACTAAAATGTCCTTTAACGAAACATTGTAGCTACCTCTTGCTGCAGGAACACCTCTACTCGCTGCCCCTGAGCTCTGATCTCTCTGATGAAATGAATAAATGCATGGATCTCAGTGGATCAGGCAGGGAAACAATTGGCACTGTGAAAATAGATGATATATCATGACTGAATTGTCTTATCATATGGACATTAAAAAACTCTTCAAGGACACGTTTAGCATTTTGTTCTTCGTGCTTTGCATGGAGGAACTAACAGCATAGTGTTTTGTTTTAATGTGGTAAAGCCAATGCAGGTGCAGGAGCCAAATGTACAAGGTCAAGCCAGAGCCAGCACAAAATAGCTCAGCTATTGTTTTTCATCTTGTCCATATTCATGGCACTGCAAATGGCTGTAGGCTTGGTGCATTGCCACTGCAGCTTAAGTGCTATAAAATCCTGAGGTCAGATCTGAAGGTGAAACGTACAGACATATGAAATCTTTAATACCCGAATGTTTTTATTAGAATAATAACCTCAAATATGACACCTGATTCAGTAGTGTTTGTGATGGCCAAAGGGTGTCCAGCAGCTTATTGAGCTTGACTTTTATTCACCATTCCTTAGAAATCATGGACAAGAAAAAATATATGGACACACTATCTTTTTTTGTTTGTTTCTGGCTCAGTGACACAGAAATTGCTGATGTGTCCTCAACAAAGGTCTTCTCATACCTGCAACAACTGGTATTTTTGGCCACTTAGGGAGAGTGACAATGAACTCAACATAAATCTGATGGATTACCTTACCTTAGTCGTGTTTGTGTGCACCTGTTTTTGATATCAACTATCTTGAGGGAAATATCTGGCGCTTTGTTTCATAAACAATTCACTATGTTCACCAGCCAGTTGCTAAGCGTGTCTGTCTGCTAAGCAGGCCATGTACAGTCGGTTTTTAGAGTGCTTCTTCAGAGAAGAGCAGCAGCTGAAAATAATGTGATGAGTCAATTGAAGCAATAAAGCTGAGGCTCATCATCAGGTAAAGCTCACTGTTAATCTGACAGGAGCTGCAGATCCAGCTCATAATGCCTTTCACCTTGTCACACTTTAACACTGTCATCCATACACACATGTTGTGTTCATATTGATTATAGCCAGGCATGAACCCGTTGTAAAATTCTCTGCTAATACAGATACAGATGTTTAAAATCACAGTGTATCAGTATGTTTTGTTGTTGTACATTTATGTTTTGTTTTCATTTATAACTCCTTTTGTGCCAAGGAAACTACATATTCATTATATAAAATGTAACTGAACTGTTCTAATGACATTCAGTCATTAATTCTTGTTATACTTACTTACATCTCATTGCCATCCCAATAAAACATTCATGCAATACATACATTAATTGTAAAAGTAATCAAAAAAGGCAATAAACTATCATTACATAGTTAAACATAATAGGTTGGAACCCATGGCTGAATATAGGCGTCCTTTGAAAACAATACCGGTCCCTTATGAAAAGCTTTCCCATACTGTTGGCCTAATTTTCTAAATACTGACTCATCGACTTATACCCTACTTTTTAGAAGGATGCATGCTTTCTTCCCAAAGTCAAGCATCTCTGCCTTATTCCAGCTCTGTTCCCATTTTCAATGCTCATTGCATGGAGCAAATACATTTGTTCTTTCTCTGAAAAAGTCTTGTATTCCCACACACACATGGCAGCAAACTGAATAACCTCATAAGTTATATACGGCCAGTGAATTCTTTCACCATTCAGCAGCTGCAGTAGCAACATATGCTTGCTACTTATGTCTGGACACCAATAACCATAAGCATTTAGCCAGTACAAATTTGCTGCAGTGCAAAAGATGAACATCAGTCGCTGCCATCCATGAAAGTCATCTTGTTCTAGTCCCATGGTGGTCCACATGGTGATTATAGCGATGTTTGAATGAGAATTTGTGCATCCCTAAGTAAAGCTGCTTCAACAACTGTTTTAACGCTGTCCATGTGCTAGGCCAGGCATGGGCAAACTAAGGCCCGGGGGCCACATGCGGCCCGCTGGGCTTTTTAATCCGGCCCGCAAACCTATATA
>JAOWBC010001486.1:5722179-5733232 GCA_028566105.1 Hypoplectrus providencianus
CCTCCAGCTCCTACAGTCTACGGCCGTCCACAGCAAAAGAAGTCACCTTGAAAAGGGCAGGAACATCATTATGAGGCGGCATTAAGCCCCAGCCATCTGCGGACACCAGCCATTCTGGCAGCTTCAAAATCATCAGCGTGCCCGTGTCCATCAAGCAGCAAATGACAGTAGGCGCTGACCATATGTGAGCTCTTTCCAACAAACTGAGTCATTCCAGAGATGAGAACAAATCTTCGGCCTCTGAGGAATCCTGGTATTACACTTCATCAAGTGGAGGAGACAAATGCGGAGGATTATTGGAAAAATGCCATAATGAGGAATGCTGTTGGAGCCTGTGGACAAGGCACCATACACTTAAGAGCCCGGTAGTGACGTACAGTGCTGTAGCATATCCTATACTGACCTCTGTATATGTAACTCATGTGGGGATTTATTCAGCTGTAGGGGCTGTAGTACACATAAAATGAGCCTGGTCTCTATTTAATGTGTCCATTCAATCATCTTAGAACAAAGAAACACAGTAGCTTATTTCATGTTGGTACCCCATTTTTGGTGGTCTTGGTCTCAACTAGGCAAAAAGCTTCTTTGGTCTCAGTTTACCTTCTGTCTGTGACTTTGGTTTCTGACTGTTTTCTCTTCGACTCACATTAGGTCGCCTTTACCACAACCCCCTATTTACTCATTCCGTCCCCGATGACTGATTCATTCTCTCACACCACAGTAGAGTTACAACATGGGAGGATCAATCTGCTCCCCATCAATACAGCCCCTGTAAAGGTAACAATAGCATTGGATATTGACTGGGCATTTGTCTTTTTCAATGCCTGCATTATTTAGTGGTTGAATCAATCCGTTAGGGCTTAATGGACTCAGGTTTACTTACTCCATGGTTCATTACTGTATGTTCCAGCCTACATCCGTCTCAGGGAGGAGAGACAAGTGAGAATAGATGCAGTTGTAAATGTTGTGTATACAAGACTCAGATGAGGTATTGTTTCAGAAGAATTACTGCAGCTGATGAAGGACTTACTGCCAACATATGGCGAAGTGAAGCAGCTCTGCATATGCTTTATGTTGTTCTGGAATTTACCATAGGGTTTGCATTCAATCAGCTGACACTATAAAACATGCTCATGATTTGCATTTATGCATCTGTGCCTCCCATGCATAGATAATTCAAGACTTATGCTGTCTTGTTTCGACTGCAGGTCCCGCTGATCCTGGCTATATCTGTAATTTACGCCTCAACAGATGTGAGATGGGGATGTATACTTTATATTTGCTGTTTAACAGTGACATGTAATGTACTACTCAGCCTGATATGGCTTTGGAAAGATGACATGGCTTCCTGAGCATCAGCATACATCAGAGAGTTGCTGCTTTGGTGTTCAGGGCCAAAGGGATAAGTAATTAGACAGACCCTGTCAGCTTGCCTATTATCCATGTGAATCATAAACTTCATTAAAAACCTCTTTCTAGAGTGACTGCAGATACTCCCACCTTAATTTGAGCACATTTTGACAAGGTAATTAAGATAATTTCAGATGAATTGTGCATTTCACATCCATCTGCTATTCTGTACAATTGAATTATATAGAGAAGCACCAAAAGCTCTCTCCATGGATAGTATCATTACCAGGAAAAAAAGTAACACTTAACAAGCACAGATTGGCTCAGCTCATTCATTATCTGAGCATTAGTTAATCTGTTCACGCAATTGTTTCTCTTAGATGTTCTCAGACTCAGGCTGGAAACTTGAAATGATCTGACAAGACTGACGTATTTGAAGAGTACTAGAGCGCACTGATTTGGCCACACCAGCAAATCGGCATATCAAAGACGAAGGGCAGCAACTGGATGGAATTAGCTTTTGACAGGCACAGTTAAAAGGGCCTCTGCATCTATCTATCTCCCCATCACAATTCTCCATTTCTGGATGTATGAGGAGGAGAGGCAGGAAGAGAAGGCGTGTAATGAAGTGATGGGCCATGGGGAGTGTCTCACATCCAGCCTCTCAATAGAGGAGGGAACCTTCAATTCGCAATGCTTTGAACATCAGTCATCATTACACAAGACTTGAGAGGAAGGGGATGGGGGAGGCTGCCTGATAGTGCATCTGTCCAGTGAGAGATCATACAGTGTAGCCTGGAACAGAAGTCATGGCTCCAGACTACAATTTTACTAGGAGCACTGGGGCTCCTAGCTTAAAGTTTTTTAAGGGCACAAGAAGAAAATTGAGGGGCCCACCTTAAATCAACCCGCAACACAAATCATATTTAATATTAAATTTTAAATTGCCAGCAAAAAGGGTTGCTAACAGAAGTCCAATTGTTTAGTTTAGTTGTCAGTGAGAAAATGTTTGCTATAACTATATAGCTGGAGCTGACTTTAACTGATAGCTTATTCACCCCTTTCTGCTCCACAATCTTGTCTAAAAAACATGTTTTCTGGCTCCAAAAACTAAGTTGACCACAGCCAAAATGCCAAATTCTAAGCATCAAAAGAATCTTTAAAGTCGGTGATGTTACAGTTGCTACGTTGATTTCTTTATGTGAGATCTTAATTAGGAAAAATATCAGTATTTTCTCCTATTACTAATAGCCTGTCAGCTTAGCAAAGACCAGAAACAGGAGGAATAGCAAATTAAAAAAAACAATGTAGGACTGTTGAATACATACAGAAACAAATCAGTCAACAAAACATCACATAGTTACATGAGGCTCTGTGCAAGGCAAGGCATTTAGGACAAAATCTTGTTACTTTTTAACAGATCTGGGTGTACCATTCGCCCCTATTCTTTAGTCCCTATTTCTATGCTTAGTTAAGCAAACCATACTTGGTGCAGAGATGAGCAAAATACAAAATCCTCTCATTTTAATTTTTTCATAAAGGAAAAAAAAACAAAAAAACAACAGATTTCTGATAAGGTGGAAACATGAACCTTTTCATGTGTGTATTAAACAGTTTAAACAGAGTGTAGGCTAAGACTCATTCAAGCTTAAACACAAAGTCAAATGTCAAGTGCATTAACTAATTCTTAAGGATCAGGCTCAGTGTCACCTAACACACAATGACTCTGTAACAAAAGGTATACTTTGCTTCCTGCTCAGATTTCTACCTTCACTAGTCATTTTCCAGCCTTCTCAAACACACACTGTTCAGAGAAAAGCCTCTCACTGCACACTGTTATTTTGTATACTTGTTATCCTGTTAACTAGATGTTACATATTAACACTATTGGGGATCGCTCCTAATAAGATTGCTTGTTTGTGCTTTTGTAAAAATGTGAATGTATTATTTATGGTAATTAAAGGCCACTGTAAGCCGAGCCAGAGACCCGTCAATGTTGCATTTCCTTCTTTGCTGATGGAGGTCGATAAGTCATACATTTCTTAATGCACATTTAACTCTTCAAATGCCAGTGAGAAATGGCTTTATCACAAGAGAGCCTGAGATCCTCTTATTGTTTCACGTCACATCATAAAAAAAACGAAAGGTGCCTAAATGATTATGCAGTGACATATTCAGGTTAATAAATCAGACTGTAGTCCTTCACATTACATTGTTACCTCTGTGTTTCCCTGTTGATATTCTTCTCACTCACACAACAGCTTTGAAAAATGACTTGCTACAATATGATATTCACAGCTTTCAGAACTGGAAATTAATGTTGGTGTGAATAAACATTGCATAGATAGTGACACCAAAGCTGATTCTAAATAAGGAAAAAGGTTAGCTCCATGACTGTTTGAATATATTCTCTGTCTAATAACATTTTTGCCTGCCAGGATGGTTCCACACATAAAGCACCCTCAGATTGTCTCCACTGTACCTCATAAAGTCACTTTGTATTATATTTTTTAAATTATTTGTTGCAACATCTTAATGTCTTTCTCCCTATAACCTTAAAAAAGAGGTTGAGAGAACTCGCAGTGTGTCAGGCCGCCCTTTATAAGCATTGCAGAGCTTTTTTTTCAAAGGGGATAGACTTTTTGGGATATTATCCTGCAAAAAGACATCCCTTGGGTATAGAGATTGCAGAGCGGGGTGCATTTCAATTAAAAACAGGGACGTGTAAAATTCCCCAGATGCAACCAAGCGCACACAACTCATTATCTCAAGTGGATACAGCAAGTCTGTGGATGGCTTTCTTCCAAGTTAATTGTGAAATTTCCGTGTGAACTTGAAGGAAGTCCTGTTACACAGTTCTGCTTATGAATTGAATCTTTACATGAACCTAAATCTGTTATAATTATATAAATAATTATTATATTTTGTTAAAAATTACTAAATTACTACAAATTGAGCAAATGCATCACATGAAACAGTAGCGACAAATCTAAAAGAAAGAAGTATTATGCAAATGTGCTGTTCCCCTCAGCTCTACAGAGCATTTAAGCCATTTTCAGCATATTGTTTTGGTTTCCTGGCCTGCAACTCTAAAGTTTTGGTTTAGTCAAATAACTCTAATCACCTCTAAAAAAGCCACTGTACCTGCTCAGCCCATAACAGCAGAAAGACAAGGTCATAGCTTAACCCTTACAAGTTACGGGATAGCAAACCAGAATTAGCACTGTGAGCACTTCAATGAGAAGAATCCAATTGATAAAATTGGTACTTCATAAATCATTATGCAGTTCACTGATGAGATGGTCATATGTATAAAAAAAATGTTTAAAAAAATGCTAATTCATTTAATATAAAGTCAACAGGTACAGGACTGGAGTGTGCTTCGATAGTGACGCAAGCCACTCAAAAGTAGATTATACTCTCTGCTTTTGAAAGAGGCTATTGTGATTCATTTTTAATCTAAACCAAGTAAATCATTTTCAGTTGTGGATATCAGCAGTTGCAGAGCAAAATAAATAGACCTACAACTAATCAAGGCAGCATTATTTGACCAATAACCAAAACGTGATGTGAGTGTATATGTTGTTTTCAAGCAGGAAACGCCAGAACCAGCCTCGTCAGCTAAATACAACGTTAAACTGTGTTTCTGAAAATATTTGTGTTCAAAATTAGGCAATGTAGTAGCAGAATCTTGATTTCATATTTTATCAGCAGTTATGACCAGCAGGACCTTGGGAATGGGAGCCAGACCAGACACATCTGCCAGAGCAAATAAACGTGACCTTGTGTGATTCCACATGTTCCCAGGCTACATAACAATTACAGCCCTCGCCATCCAGTCAGGGAGCGACTTAACACTTGGGATTCCAGATGAATGTAATTTAGTAGCTGATTGGACAGAAAACTAGTTTGGGTGTGTACTCTAGTTCCTGGACTGAGAGCAGCAGGGTTAATGCGAGTGCACAATCAATCTTGAATGAAGGAGTCACACTGCAGGAAGATCATCTGCTCCATTTTTAAAATGTCACAGGCCTGCATACTGAGCCTGTTGAATATCAACAAAACAAAAATGATTAAATATTTAGATTGTTTAAATTACAGTGACATTATGTATAATGGTTATGAATAGACAGAAACACTGCATATTTGCCTAAAGTTTCCATAATCATAAGGCACCACAGTAGCTGACAGGAATACTAAATAAATGAAGCAGTGTGAAAGTAAAGAGATGAGTTATATAAAGTTAATTCCCAGTGTTCTGCCAACAGTGCAGTAATGACACAGTAGTAATTATCTTCAGCTCCATATGGAGAGGAACAAATGGCAGTAGGAATTAATGTATTTTTATGATGTTTTGTCAAGAAACTTCAAGCAGGCAGGTAGATTGGCAGTCAATTAATGCCCGCCAGTGAACCAGAGCTGCTCCAACATTTCACTCTGCGATATGACACCTATAATAAAGGGCCTTGTTCTTTTGTTAAATTGTGAATAGTTGTCAAAGTTTTTCAACGGAATAAGTAAAGTGCAGCACAGAATATTTCCTTTTTTTTTTTTTTTTAATAACAAGGAACTTTGGTCAACGCAACTCAAAAAAGGGTGATGGGAATGAACTACAAAAAAGTTTTAGACGAGTGAAAATGTTGACCTGTCAGATGTCGAATAAATGAAGTGATGCAGCTATATCGGCAAAGACACAATGATGTCTCATATGCCTCCAGCACCATGACTCCAAAGTGTCAATAATCAGATGTGTGTGATTGTCCCTAGGAGAAAATCATTAGTTAAACTATTGATTTCTATCCAGCAGTATGGCAGATGTCACGTGTATGCCTGTGTACATGCACCGAAGCATGCATAGGGAGTACAGGACTAATGATATCCTGATACATTGTAAACAAGTACATAATGACACAGTCACTACCCAGAACACAATAAATCATGACAACCGATGAATCAGCCGAGATGTTTCACTCATGAACACAGAGCAGCAGAGAAAAGTGGCGGTGAACTCTGGTTGACCCCAGGCTCCTGCTACAATCTCCCGGCCAAACGTGTGTCCCGTGTTTGTTGCTGCAGGGTAATTTTCCTCCCTGTCTGTCAAATATGTCAGCTGCCTGTCGGGATAAGACATTATATTAAGTCTGCATTATCTCAGTACTCTCTTTCATCATTTCAATCTGGGTTCTTAGCTGCTGGGAGGCTCCATCTCCTCGGCCATATTTCCATTTTGACCACTGATTTAGTAAAAGCCTGATTGGGAAAAATCATCCTTGCACTTTTATTAAAGGTTGCCCTTCTGGGATGAAAGATCAATCTGGCAGTACATCAGCAGAAGTGCCTGTTGTCAGATTGTCAAACAGCCATTGAAATATCCTTCCATTTATTTCCAACATCAAGGTTGGGAGGTTGGCAGGAAGGTCTGTGTCTGACAAAATCAAAACTAACAGTCCAACATTCACGACTTCGTCATATAGGAATGGGCTCAGTGTGCGGAAGTCAGAGAGCCTGTTTCTTTGTCTTTACACAGCCATTTCTGTCAGTTTTTGTGTTTACAACTGAGTGTAATACAAAGACGGAGAGAGAATGAAAGCCCTCCACTCTCATAAATGGGAATGGCAGCTCTGTTAGACTTTCCAATTGTTATCGGATCAAATTCTGTCATTTCATGTGGATTGTAACGCTTAAAAAAATATAGCCGTTTGACATTTCTTTCACAATGTAAGCTTGATATGGAAAAAGCCTTTTTTAGGGCCCCATGGCAACATTTGACGGAACCGTATTTCATATGTAATTCCATATTGTTTATTTTTAACACTGCTGCATATACGGTAAACACTTTTTGTAGTAAAGTAAAATATAAGTATGAACCTGAATATGAGCACTGTCTGTCCCCTCCTAGAGGTTGATTCAGTCCTTTACAAAGTAATTCTATTCAGGACACACTGATGACTCATTTTTAGTATTTTAAATATTATCCTTATGCAGTGACGAGTTTTAACGCTTGCAGTAAGCTTCTATGTGCAGTATTCTCCCACTTTATTGATTGTATTGTGTAATGGCGCTGATGGAAACCTGTTTACTGCTGTTAATAGCTTTTATGCTTTTTATGGCTGATGTTTTCTGTAGCCCCATGGAGCTTATCACGCAAATGGTCCAGCTGCAATTAACTAACTGCATGTACAGAGACAATTAAATTAAATTAGCAATTACATTACCACTACATCAAAGTGCTCTGTGTTAAGTGCTTCCTCTTAATGACGCAGGCTGCAATTTTATGTAGGGTCAGTGCCAAATGAACCTGTGCAAAATGCAGTCCTGGGGACCTGTGTGGGATGTCTGAAGGGGTAAAAGATTAAAACTATCTTATCTGGTATTTAGATGAATTATATTTACATAATATTAGAATATATGATGACCATACCTGTAAGCTATAATCTGCAGCATGTCCTTCTTGAATCTGTATACAGTATTACAATTTTAATGTGTTAGGTGGATCTTATTTTACGTTCATTTATTTACATAATGGTGCAAGTGAGCAGAAACCAATGAGATTAGTGTGTGTGAGTGATTCCACCTTTGGTTCAGCGATTTGGAATATAACAACACGGAGTGAGAGCGTGTCATTAGCAGAGGTGCTCTCAGCATGGCCTTAATATGACTTCCAGTATAAACCCAAAAGCACAAGCCTGCTTATTATGTCTGTAAGGTTGAAAGGAACACATCTCAGACATTTGGTCCTATTTGTTCTGCTAATGCTGGGAAGCCATGGTTATGAAGACACAGGCTGCAGGATAGTCATGAGCAGTGCTGGAATGTAACTCACACTGATGGAGCCAGCAATCTGCTGTCCTGCTTTTCTTCCAACTCATCAGATTGGTGATTCTCTCGTGTTGGAAAAGATCACATCAGCAATGATGGTCCTCAGAGGCGGAGCTGACACGCTGCAGATGTCTTGTAGCAGGTTGTTTGCTGTTAAATCAAGGAGGAAGTTTCCTACCCCCCTTGTTGTATAGTTAGTGGTTTGTGATTAGCTTTGCACATCACCAGATAGTCTCTAAATTCAGTGAATAAAGGCTAAAATGTCACCAGATGTTCTGTCTTGCACTGAGCAGTGTTTCCACTCTGTTACACATTCAACATTTACAGGGAAACTGTCGGATGCACTGCAGAGAGATGCTGCAGTCAAGAAAATAGCATTCAGAGCAGGCACAAAGTCTACAACTTTGGACAAATATACACTATTTGCACCTCAAGCAGTCGTGAATTCATTTCAGGTTACAAGATCTCAATCAGAGGTGAAGGGGAGCTCAATTCAAGAGGTTAAAATATTCAAAGTAGTTATACCACATAAAAATACTTTATTTCCCATTTTTTTCTTAAAATAGTGAAAAATGGCATAACTATTTATCTGAGCCCAAAGTGACATCACCACAATGCTGTCCATCCAAAGGTAACAATGTCTATATTATTATCGAATACATTTAAGCATTCATAGAAAAGAATGTAAGCTTGAATTCAAATATTATTATTATTATTATTATTATTATTATTATTATTATTATTATAGTTTTGTTGTTATTTCAAGTGATTAAAATCATTACAAATCCACATATTCCATTTTATGATTTGAATGTATTGCAAGGAAAAACGGAATTCCTCATAGTTATGAAGATGTACTTGTGTTTACTATTTGGTAGGTTAAGCTACTTTTTTAAACTTTTTTTTTTTTTTACAAGATCTGAATTTCTGAAACTGTCAAATATTGAAGTAAAGTAGAAAAGTACAATATTAACTTCTAGATCAGTTGGAATTTGGAAGTGGCATTACAGGAAAGAGTCTAGTGAATCTTCAAATTTGTCCATAAACCCAGAACTTAAATATATGTATGTAGTTATATTGTATCCCTCCAAATTCTGAATAAAAGGATGGCTTGAGTCATATTTAGATTGATATTACTGCTGCATTAAAAGAACATTAATTGAGTTCATGCAGAGACTTCAGAATCATGGATGTATAACTCGAACTGAACCGTCTTCGTCTCACTGCTCTGAGAAGCAGCACACACACACACACACACACACACACACACACACACACACACACACACACACACACACACACACACGCACACTACTTTTAATATAAATAAACACACACAGTTGGCCTGTGGACCGTCTCTCAGACTCTGCCCTGCACCCAGAGGTGAACTGAGCTTAGTATATATTTAAGAAGTTATAGCAGCTGAATTTATTCAGCTTTTTTTTGCCTGGAACACTCTTGGAACAGCTCTCCTAAAAGTATCTAGATCTCCAAACACCTACAGCTACAAAAATGGCAGATAATAAAGCATTTTGCTCTGCTGGATACCGCATTAAATATTTCTTGCAATTTACTTTGCCTGTGATTTGTAGCACACCATGTTGTGATATATAATTAAAAGAAATTATGCTTATTGAGATGATTACAACCACAAAGTATTATTATCAGCTGTCTGGGGGTACCGTGGTAACGATGTGCAGTGAACTGCTGCCATATGAAAAATGAAAAATGAGAAAATAATCCTTTCCCTCATTACAGAAAAAGGAATTTGTGTTGCTGCTGTCAAATAACACAATCTGAAGCCCAATGTGATGCATAGAAACTAGAGCCTGTTTCACATGCCTAGTTAGCCATTCGGTCTGTGACCTTCTGGAAATGGTGTTTGAGAAAATATTGATCTTTAATTTGCTTTTAGTGCTGGGCAAACTGCTAACTGCAATTACACATACACACATTTCAATTATCAATCAGCGTACAAGCACTTAACACACTTGATACTTTTACGCACATACATACACTCGCTATTGATTTTTAACAGGAAACCTGGATAAAGAAACTAAAGAAAGAGAGCTTACTGTGATACCGAGGTGATGAGTGGAATCTATGAGGACTAAAGACTCACCATTAAATTGGTTCTTTACTTCCACCCACAGAAATGCACCAGCCATGAAGGCTATTGTAGGAAAGCAGCACTTGTCATGAGCAGCAGCAAAGCAAGTAAAGCCTCCTCTAAAGTACTAATGGATTTTTCAGGCCAGGGTCACTGTGGATCACCACCAGTGAAGATGGAGGGTCAGCCAGTCAATGGAGGTGTTTGAGCTGAGGGCAGCCCCAGCGAACTACTCCACCAGTGATACAGCCGGGGCAATTAATGACTTCAAGGTTAGGGAGGATAGCATAGGACGGATGCCTTTATTAACGTACAATTAAACACAATCTTTCATACACCCCTGAGCTTTACAGAAACATGTAAACTGTGGTAAGTGGTGCTGGGGTAAATGTTTGATAGTGTCGCTCTCATTTCCATGAAGACTACACATATGGCCATATGGCTCAAGGCTCACTGATTCAGACATCTTGCTTACCCACAGGAGCTTACTCTGGTGATTTGATTGGACTTTATTTTGCTGTCTTTGCAAATGCTGAGCTTGTTTAAACACTGCAAGGTAACGGAACAGAACTTTTTTTTTTCTTAATAGTATTTCGTCATCATTTTTGGGATAAAATAACACTTAACACACAAAATCCAGAGTGATGACAAAGGAAGGACAAGAAACAAATTAGGAACTACCTCATTTCTACTGTAGGACCCTTACCCTGGGTGACTTGTCCCTTCTTTTCCATGAACATGGGCACACAAAAACAGGGTTCTTGGCCCCAATAT
>JAOWBC010001486.1:5759543-5778261 GCA_028566105.1 Hypoplectrus providencianus
TATATATACACAAATATGTTGCAGTTACTTTTACTGGAAGATCTGAAACTAATGGTGAAAAGTTCCCAGAATTTTTGAAACAATGAAAATAAGATGAGATAAGCTCACAGGAGTTAGGTTGTGGCTGTGAAGTTGTTTTTCAGCGTGCTTTCATGGAATAGCACCCGTTTCACTGTATTGCTTTGTGAACTACAATAAATCTATTATTGAACTGAATGCTGCTGGATTGTTTTGAAGAACCGTAAGAATATTGGGCCAGCAGAATGAAAGTTTATTTTTCACTGAATAAAATTACATGGGACACCTATGAAGTCCAGTGCACCGCTTTGAACAGATGTATCTATAGAGAAAAGAGAAAATATTGAGGTATGAAGATGTAAAAATACAGTTTGAGAGCATGGCACCCAAGCAGGATCATGAAAAAAGTATTGCTTTAGGCCCTTCAGCAGCCATATATGCTGTCAAATGGACAGAAGTTTCTGAAGACTTTGAAACCCACGCTGCTCTCATGGCTTGGATCAGAGCTAATAACCAGTCGTGCACTTTGACAGCTAACTGCAAGATCAAACACCTTGCAGAGCAGTTTATCTCTTTGTCTCTCTGTATCTCTCTGTAGGTGCACGGCACAATTTCCTAATCAACAATAATTGTTTTACTCTGTCAATACTGCATAGGGGCAATGGAGATTTCAGGCAGTTATGATGTACAAGCTGATGGGATGAGAGAGTGAAGAGAGCGGGTACGTGCCTGAACAGCTTGTGGATCCTATAATGAGATCTCCAGAGATGAGGAGCACAGTAGCTCCAAGACACAATTAGGCCCAGCGTTGCTCTGCCTCCAAGACAGAACTGTATAGGCAGCACCGAGGTGGTATGTGCACATGTGGGGGTATGTGATGTGTGTGCGCATGCCCTGCTATGTTAAATTTAAGCAAGGCAACAAATAATAGACCGTTCTTTGTGGGCTAACTGTAGCTTCCACATACTCCTGCTTCAGGTGATTCATTGTATGTGTACATATCAAACTTGCCTTAGTGATAGTTTGGTTAGTCTTCACAAGCTGATTTTATTGCATGGTGCTAGAAATTTGTGTATTAATGACTGTACTTTGTATCAGATTCACTCTCCAGACGAAGCTCCAGGCTGGTTTGGAAACCTTGAGAGGATGCAGCCCCTCAACAAGATCTCTGGTCAATTGGTTTGGACTGCAGCAGTCCCTAATGCTAAACAAACCCAACTGAGGAAAAAAGTGCTCCAGGGTTCAAAATAACAACTGTAAACCAATAAAGTCTGAAGATGCCTCTAGGCTCTGATTTGGCAAACGAATAGTGAAAGAGGTTTGATGTGTTTAGTGAGCTTTTATTTAATGTGTTCGAGAACGAAAAGTCCTCTGCAGGGACAGATATTGAACAAACTGGAGGAATCTCCAGCTTGTATAATTAGTTATTATAATATCAAGTTGTTTCCAGCATTTAATTGGATTATAAAGACAGCATAAATTACATTTAGAGTCAGCAGACCACACTAAATAATCCATGACCTTTACAAGACCAGGAGAAGTTACATCAACATTGACAGAACCTGTCTTCTCCTGCAAGTCTGCTGTGTGGAGTATTTATTCCACCAGGGGTTCAAGCTGCAAAGCATCTGTCCAAATAAATAATAAGTCTCTGGTATTGATTAGCAACTCTTCCCTGACTCTGACATCAACACAAACACACCCACAGCTTTACACATTTACAACCCAGGCAGTCCCAGCGTACTTCTGGTCACTGAGTAATAAAACAACAACATGAATCACGAGGAGACTCACAAAAAAGAGAATGAGAACCGTGAGATGTAAACGCAGAACTTTTGCAAAGTAATTGTAAAGTAATTGAGTATGAATTATCCTTGTAAAATAAGCGGCATTTATTAAATTAGTTTTCAAATGATTCACATGGCTGCATATTTTTGAACAAGGATGGTCTACTTAAAACTGCACTCATCAGTAATTGTAATAACAATGGATCACATAACATGTAAGCTCCTCAGGCAAGAGTATATGTACAACATAGCTTTTCAGGCTGCCACATCTGGATGTTTTTCACACTCCACCTTCAAGTATTGGCTCGGTTCACTTGGAACCTTGCTTGAGGTAGGAAAAAAAGACTCTCAGGTGCCATCCATGTTTTTTTTTTCATAGAAAATCAACAAGAGAGTGAGCTGACCTTAGTAGATGCATGCTGATCCATGCAGTAAAAATGCACCATTAAGTATAATGTCAAAACTGTTATTTATGAAGACAACACCATAGAGTATTTTCCACGTGACTCAGTAAGGTGTCTTTCAGCTGTTTGTTTGGTTCAACAGATGGCATATTCAGCAAAAGTTTGAATAAATCCACTGTTTGCTCCCTGCCCATCACATCATTGCAGGCAAACAGGGTCACTAGCCTCAGTCTGCTCGTAGAACAAGGCTAGTAAGGTGTTAGTTCCAGCAGTGGGCTAAGTTTAAAACAAGCCTTGCCTCATATGTTGTGTGTGGGTTGTCATGGCTTTTTGGTGGATTGTACTGAGTTAATGGGTGAGCTGGCCAAACAAGAAGTACTTCATACTCAGTTCGGCAAGTTCATATTCTATACACTGCACAACCCCAAAGGGCTCTTAACAGTTCAACAAAGCCCCATACCGCTCGGCTTATGATTGTTGCATTGACTCCTCAGCAAGTTTCAATGTTGCCCTAACATCTTCACATCAGGACAAATCTTACGTCTTTACATGTTCTCCTCATATATAGTGTTGGAGTTAAGTTCCCAGTTCAAGTTCCCACAAGGCCTTGTGTTTTGAATATTGAGTAGGTTGCCACCAACTTCATGCCCTACCAGGAAGTACAGAATTTCCTTCACAGCATATTTCTCTAAACCTCTTGCTTTTCACCATTTTGACCAAGCACATCTGACTTATATCCGTGGAGAATGTCCATGTTTGTATATGTTCATGTTACTTGTGCAAGTGTAAACAACACCACTCTAGTTTTCTGTCATCAGCTATGCCCGTGGAAATCCCATGTGCATCAGAAAATCAAATGCCACCATGTCTGGATCAAAAACATATTAATATTTATAAAAAATATTTAAGTGCACTGTTCACTAACTACAAATATCCATATTATATGCAATGATTGGATCCAATGACTAAAAATTAAAAAAATCTGGTTGTTATGAAATGAAATTGATGATACAGTTAGCAATGAACATAAGAGTTATATAATCCTCTTTTTATTCTAAAGGTTTGTATAATGCAAGGTTATAGGAAGCAGCTTGCAGAGCTAACTACATTTACACACACCATCACCACCAACACAACCCAGTACGTGGGCCCAAGGGGCTGCTTTATGCTAATAAGCTCCATCAAGGTCAGCCAGTCTTTTCGCTGGTCCCACATCCCTGTGTTCTTTCCACATCGTAGACAGTGATGACTTTAATGGCGCCATTTCCCAAAACAGTAGAATGGCTTGAGGGGGAATGCATTACCCATAGCAACATTTGAGGTTATTTGCCACAGCAAGGATCCCTCAGCCCCTGAACTTTTCTTCAGCTTCATCCCATCAGGGATCTCTAATAGTGTGCTTTCTGATCTGGTTTCTTACAGTACATACTCTATATATTAACACAATGGCCTTGCACAAATGGCTCAGCACATTATAATCAGTGTGTCGGTGCATACTGTTACACCTCTAAGAAGCAGCTCATGAATTAAAGCTACATCCAGCCTGTGCTAAATACTGAAATCATAAAAAGATTCAAAGCTTTCCAAAGGATGAAAGTTGAAATACTGTGGATAAGACGAGCAGAGGACAGTTGCATACTGCGTGATAAATCCTTGTGAAGTGGACTATGTCTGCTGTGAACTGCACAGTGATGTGGGAGAAGCACAGTGAGTGTCAGTAATGATGGAGAAATGCAGTCCAATTTTGGTGTCAAAGATTATTGCGATCTGTGTTTGAATCAATTTCCTTAAACCTCGTCAAAGGCACATGTTCTGAGGCAGAGTGCTGTTGTGTGTGGTTAACCAAGTAATGTGCACATGAACAGATCCTATTCAAATGGTTAGCAGGTCTGGCTGCGGATGTTGGCCAATTTCACTTTGACATAATTCCCTCAAGCAGGAAGGAGTGAAAGCCAACATGTCATTCTAACTACACTGTATACACAAGTGACTATATGTGTGAATGCCTGTCGTCCAAAATAGAAGCATGACAGACATCATGCAGTGAGCCATGTCCTCTATAGATGTCAAAGACCAGCTGGTAGATGGCCCCCCCTCCTCCAGCCAAACTGTCCCTGCAGCTAACTCTTGACTTGTTTGGCTCTTTGCCTGATACCACTAAATGTGCTCCCAGACTGGTAACTTTCTCACAGGCTAATCTTATCCTGCCTCTTATACAGTAACATATTGCTCCTGTTGACTGGACTGTGTTGCTTAACCTGCTGTCATAGGACGTGGATGAAAATGGAGAAATTAATGGATAATTACAAATTATCAAAGAAATTAGTTTTATATTGAGTAAAGCCTGCACAAATTATATACATACACATAACTTACCTCAAGTCAGAGACGTGTCTATGTTAATCATGGTGGAATGTAACAAAGTCCTTTCTGTAATGTACTTTACTTAAGTAAACTATGTTTTAGTTATTCTCTTTAATTTACTTTATACTTACAATCCACAACATCGCAAAGGGAAAGCTTTTTTACTCCACTTGCAGCTGTTCAATTCTGTCACAAATATAAGCCATGCAATGAGGACTGTGAGCTCTGGTTTGACTAAAATCCTTGGTTGCAATGACAAACGATTTTATTCTGTTTTATGGTGTAGTAAGTCCGTGTTATTCAAACATTTACATGATGAATGATGACAAGGAAAATATCGAGCAAATATCACAGTAACTGTGAATAAAAGTGAACTGAAAACCATCCTTTCTTTGCTCATGGCTTTTCAGTCTTTTCTATTAGATGGGGAATATCTGCAGCAGCATGGGTTAGGAGTGAGGGGTTGCATGTGGAAATGGAAGCAATTGTCAATAATCAGTATTATAAACTCAGCAGTCAATTAGAGTCCTTTCAATATTTCAAGGCTTAAATTGATTTCCCATAAATATGGTAAGTGGCAGAGTAAATGTAAGTTAGTGTATAAGCACAGAAGAGCCAAGGTCAATCAGCCAACCTGAAAGGAGCACACAGGAAACTGGTTTACAATTTTCAGCTGAAATAAGCAACTAGCTAATCTTGTAACACACAAATCCAGAAAAGAATCACAGGTTAGAAGTGAAGTACTGCAGCTGCAAGATAAATGATTATAGTCATTGGTGGCACAGCAGTCACATTCTGAGAGAATAGAGGAGAGAGATGTAATTTGAATATGCTTTTGTGCATTCTGAAATTGAACCGTTGCTGATTTTTCTCCAGCTATTACTCTGAAACCAATCTCTGAGCTGTAAAAAAAAGACGAAGCCCCCCCCCCATCCCATTAACCTCAAGTCCTCTCAGCCAATCTGCATGTTGGTTGCGTCTGCGGCACAACCCAAGGATGCTATCACTTTACTAAGGTTGATCGTCAGCAAAAACTACTGGTGCAGGTCATGTGGAGGTGGTGCAAAGATGGAGGCAGCTAATTGAATTGTCACCCTAGCTCTGCTGTGGCATACTGTACTCCCTCTTCATTGGCTGCCCTCCAGGCCTCTAATAACACGGATGAATGGAATCAATCTCACCATACAGTGGAGTTGTAATGGGACATTCAGACATTCATGAATCTAGCTGTGCAGCAGGTTGAGAGGAGTTAAAAGCCAGGCCAATGAAATGGTTGGAACTGACCAGGTGATCTGTGCGATCGGGTGCTATTTCTTGAATGAGGAAACTTAACAGAAAGTTTCTCTTTTTTAAACTTTACACTCTCAACTTCAACTTGTTGTTTTTTTTTCTGTAGATCCCTTGTGAAGGACCCATGGCCGCGCTTGAGTCAGAGGATCGGCCCACACAGGCAAAAATGATACCATCATACATACATATTGTACCTGTCCACAGGGTTTCCATCTGGAGAGGCATGGAAACATGGTGAAAATCTTGTTTTCTGACTTTTCAACCCTCTGCCCGATTCCTTCCCAGATGACTATACTATTGTGGGATGCCCTGGTGAGAACAGAGTACAGAGTTTGGCGAAGAGTTTTACTAGTATGTATCTGAGGCAAAGAATGTACTTTCACCAAAGAAATGTTTTCACTAAGCACATAGGCCCTTCTTTTGATTTGGCCTTTCTCTAAGTACATGTGGCAAACAGCACGTGTAGCAGCGCATGTACATTTTGGTCCCTTTTTAGTTTTGTTCTGTTATATTCTTTGGCAATTCTTTGGCTCATTTCTAAAAAATATTGTCATAATGCTTTCACAACCTGGTCTCAATCCCAAACCAGTGCCCTTGGAAAGTGTATGAGACCTTTGATTGTAACGTAAACTCATCCATGGGTATATAAGATACTTGGAGAAACATACACAATGGAGGGTGGAGGGCTGTGACATAGTGTTGGTAACTGATCAGAACAAATCAGATAGTACCATACTTTCCACAGTAGTTTTTTTTAATCATATTTTTATTTATCAATAATTTAGTCCAATTCATAAGCTAAATATATTTCTATTAAAAAAATAGGAAATGATTACTCTGCATATTCTGAGAGGAGTTCAGAGCAGAACATGCATTCAAATGTTTGCCATGTTTATTTGACTGGTTTGCTACTCATAAAAATGATTATTGTGTTATTTTTTAAGGTGACTTAATTTGGTAGTGGGGTGTAATCACTATAGTTTGGAAATTGATGGATGAAGCTGCTCCTCTGCTAGTTAAGTTGCTGTAACCAACAACTTAACTGGCAGACCACTGGTTTATTATCTATTTTACTCAATCCACTGCTCTTTAATCCCACTCTGGTTACAGCAAATAAAGATGGTGAAGTTCTTAAATTTTACTTATTAACTTTGAGTGAGTATGCTATTTGCTGCAGTTTAGTTTATATAGAAGTTTATGTGGAAATAAGCATGGTACAATGCTCATAGCTCTTGCAATGGCAACACCTAGTGATAAACCAACAGAGAATTATTACTCAATTCTGTGTCTCTTAGCTCTCAGGGTCTTTAAGCGTCTTTTAGCTGATTTGAGTTCTCAAACCACAACCGAACTGTTTAGTCCCACAGCTCTTATCAGCATTGTGTCCAACAGTAGGAGACAGCTGTTTTCAGTGAATAAGCTCTGATTAACACAGTGGCCGGCACCATACATCAGACAGACACTGTTAGCGACTCACTGATGAACATAGTGGAGCATTCAGCAGCTTAACAGCCAGATATTTCCCAGGGGAGTTAAAACCACAACTAAAAACAGAGTGTATATTGGACTTACATTCTTTGGATGGCTGAACCCAAATAAATCTTGATGTCGCTGTGTGTCTGCTGGATGATGAAATAAGCCACACTAACACATTAACCATTATAGCTTTATTAAATGAATTGTGGTCACTTGTTACAATTCCTCCAACAAGCAAATCAATTGTATACGTTTTTGTTTTCAAGTGCAACAAATCCTGTTCGATTCCGTTTTTACCATTTGAGATTTAGAGCAATAACACGCTCCTTCTTAATAAAGAGCATCTCAAGATGATTTAAGTGCTGCAGCAATACGTTTAACAAGGACTTTGGATACTATTCATTTTAGAAATTTAGGCTTAGGCTTATAGAATTGTATTTATTTATTATTTAATTAAGTAATTGATAAGTATTTTTATTAAGTAATTGTTGATTGCTGACAATAGCTTGTCACTTTACCATGTATGTTTTGAAAAAGACAAAAAAAAAAAAATCACAGACTCAAATATAGTCAGCCACCAATGGGTTTTTGTTTGAAAAAATAAACAAGCTTTTCTCAATTATGTAGTTTTAATAACTGTATTAACCATATTTCGTGTGTAATTGGAATTGCTTCTGTTTGTGCTGTAAGTTTTTTTTTTTTACAGTGCTAAAAATATTATTATTATTATCATTGAAAGAATATCGAGTAGTAGTCGTTGTTGCAGCAGTCATAGCTGTACAGCAGAGACACAATATTAACTGATATTTTCCCGCAGCAAAAACACAAGAAAGAAACATTTGTAAGTCACAGAGGTGGTTAATAATAGATAGCAGTGAAAACACTAAATATTCCACTAGCTGAGACTCCCAGTTGCACTAGTAGGCCAAGTATGTGTCAATACGAGCATGTACTGGGTCCAGATTGTAAAAGCATCAAAAGCACAGAACAAATAACACAAACACACTGTCTTCCAAAGCCTATGGAGAAAAATTGAAAACTTGTTCACTTTTATTACAGTTCTGCTTTCCATTATACACAGAGAGAAAAAGGGAAGAGGTGGAGGTGTTGAGTTCATGTAGGAATGGTTTATCATTCCAAATATGCAGAGGAGCGAGGGGAAGGAAATAGCAAACGCAAATGTCAATCCTCTCCAGGATACTCGAAGCTTTGTCTAAATGCCAATCAGAGATTGGCTGAGGAGAAAATGGAAATGAAAGCTTAGAGAACAATTCTCAAAAGATGGGATTCATCTCAGAAGTGAATTTAGAATATTTATTCAGATATTCATGCTACAGGTTCCCTTTTGCACTGTTTTCCTTCTCAGCTCATGGAACAGAATTCAGTGGGACAGATGAATGGCTGGATGGTATGAATGTGAGTGTGCATGCCGCTTCTATACTGTAGGCATCCATTGCATGGTTAAAGTGGTAAGTGTTATTAAATATATAAATAGCCTTGGTATGCACTTTACAGTATTATGGTAGACATTGTATTGATTTGACCCGCGGGTTGCTTTCATTTGCAAGTATCAGTCTTGCCCGGGCGTGATGTACTCACTTCTCTGTCTTCACGCATCTCTGAATACAAATGAGTCTCCTTTTATCTCCCTAAATAATCAGCCATGTCTGTTCAAATGGATGCGGTCGCTGATGCCCTTGATATAGTTCTCAAAGAGGACACTTGCACAACAAACATAGGTGACAACACGAGTCCTTACCTCTGCTGAGAAGGACATTCCATCTACAGTCCTTATGAAAAACAAACTCTCCTCTCAGATTGTCAAGAGAAATTTCAAAGCGCATTCTTGCAAATTGAGGGCCAATCTGTCCAAGGTTGTTCTCAGAAGAAAGGAGAGCTATTATCTTTCTCCTTGATAACCTTTGCAATCAGTCAGTGAATCGTTGTAATCGGGAACAGTGGGGTAAAATACATCACTTGCTACCTCTCTGATGGACAATCACCAATTAATCACTGTTGGTGTGCTGCTCTGCTACAGATGAGTATCATCAATGGAAAGTGCATTGCCATCTAAACAAAGCACTGAATTGTACAAATTTATTACCTGAGCTCTCAGGAGAAAATATGCCAAGGACACACTGTACCAGGAAAATCATACCGTTCCACAATGGGTCCGCTGGCTTATGAAAAATCAATGAATGTCCATGCAATTTTTTGTTGTTTTTTTGATTATAATGATTTATGGAAAGTTCTTGTTTTTGATTGCTGAGTGAAGTCAAATGTATTCTTTGGTGAGCACAACAATAATTATCTGCCCTCAACCAATTGTGTAGTCTTCATAGAAGTTTTGTATCTTCCATGCAGGGATTTTTTCCCCAGAATATTAGTTGATTATTATCATTTGCTGTGTGACCGGCTAGCTAATCAACAGGCCCATCGATAAGGGCTTTTATGCTAATCTTGCCATTGAAATTACCATATTTCATCCATAGGTTACAAGTTGCCAATGGATGGTAAACAAACTACATCACATGTTGAAACATATTTGGGTTAAAACTGATTCATTAATGTGTATTATTCTGGAATCTCTTGGTTCAATGTGGATTTCCACAGGGCACCATCAATGATCAAAACCCAATATGCAGGATTAGACCTACAACTAATGGAATATGATGATGTGTGAAAAATTGCTGAGAGTTACATGCATTTCGGGGTGGTTGTTGATCCATTTCCAAGCAGGTAACACTTTATGGCCTTGTCAGAAACTTTATCAAATTATTTGAATTATATTTAAAGCTTGCCATGCTTCAGTCTCACATAATCCTGATGGGCTTCTTAGCTTTCAGGTATGTCATTTTCTTCCAGACAGCAACATGTGCAACTTTGCCATCACAAGTGAAAAGGTGTTTAGTATGAGGACCAACCACTGAGAAAAGCAACAGTTGTGCTATCATGGCTAACATTTAGGTTTATTCATAAACCTAAATGTGCAACAATGATTCATTTTGGTTTAACCTCAGAAAGTTTTTGTCCAGTCATTAAATGTAATCCCTGCTGATAACAGAGTTTACTCTTGATCCTCTAGATAATCACTTAATAACAGATTCAAATGAAATGGCTTTATTCTTGGCATTTACATTCTAAATCTTTACTTACTTTTATATTAACCTCACTAATGGGGATCTTGGTTTTTATGTACCAGCTGCGGTGTATCCATGGCCATCCACACTGTCCAATCAGTAGTGATTTATGGTTTGTTTGTTTCATGAGACAGAAAAGGGTAGCCTTTGATACCCACAAACAATTGTGGCGCCGGGTGCTCTTGCTTCAAATTGATTCTCTTCTGTATCTGCTTTGGAAAATGCACTTGCTCAACCTCAAAGATCAATTGCTTTTCAGCCTTATGGTCTTCAGACAAAAAGGGAAAGAAAAAAGCCTGTGGATAAAAAAAAACAAAAAAACAATTACAGCAACAACGGAGCGTGTACTGAATCATATTTCCAATGTATTAGTTTTTTTTCTTACGTGTGTGACACAATTTAAGGCATGGGTAGCTTTAAGGATAAAAATTGTCAGCATAGGGCTGGACAAAGTGATTTGTAGATGGCAGCAACATACTGGAAACAGCATGTGTTTATATAACCCCATATACAAAGACAAAAAGTTCAAATAAATGCTACAAAAGAAACACTATGTGAATACAGTATATTAGGGAGTTGAATATTGCACTTTAAATTCAGTAGCAGACTGACAAAAGTCAAAACCCACATACTATAAAAAAAAAAAAAGAGAGAGAATAACTTTATTTCAGCCAACATTCCATGCAATCCATTTAGAAAAGCCCAGCATTTACTGTATATAGTACTTTAACCTAAGAGCAGCACACAGATCTTCACAATGCCACACATTCACCCATGCATACACGCTAACACAGCAGAATGGTGAAAAGGTTTCGCCTAAATCACAAAGGTGAAACATTTATCATGAGTCAAGGATCACTGGCAGGACGAGATGCACACTGAGCAGGCTTCCTGCTGATTTAAAATATTATATCAGATCTAAATCAAGACTGCTGGAACATTATATAAAAACCTCCCACTGCACTCAACGTGGCAGCACTGACATTTGGAAACGGCTTGAGTCCAGGGTGAATGCACGAGTCACGTAACACAATTTACAGAGCACAGAAGACAAAGATCTAGAAAGAAGGCCCGATTGTTCAGATGATAATGTCAGCATACAATGGTTGGAGCCAACCATTAGACATGAAGGTGGAACGCTAACAGCAGCCATGAGAGACATGTAAGGCAGCTCCAACTGATCATTCATACTATGACCTTTTTCAAGTTGATACATACCAAGCACACCATAAGTATTCGTTGAAGGGTGGATGTTAAAATAGATTTACATCTTTACAGCTTTTTGGCAAGTGACTTAAAAGATTTAATGAGTTGTATATTACCAGTTACACCCATTGGAAAACAATTAGTTCCTTTACAGCATGATTGTCTCTTTTTGGTTACTTTCAACAAAATAGCCATTAAAATACAGCTAGGCATTAAATAATATGGAAAAGTGTAGTGTGGTTTGATAGCAGGCTGTCTCATAAAAGCACAGCTCAGGTTTACTGCAGTTAATTAAACATCCAGAGAGCATGTATCCATTTTCTCAGGCGCTTCATCTGCTAGTTTTTTGTGTTCTTTGTTTGAGAGTTTCTTGACAACATATCAAAACAGGTATAGGATAAACTAGCATTGCTCTTTTTGCTTTCAATTATTTACTTTGTATGGATGAGTTCATCACTCCAGTTTGACAACCACCGAGCAAAGACGATGTGGGTTCATGACACATGCGTTCGTCATGATTACATTATTTTTGATCCAAAACTAAACGGCCAAGTTGCCAGCAGCCAACACCAAGAAAGCGCAACAGCACTAGACATACTGAAACAGAATAATACAGTCCAACAGCAAAATGTCCAGCCCAGTGTCTGTCTGCAACCTTTTATTTCACAAAGTTCTCTAAAGGCCAGTCCCAGAGTGGCCACAGATCTTGTCCAGCTGCATCTTGCTTACTGACTCTCTGGACAAGCTGCACTGCTGAGAATCAAAAAGTTACACCACTGGAGGTCAACAGAAACAAGATTTTCAGATTAAAATAGCTCATTAAAGTTTTCTGAAGGGGCAACTGGCAGAGGTAGACCTTGGCAGTTACTTAATATTCCATGCAGATGCTGATATTTCTCTAGTTTTGTATTTAACTAGGATACAGTGCAACTATGTTTTAAGACCAAGGGGATTGTATAACCAGCCCTGGTTAGGAGGTCACAACTAAAGGGAAATAAAGAGAAATGTCATTGAGGTTTTCAAATTGAACAAATCCAGATACTCTGTTGAAATAGGGTGGCAACATCTTCGGGGAGATTGACAAGTTCCTGGCACCGTCTCAGCAACCCTGTCAGCACTGACTTTCTCATCCATAACACAATATGACACTGTGGCTCTGCACAACAGGACAACTTCATACACTGGTGACTCATGTAATGTGACATTGATAAGCCAAACAGGGTTTTGGTGTTTACTGTTACAAGTACAGTGAGCGATCAAATGTCAAAGATCCAGCTTTTAAGATCGATTGAAGCAATTTACTGTGTTTTTAATAAGCCGTACCTATTGGTGTGTCATTCCTAATTAACAAATTAACTAGCATTTTAGTTTAGGTGCCTCCATCAGCAAAACAAATGCTGGACAATGGACAATAATGTTCGTCCAATACTTTTATTTATTCATAAATGTGCAAAACTCATAATGTTTCTGTCATTCTCTGCTGTAGCACTGTCATTGTTAACATGCTAGCACTGCAGATACAAACATAAAGCTTAAATCACTGCTGTACAGTCCTCAAAGAGCTTTTAGAACGGATAAGATTGTGATTCAGTTTTTAACAGCTGAAACTACTTGGTTAGACTCAGTGTTTGACAGTAACGCTGAGTCTAAACAGAAGGCGAAGGATGAGCAGTACGCTAGCGTCTGTGTCTCCACAGGATGTGTTCAGGCGCAGTACTGAAGGTCACTTTTAATTTGGCAGCGCTTGGAGCTCAACTAACACGCACTGTAGTTATGTGCATAAAACAGAAGGAAATATACTTGGAACAAAAAAAAAAAAAAAGCTTTAAGTTGTATTTACATAGTGTGTATGAATTGCAAGCTGTTACTGTCTAAAATACTTTCTGGGAAGGTGAAATAGCATGATACTATTTCTAGATGCTGCTTCAGGGGATCACAAGTGTCAAAAAGCAGCAAAAGCAGTTTGAAACCATAAGTCTTGTCTTTCCATCATCAGCTTGTCCTGTTGGCAAAGGGTTGTCAGTCATAACAGAAGCTTTATTTTGAGGGCAAACTTGTCACATAAAGCTGAATGGTCCCACAGTTTGCTACTCATGCTTTTATTTTTTTTTTAAACATTACATTTGACAGAGATGTCTAATTGTGTGTAAGGCTACCCACATGGTGAAACAACAAGAAACAGGTTAGATAACACTGCTTAGCTAGCTAGCATCAGAGGGCTAACGCTGTTCAGAGGCTGCGGTGGTCCCACAGAACAAATAAAAAATCAATCAACAAATGCTTTTGTTTTTGAGGAATTTAGTAGTTCAGTCCGTTTATTAAAAAAAATGTGGCTGAAGGGGTCCCCACTCAAGTCAGGGTCTCCTGACTAATTCTCCATAGGTGACGAGTTTGTAGTAAGAGTGTGTTGAGGTGGGACAATGTTTTCTGTTAGAGTCACTCCTATCTCCTTTTAGATGGAAAAACAGCCGTAGTGAAGCAAGATTTAGGGTGACATCAAGCAGCTGAAATCTAACTCTACCTTGATCCCCGCCTACATTTTGGCTATCTGCCTGCATATGCCTTCTCCTCCAATTCACCAAAGACCTCTCAATGTTATTCGCCATCCTGTATCGACAGACTTTAGATTGCTTTCCATGCTTGATTGATGAGGAGGTGAAACAAGCACACTCCGTCCACTCTCTTAGCGAGCTCTATCTCTTGTGTGAGACACTCCATAATTTATTCCGGTTGTTATAAAGAAACTGTGCTGTTCCATAAGTCCCTGTGACTTAAATCGCTGCAGTAGTGTCCTTGTTGCATTCTTGAGTGTACTTCCTCCCTCTAGGTGCAGTTCCCCCACTTAAAATGGGACCACAAGTCCTATTTTCCAAGTTCTAGTTTGAGGAGCGAGTAACTGAGCCAGCAGTTCTTTAGATGCCAAGTTCTCTTGACCTACTGGCAGCCCACCAATGAAGACATCAATTAAAAAAGCAGTGAATTTCATTAATGGAAGCTCTGACTTTTTGCGCATGTACAGTAATCATGATGTTTCTGAAAACAATTGTATGTGGGCTGGTAATTAATTATCCCCTGTCAGGATGATATGTAAAGTGATGCTATTTTAATTTGGGGTCTTCTGGAACACTCATTAATCTTTCTGAGATGCTGCTCTGTGCCCCAGGCCATGTTGTTTTCTGTTTATTCTTTCCTGCATCACTACGCTTTGTTTTCATACTCTATCCACATTTTCCTGTTATTGCTCTTTGATTTCAAGAAAGCATATACAGGACACGCTTTCCCAGGCACTGTATGCATATAGGGACGACATGTTCTGTAACAAGCCTCCCGAAGCGCTCCATGGTGTTCATGTATGGTCAGTAAGTAGGACACATTTATAAACATGCTCCGATGCAAAGAAGTGCTGAGTGAACACATTTGTTGTAAGCAACATGCATTTTGTCCCTCTTTCGTGCGAGTTAACTGTATCACAACCTCTCAGTCTGTTCTGTTTCCTGTGACGAGATAGGTTTTGACAGTCCTGTGCCTGGTGTTTGATCCGCAGGCTCTCGGAGAAGAAGCGAGGGCCCCGGGCTTTGACAGCGATGGTGCTGCAGAGCCCAAGGGACCAAGCATCAGCCACTGCTTTCAGATGAGTCGAGCCTTTTCCCCCCCTCCAACATCGGCCAAACATTCCCCAGTCAACAAACACAATGCACAGGGCTGTATGCACTGTCAGGAAGGAACAAGAGCATTTCACAGTGCTTCCCGTGTGGCCCGATTTATTCTAAACGCTCAAGACAAGGCCAAGGCACTCAGGCTCTGTTGTGTTGTTTCATATGCAGTTGTTTCAGTGAAAATGGAGATTTGATTTCATTACTGTGGGCCTTGTTTGTCAGTGCTGGCTGGGGATAATAATTTCCATAAAACCACATTCTGTAAGCATGCAATGTTTCATTGATGCTACACAAATGGTTATTTTTTGGCAGTTAAAAGTGCCAGAGCACAGCAATATCATCATGGTTCATTTCAAGGATCATTCCACCCCTGAATACCTTTGCTCAGCACTGACAATATTCAGTTCCAGGAAAAAAAAAAAAAAAAAAAAAGATAAGATGCTTCTGTGGGGGAAACTTTATTATTATTTTTTGTAATATTTGAAAATTTGGCACAAGTACCTTTTGTCAAGTCAAAGTAGAGGATCAATTGTTACTGATATTCCAATACAGTTACTAAATAGATGAACCAATGAAGTTCTGTATGCCCTGTGGTGTAGCTACCATGTGAGCGGCACATTACCATCACAGGATAGAGGCATAGCAGTGCATGTGTATTGCACTGTGTACACTTACATAGCCATGAGATTTGTTTGTGTGTTGTTTCATGAGCAACACTGTACCCAAGAGCCTCCTCAGAGAGCATGTAGCAGGTCAGTACAACCATGTTTTGGAGTGTAGGGGAGCTTTTCTACAAAGTTTGGTACCTTAAAACCAGACAACAGTGTTCTTGTCAGTAATTACTGCTGCGGTGTTGGCTTGTCATGTTGTTATCCAGATGTTATCATGGTTGCTGGAGTGTTTTGGCTGTTCATTTGTTGCAGCCAGATTTGAGAACACCTGCCTTCCATATGGTGTTCCTTTCTTATTAATTGGCGTTACAGTGCAGGAGTCATTCACAAAATGAAACAAGACAAGACGAGCTAAACTTAAAAAGAAAAACATTACTTTTTGTCAGTTTAAGTCCTTGCCATCTAAAACTCAGGTTTGATGTCAATTTGCTTGGTGTCAGATTATAATGACCTACAGATCCACTTCCAGTTTGACTCATAAACTAGGACTGGGACTAGGGCAGCTTGAGTGTGCTTAATTCAACACTGAGGAAAGTGTTTCATTGAGAATTGCAAGATACCTGTATAAAGTCATACTATACTGCCATTCTACCAAATGCAGGACAAATCAAGATGTTCTGATTTTAACTGACCTGGAGTCAGCACTCTGGCAATTATAGCAGATACCATCATTGCATATATTTTTCAACACAGAAATTGAGACATGCAAGCTCACTGATCATATTGGATGTGTAGCTCATGGTTACTGCAGCTGTTCTTAAAAATTGCCACTGAATAGATGACTCCTTAGTACAGTTGTTCCACACTGCAATGATAATGATGCTGATGATGATGTATTCAAACCTGCATCCTGGAAAAGATGCTTGCTTTACATTTTTCAGATTGGAAGCAAACTATCCCAAACTGTGAAAAAGCTTTATCGGAGAGCAAACTGTGCCAGTGAAAGGAAGTCAGTAATCAGTGAGTCATCTGAAACAGTTTAAATGTTGAAAGGAGAAATCAAAAGAGATAAAGGGAAAGGGCCTTAGCCAGTTTTTGCAAAATGAGCATCCATCTAAGTGCGCTGAGCAGCTTGTCCTTCTTCTCCGGCGAGGTGCCACAGGTCAAATACAGTTGGCATGAAAACGGCGTCTTCGGTGCCAAGTGATGAAAAGAGTCCACTTGCTGTTTAATTAGTTCTCAGACAGAATGAGTTCAGCAGGTTTGTTTTGTGCAGCTAGAAAACTGGAAAGCATGTAATCAGAGGAGATGTATCCTCTTCTGCTTTCATATCAGTTCGTGGTTTCCCATCAATTGTGAGGCCTTTTTTCATTTTTGGTTTTAAATGCATCAGTCATGAGTGGATTCTTTGATGTGATCTTGTGATCATGTTTCTCCCCTTAACTCTGCTTATCTTTCAGTGCTTCTAAGTGTTGGTTGTTCAGTGACAATTATTCTGAAATGATGTGTTAAGTGGAGAACTGCTTGATATGGTTATGTGGCAGCTGTTCCAGACCAATTTAAGTGTTAAATTAACAATTCTGCTGTGAATAACACAAAGACACAAAGTTAATTAGAAAAACCAGTTGTAATTGGAAAACCTGGCTTAAAATACTTAACATGTAAAAACAGTGCAACACTTCAGATTTCTAAATAATCATTTGTCATTAGGTTTTGTTCCTTTAATGCCCACTGAATGTCCAAAAAATGTTAGTAATTTGGACAAATAGGGACATATTGTTAGTAAACAATATAAACTAATGTCAAAATGATTTCTTCACATTATTTTATGTTTAGTATAGCAGTATTTAGTTTTTCTAAAGATACTTTCTGTCATTTTAGGAAGCTTTTATAACTCTGTATGAATGTAATAAGTTTGGTTTTTATTTATTTTTAATGCTTTATAAATCCATGTCACTTTGGGATTGGCACCTGGGATTCACTAACAGCTGGTTGGATGGTTGTTTGCTGGGATGGATATTTTGAAAACCTTTTTGACAATGGAGGGAAGTGGAAGGCTGCCTCCTATATTTATAAATTCAACAGACTACTTAGATAGGAAAATAAGATTGCTTTAAATAAAAAAACTGATTTTATTATTAAATGAATGGTTTCCACTTCTAAAATAAACTGACAGCTAATTACTTGAATGAACACAGATGGGATGAATCATTTCTGATGTCCTGTGCAAGGACAAGGACAAGGACAAACACATTGCTACTTAATCTCTTCTTTGATTTTTGGATGTTATTATGCTCCATTTTTGTAACCAGCGACTACTGTGTAGAATAAATTTTGTCATCACAGTACTTGAAAAAGACAATGGAGGAAAAGTTCAGTGTCATCATTTATCCTTCACTACTCCTTGGAGAACACCAAGTGGAAATCAGAAAAATTATTTCAGTTTTGCCACTTTGTATTCTTCAGTTCTGCATGGCTCCTGATACGCAAACATAGCACAATATGGACAACAAGGGGCAAATGAAACGTGAGGGGATTCTCAGAAGAGAAGTGATTATTTAATCAAGACAGAACTCAAAAACAGCAATTTTCAGCAGATGATGTGGAATCAGAATAGTTTTGTTTTATTTGTATTAAAACAAATACATCATGAATTAAAGTATAATTTCATAAAGATTTAAATACTTATTTAACATATTTATATTAGTACACCAAAGTATCATAAATATTCATATTATTACAACACATACATATATGCTAGTATAT
>JAOWBC010001486.1:5797219-5816011 GCA_028566105.1 Hypoplectrus providencianus
GTAATGCAATATTAAACTCATGGAGGTCACACTTTCTAAGCCTTCCTCCGGACTAACAGTGGCTTAGTTTTTCTGTAGGAGGCTGTTACGAGATACAGTCTATATATTTGTATCACTCGGAACTACAGAATCTATTGGTACCAACAAAATGAAAAATATCTGATGTGAAAATGGGTTCTTACAGCACCCATTAACAACATTTACATACATACCCACTTTGTGCTGATCCTTTACAGTTCTGATAACAAAAATTATGGGGCCATATTTTTATTTGTTTCTCATAGATCTAGAAACTCAGCCACTACTAGACCACAAAGACGGTCCACTAAGCTCTAAAGGGGATACACTCAGGTAAGTGGACCATTTCTAGCCCATAGTGTTCTCAAAAATAAATCCTTTCTGTTCCCCTGGGTAAAAAGAAAATAAATAATCCACTTCCAAATGATTCTTTATCCTGCAATAGATAATATCTCTACCTGGGAGACTGAAAGGGTAATTAACTGCTACATGTGGCCAACATTTACTCAAGTACTTTAACTCCTTCATTTAAATGGTAGATAAACTGTCCTGTAGACACTCTTTAAATAAAGCAAATTATAACCCGCCTACTTCAAACAATAAGAAATAATGGCACCAGCCTTTTCCATCAACAGAGAATTGTATCTCTTGCAAAACAAGCCTGCCAGCCTGTTTTCTCCAAAGAATGCAGCTTTGGCGTGTGAAAGCGGTGAGCGGAGAGCTTTATTTCAGCTATGGCATGGTAGAGGTTGACAGCCATGGGAGCTGAATGTGTTTTTTGGTCCCACCCGCTTGAGAGTGGTTGTTTGGGCGAGGTGCAAGTCGTTGTGGGAGCCCCTGCTGCACTTTGCAGATACACAAGCCTCGCTTTCATGCCCAGACCCATCAAAATGGCCCTGTCAGGCTGCTATCTCTAGGGACTCACTGCTGCAGTACAGGGGGATTAAAGCTTTTTATGAAGCATTTTCACAGCCAAAGGTGTGTGCTATAGCAGCTTGTGTGCCATTTTTCACAACAGTGGTGGACTTAACTTTGCTGGACATAAAACTGGAAATTCTGCATCCAATTTGGACAACTAATTGCTTTACAAAGGCAGTGAGGTTTTTTGGGTGGTGGTGGGGAACTAAACAACACAAGTGCACAGCAAAGAGGGGGGATATGCTAAGACAATCCTCCTTTTCTAGCACATTGTTCAAAATGTGTTGTTCCAGTTAATTATGCTCACAGTGAAGTGTGGTAAAGTGGGCCAGATTGTACAACATCTCGTGGACTGCAAGGTGAATATTACTGTGAAAACTGTTATTGTTTATTTCAGCTTAAGGAGCAGCATTCAGGTTGATGCAAGAGCTGTGAGTCTTGCACAGAAATAACAATAGGGACCTGAGTATTCATTAAACACCCTATGATGTAAATGGCTGAAAAATACGGATTTATAGTTGATGTTTTCATGATTCTCTGCTTGAGTTTGTTCTCAGCAGTGTTATTCTGATTTTCACAGATGAAGTTCTGAAGGAGAGAACAGTCTGGAAACAAGCTGCAACAGCGTTTTCAAATTTAGCACACAATCTGTGACAATTAACAATCCCTTTGGCCCATATGTGATAAATTGCTTGTTGGAGAAGCCCATTTGTTACAGTCTTATCTTTAAGGCTGCTCTTAAGAAGACTGAATTATCCAGCATCGCACTGCACTGGAAATAAGTGGAAAACAAACACAGATTAAAGCTTTAGATTTGAGTTATCTACCAGACTGGGGCAAAACTTGCATGAAGCAAATCCCAGGACTTTGAGAGTTTTGTGTCCAATCACAGAATGGATACACATCCATCTCCAGCAAATTATGCAGTTCAAATATATATACATTATCGTGGCTTACATTGTGTGCAATGTCGGTCAACAATATTAATTCATTTAATATAGATTTTAATATTTTGGGGATTCACAATGATATATTTGCAAATATATATGTCATAAACAATATGAAAAATTGGGGGATTCATAATATTGCTTAAAAAAAATTGGGATTTCTGAAATTTAAAAAGTCCCAACAAATTTACTGGAATAACACAAGGACATTAAATCACAAGTCAATTTATAAGTGGTGGACAGGACAACATCCATTCAATCCTGTGTTTTTACTTATTTTTACCTGCTGTAGTCGTGTAGATGCTGTCCATGGTGCTGATATGTACATGATCCGTGTGCGAGCTCTGCCATCCAGTGGCGGAGAGATGAAACATTCCTGTTCAGCGACTTGGAGGATTAACGCAAATCCCGGAACTACAGTGTTTGTTCCTACCCGAGATACAAAAGGTGATGCACCTTCAATGCTAGTGTTTTGGCATACTCGTTGTTTTGCTGTAGGTTCCTGTCTATTGTAAGTGCGATTATTTTGTGTTTGTTTTACGGGGGACGTGATATGTATTTGTGACATCTTATAGAGAGTAGCTAAACTGTTTCACACGGCGTTAAAGATTTGTTTCAGAATTTTACAATCCTATAGTGATAGTTTGGTGCTTGCTAGTTCTAGCTAGCAGGTTAGCTTTAGCTGGTTGGTTGGTCTTTAGATGGCGAAAAGGATGTATCCCTTGGCAGTAAATAATGGCTGTATACATAATGTTACCGTCAAATAGGGAATTTGCTCAAAGACTGGCTCAGCAGCAATTGTTCTAATAAGACCAGTTAGCTTTTTGGGTAACTGACGGAGCCTCATGTAAGCCAGAAGTATTTTATTGCAGATTAGTTAACATGTATAACGTTACATTAAAACGTTACATTGCCCAGAGTTTTCCAACAGGCATTATATTCAAGAAATATAATGTTTATGATTTAATTCAAGCCACTCACTGCCACCATGAATTTCAAGTCATTCAGGTGAAAGTAGTGTTTGTTAATTGTGCTCTATATTTACAATATGTACATATACACAGATGATTATGCTGCAAAGCCACACTAAATTTTGTTGTTAATTGCAATTTGTGGTTAAGATTACCTGCATTTAGTATAGTCGCAACTACATAATTTTTTTTACAGTGATTATGTTGTGTTCCCTACATCTTTATCCAGCCAATGGACTGACAACAGCCAGCAGAGATGCTACTGAAAGATCTTCCCAGAGAGGCCCTGTTGCGGCCTCTGTCCAGGAATGAGGTGGTGGGCATGTTGTTGAGGTTGACCATCTTTGGTGCAGCGACCTACTACAGCATCAAATGGGTCGTAGACGCTATGGACCCTACCTCCAAACAGAAAAGCCAAGCCAAGAAAAGGGTATGTAGAGCATAAGCACATAACATTATTCATATTATGTAAGATCAATTTTGATGTCTGCCCAGGTTCTCTCTGTTAGTGTTGCAGATGTGGTTAACAAAGAAACAGATAACTAGTGCAGCATTTTGCACAGTATCTGGGTTTTTTCTGTGTCTTAGCTGAGGTGTGTGTCTCCTATCTACAGGCAGAACAGCTGATGAAAAGGATTGGCGTTGAAGGTGTAAAACTTACAGAGTATGAAATGAACATTGCATCCCACCTAGTTGATCCGCAAACGATGAAGGTAGCTGTTGTAATTATCATATACAACACTGAAATTTTAAACTGTCATGACTTTTTTTTAAATTAGTTTTCATAATAGTACCATATTCTACCATTTTGCAGGTTTCCTGGAGAGATATAGCAGGTCTGGATGAGGTCATCCATGAACTTCAAGACACAGTTATCCTTCCCTTTCAGAAAAGACACCTTCTAGCTGGATCCAAGCTATTTCAGCCTCCCAAAGGTGCCACAACCTGTTATCTAATCAGAAACAGTTGTCAGCTTTAACTCATAAACTTTGTGGTACATGATGTTAGGGAACAATGAGATCATATCATATGATAGTATTTATGAGTAATACAACAATGGATTGGTATTATTAAGTCTTCAATACTTCTGAGCTCATCTTCCCACAATTTATCCATTTCAAGAAAGAGGAAGTCTTTATTATTATTCAACTTCAGTACACACTGCCATCACAATATTCTACACAAATAATAAGATGTGATCTGTAATAGAATAATACAACTTTCATAATCAAAACGATAAATGGTCTGCCAACATTCATAACATATATGTTATGTTTCAATGAGGTCAGTGGACTAGCACTAGTTATGAAACTTTGCCAAACTTCTTCCATAGGATCAAGTATCGAGAAAGCATTGTATTTTATAACTAAATTTCAAAAACATAAGAGGAAATCACCTACAAGTGCTGGTCATAGGCAGTCTGTGGTATCACATGGTAACATAAAGGAGAAACATTACATTACTCTCACAGACAGGACTCACGTGTGTATTTGTGATGTTAGTTTTTTAGAGGCTGGAGTTTGAAAAAGTAAAGTAAAGAAAAGTAAAGTATTGCGCAGGAGGTGTTATTCGAGTAAAAGTCAGAATATGGGTTCCAAAATTTTGTGTATGACACCCAGCCCTAAAACTTAAAGAACAAAGTTTAGCAAGAAAATGACTATAGGGCCCTTATCTGTATGTTCAGGATCATCATGCCTCTTTCTTTAACAGTTCTGGGACTATGTTTAGGAAGAGAAACACAGTTAGCTTAGTATGAAATTAAAGACCAGCATCTGAACTCCTTGGTCCTCAAAAATGAATAAATATCGAACCAAAACAAAAAGAAACAAATCACTGTTTAATTTCTGACTACATTTCATGAATGCAGATATTTGAGTTGAAGTGCATGAATAGCGTGCAAATATAAATGGAGGTAAAGATACATGACATAAACCACAGAGGTTAAGACGTTATAAAACCGGTTTGTGTGTTTGTCATTCCCTTTCTTAGAATTGTTAGAAAGCCATCCGGTGCATTATGTCTTCATCTAAAAAGCAATGCGCCAAAAAGCATCTGACAAGATTTGTATACTTGGCAGCCTAACAGCAGACGATCACTTAGAGGAACACTTTAGTTTCTGTAGAGAGTTTTACTGTTTGGCACAAAGCTTTGTGCAGAACTGGAGATGACTCAACCTCGTAAATTAGCTGGTGTGGGAATCCAGTGCCACTCTTAGTCTCCAGCCTTTATTTATATCATGTAACTTTTTGAAAGTATGCACCAAGTTGGGCCAAAGTTTCAATTTGTGTATGTGTTAGAAACAGACCAAATTAGGGAAAATATCTCCACAATGTATCCAGTAATGGCTGATGCGAGTCACAATCCCCAAATAGATTTATTGCTCAAAAAACATCCATTAAAGTGTACATTCATTGATTTCTCACCGGAACAGGATGCATTCTATCAATTCATGTATTCTGAAAACATATTTAGAAAAACACAACATAAAATATAGCAAAAGATTGAGAAAAAAAAATGTTCATATTTTGTCCTTGCAGGTGTTTTATTGTTTGGTCCTCCGGGTTGTGGGAAAACCATGATCGCCAAGGCAACAGCCAAAGCGTCAGGCTGCAAGTTCATCAACCTCCAGGCCTCCACGCTGACAGACATGTGGTACGGCGAATCGCAGAAGCTGACTGCTGCTGTCTTCTCATTGGCTGCCAAAATCCAGCCCTGCATCATCTTCATTGATGAGATTGGTGAGCTTGATTACTTTGTTTAGAAAATATTAGCTCATTACACTGTGCGATGCAATCTCTCTCTCTCTGTCTTTACTATTTCAAACTCAAGTTGTTTTAGAAAGGTTAAATGAAAATTATTAGGTTTTCACTGTTGTCATATCAACACAATCATGCTGGTTACATTTCAGCAACAATTATATCTGGTCAGGCTGGAAAAAAATATTTATAGCTGCATTGGTAAAGTTTTTGCGTTAACGGATCCTTAAAGTATAGTATGTCAGGTTTCATTGAGGTCAGAAGACAAAGAAAGCATTGTAATTCATTACCACATTTTAAATTATCTACCAGTGCTGGTCATAGGCAGTCTGTGGTTTCACATAGTAACAAAAAAGCGAAACATTACTTTACTCTCACAGATGTTTAATTTTAGAGGCTTGGTTTTTTAGCAAAGAAAAAAAAAGAAAAAGAAAATAAAAAAAGTATAGCTCAGGAGCTGCGATTGAAATTGAAGTTAGAATATGTGTTTCAAAATGTGTGTATAATACCCAAACCCCAAACAACTTAAAGAACACATCTTTGCCAGAAAATGACTTTGGGTCTCTTGTATGTTCGAGATCATCATGCCTTTATCCTACAGTTCTAGGACTTGGAGGAGAAAGATAATGTCCCCAGGAGGACAATCCCTTGCGCCTTAAACATCTTCCTAATGTGTGAAACTACAGTTCTTAGGATGCCTAGGGTATTCAGCAATTATTATGTTGCTATTGAAACCAGTAGATTACATGTGGGCTAAAATTGAAGCCCTTTTTTTAATTAAAGCCAATATTTTTTACATTTTAAAAATTGACACAATAAAAGTATGCCAAATCAGCTGTTATCAGTTCCTGTTTGCCTCGAAAAGCTGTGATCACATCCACCGCTGGCTGTGATGGTATGCGTGTTGAGACAGCAAACTACTACAACAAACTTCCTAACTGTCCCTTTCACCTTACAGAGTAGCTTTGGACCCTGCTAACCCCTCCTTCATAGCCTGAAAATATCTGGTGTAGGATAAAACAACAGGCGGAAATCCGTTCATTATTGAATGAGCTATGTTGGGCAAATACATGAGCATTTCAGTCTAATCCGACTTCATCCCCAATAAATTGCTAATTCTGTTTTCAACCTGTTGGTCTCTGTCTGTACTGTAGATGAGGTTTCTGTAAATCCTTGTTTCTCTTGTGTGTAAGAGTCATTTCTAAGGAACCGCTCCAGCCTCGACCATGAGGCCACGGCCATGATGAAGGCCCAGTTCATGAGCCTGTGGGACGGCCTGGATACTTCCACAAACACCCAGGTAACACAACCACAGCTGTTCCCTGCACTGTATTGTTCACTGGTATACACTGGGAAGAATGTATCTTGCGTCTTAAGAATTACTTAAATGTTTTTCCGTGAATTAATCATAGAATGGACAATGGTTTTCATATCAAAGCATACATTTACAAACAAGTTGAGATTTATTAATTAATTAATTACTCACTCACCTGTAATACACACTTTAATTTCTTTTTTTGCCACTGATTGCAGGTGATGGTTATGGGAGCTACAAACAGGCCACAGGATGTGGATCCAGCCATTCTGCGCAGGATGCCTACCACTTTTCATGTTGGCCTGCCTGTAAGTCAAACACACCAGCACAAACAGTTGGCTTCTATGTAATGTAAATTAATATTCATATATTCATACAGTATGTAAAATGTTGGAGGAATCGAATTTACTGTAATTTTGTTTTATAGCTTAAATTTAGGGGCATTTATATTGTTTAATATATGGGGTAGTTTTATCCAAAGTGCATGCAAAGAAAAATGAATGTTCCCATTTCCAGATGAGTAACTCCTGAGCCTACAGTGCCAAAGTTCTTGTAAATTCATAATTTAATCTCAGTTAAATGATTGAAATAGTGCATTTAATTGAGTGCTTGTCACTACACATAAAGTTAAGCATCACAGGTTAAACCTACTGAATTGTGTGTCTCATTTAGGTCTCAAATTGTCTCATGGCTGCCAGCCAAACCAGAGAGCATGGGCTAAATGCAGTCCAATAAACAGTCCTTTATTAAGTCATAGAGAAATGCATGGCAGATGATGATGCAAGAGAGGGAATTAAGGAATTAATGTTCATGTGTACTGTGCCCAGGCAGTTGAAATAGTGCTAAGGCAGTTTCTGATGATAAGAATGTCTAATAAACTGGTAATTAGTTGCTAATTGTTAGCTATATTCATGTTTCATTCCTAGTTTACATGTTAATATGCTTTTTCCCTTCTGTCCTTGCAGAACATAAGACAAAGACAGGACATCCTGCGGCTGATCTTAGCAGGAGAAAATGTAAGATGTGATTTCTTTTAATCTTGGTCATCCGTGGAGGGATTGATTATATTCAGTGCTGTCTTTTGCCATGCTCAGAGACAATTTCACACCTGTATTTTCACTGTCAAATCACATTAAAGTAAATGAGATCACTCATGAACACAGTCAGAGACCAGTGACAGCTCACAGATTAATTCTGTATAATTATCTCACATTGCTCTCCTGCTGTTCTACTCAGCTGAGCAATGCCATAAATCTGAAGGAGATAGCTGAGAAGACAGACGGGTACTCTGGCAGTGACCTCCGGGAGCTTTGCCGCGACGCCGCCATGTACCGCGTCCGGGACTACGTCCGCAAGGAGCAGATGAGGCAGATTGCTCAGCAGCTACAGGACTGCGAGGAGGAGGAGAAGTATGACTCACATTCAAACACCCACAGGATTTCAGAGTCCTTGTGTGCACTGAACATCTCTTTGTTTAAATACAGAACCACAAACAGTTGAGGTTAGACCGGTGTGGGATCTCATTTTAAGGCTGGGAGCAGTATTTTAAGTGATGTAAATATAAATACTCTCTTACTTAATATTTAAATTAATCTTCCCACAAATTAAGCATTCTTTTCTGTCTTTGGTATGATGGTGAAGGTATAAGTGATTATAATAAAGCATGAATAGACTCATCAGTTCTGCTCATGATTACCGGTACATGAAAATCAATTCAGGTATCAATCAGCTTAAATAACATAGTATTGTGTATGGTTAAATTGGAGGTTATCAGAGGTGGGGGTCTAAATTTGAAAAGCAGCTTGTGTTTTACAAAAGGCTAAATATCTGATCTGTGTAGCCCATGCTTTGGCTGTTGCTAAGCAACTATTAAAAACGTCTTGGAAGCTAAACGAAGAAATGTTTCTAACTTCTACTTCTTCGAACTCTGAACACTAAGGCACCAGCATGTTGTTTTAAATAAATATATGACATGCAACCTCACTGTAGGACTCTCTAATTAACACACTAAGATATTGTCTGCTCTTTTTTTAAATGCTTATTTAGAAAGGATTTTGACAAAGCAGCGAAATGATCTAAAGAACAAGAAATTACATACAAATAGCAGCCACACATAAATCTTAATATTTTTAATGTTGTTTCAGCAAAGATTTAACATATTACAGAACAACATTTATTAGAAAAGTAACTACATATATTACATCATTTAGATTATGCTTTTATGTGGGTATAAAGCCTACAGAATGCAGTCAGTTGTTTTATTAGGTAAGGTATCACCTGATGGAGAAGCAGCACCATCTGCTGTTGCCAGAGGTCAGTGTTGTTTTTAGAGCTCCTCAGTCCTACTCAATCAGGGTTGTAAGTACTTTAAACATTGCAAAATCTTTTGCTTTAATATGGGAAGAAATACCCATGAATTATTCTCCCACTGGGACTACAACCCTAGGTTGTTGATAAACCTTTTGCATTATGTTTTTATTCTGTTCCACGCAGCACCCCAACTTTTTTTTGGAATCGGGATTGTATAACGACCCCAATAGCAATTAATACTCTCTTAATTCCTGCAATGCTAATTTCCCTATTTTACATTCTTACTATTGACTGCCTCCAGCAGTTTCCTGTCAACAGAACCTTTGTTGCTTAGGATAATGCGCTTAGTCAAATAATTATTTAATATGAGTTCAAGCTGTATATATTGATATAAATGGAGGCATTTAATTTCTATTGCCTGCAGTTCATTGGAGCCAGCAAGAGCCAGAGCTATGAATTAGAAATAATAAGATAGAAGGAAATTGACTACATATGTTACAAATAGGAATGTGTATTTAATGTATTCCAACCAACATGGTCACAAATTAAAGATCATAAAGAAATGTAAACACTGAGTGAATGCAAAATGAGTAAAATGCAACTTCCTGAGACATAAAAGCAAACCTTATGACCAGAAAAGAACGGCATTGTAAAAGTATGTAATAGTTCTAAAAAGTAGTTTACAGTTCTTGTTAAGTATAATTTGGATCCTCAAGTTAGTTTGTGTTTGATGTTCAAGTGTAGTAATAAAATAGAATATTCTTTAGTCTAAAACCATCAAGTGAATGTGAATACTTGTTTGCCCTGGTGGAGTTTAGTATACTGTACTACACAATATAAAGTATAAGTGTGCATTATAATTTGTGGTATAGCTGTTTTTTGTGGACTTCTGAAGCTTGTGTCCTGTGCCCCAGGCCTGTGGATGAGGAGAGGTTGCGCCCAGTCACCCAGCTCGACCTTCTCTTTGGCTTGGACAAGATGAAGGAATCGAAGCTGGTCACAGCGTCCATGTCGCCCATTGTGTCAGAGGTACCGCTGGACTAAACACTGCTCCATGACGGAACACGTTTTCTTCTCACTTTTGACTGCAGTGTGTGTCAACTCACCAAACAGAGGCTCCTCCAACATGTCAGAGGTGCAGTTGGAAAAGCCAGACAGCAGCCATACTTTTTTTTTTTAAAGTTAATTTTTCCAGGCAGGGTTTGTTCTGAGCATGCTCACTTTCAGCACAGAACTGCTCATGTGTACAGTTACAATACATTCGCCTTGCTTGAGAAGCATTTTCCATAAACGGTTCAGAAGTGTCTGAAATTGCTGCTAATACTAAAAAAATACTCTCTTACATGACTGTAAGGTTTAATGTTCTTGCACATGATCATGAGCAGAGGGAATTAAGCGCAGTGACTCTTGAGTCTGGACTCTAGTTACATCGCCAGACTAATTCACTTACGCATAGCATTCTTAAACCTCCTAAATTATTTTGCAATTTCAAAGAAATCACAATTAGGCAGAATGCAACAAATCAGAACAACAAACTGTAGGCGGTAGCTCTAAGTGATGCAGCAAGTTGGGGCGGTGCTCAGACAATTTTTCTTCCAAGAAATGTCGGCAGCCTGGTTACACATTTCTCAAACAACAGCTAAATATCCAACCTCACAGTAAAAGATTATGGGTTGTAATTGGCCCCATCCAGTGCCAGGACAGCTGTCTGAATGGGAGATGGATGCATCAGCCAGAGCAAATAAAACATGAGCTTAATCAACAGTCTCCTATCCCTCTCTTTTTGGTCCAAAATTTGTTTGCTCAACAAATAACTAAATATTTTAACCTTGCTCTCCAAAGTCACACGACACTGTTTTCTCTCTAAATGTTGTTGTGTGATAGCAAGTTCGAACATGATGCATTTCAGTATAATCTTTTTTCCAAATAACAATGTATGGAATGCAGTTACTGCTTTTTAACTTTCAACAATGCTGGAATTAAGTGTAATCATTCAGAAATAACATGTACAACTTACAACAAAGTTTACAGGACAAGAGGCAGTACAGTGACTTTCCCCAGGGTTGTTTGGTCGTGATGGGAGAATGTCACTTAGATGGACTTTTTGTTTCCTGTAACATCATATTGTTAACTTTAACCCTACCAATTTAGCACAAGTAGACTTCATATATCACAGTAATTGTTTTGTAGATCCCAACATATCCGACCACACTTGAAGGCAGCTTCATTTATCTTCCAGCAGCTCGATGAGAAAAGATGAGGGACTGTGCATGTGACAAACAGGCAGGGATATTTACCGACTCTCCCAATGACTTGCTGGTTATGTGATTGTATGTGACGTTGGGCTGCTTCAAAAGTTGAGTCTGTTTCAACTTTCCACAGCCGAAACGCAGTACCCCGTCTCAGATAATTGTGATTTCCTGCATTCTTGCCACAACACAAGATGTGATTTGAGCTCAGCCATACTTTGCTTTTTCGTGGTGGATGTACTGATACTGTTTGGAAGACAACAACACTGGATGTTATCATGCTTTGATTTCATTCACATGGTTGATCAGCAACATTGTTTATTTTATTTGTTTTATGTATTTTACCAGCATGATTTTGTAACAGAAAACTGCAGTAATACAAAAGTATTCATGTAATAAGTTACTGCTCCTAGGGAGTACAATTGTTCTTTTCAGGTACAAAAACACAAAACAGTTAACTGTATGTTTTTAGTCATAGAGTGAAAACTGATGTAGAAGATGTAAATAATAGTAATGTTTTGAGATATGATGGTACTGATTTAAATTCACAGGATTCATCACTTTTCAGTACATTATGGCAGCATTGTTAGCTAAAATAATCATGAACAGAATTTGATCAGTAATAGGTTCCAAAAGCAAAGCAGTCTTCCTCTGAGCTGTTTGTTAATGTCTGGAGAAAAACACCAAAAACAGGCATCACTTAATAGAGAGACATACACAGAAATATGAGCCAGAGCTGTAATGATCTGAGCCAGTGGCAGAAATAAGTGACACAGTTAGAAGCCATTCTACCAATATCAGTCATTACCCGAATGGAGTAATATTCTACTTACTGTATCTGATTTATCACCGCTTTGTCCTCAGCTATGAGCAGGTTGTTTTAATAGGAATTGTGCCGTGTGCATGTTTGTAAATGTAGAAGTAAAATTCTGTATTAGATTTAAGGCTGAGTCTTTAAAAGCTCCTGAAGCTACGCACTCCATTAAATGTCCTCCAGTGCTTTTAGTGCTGCTTTGTAACAAGGTTTCCTGCAATTATTTTTTTTACCTGCCCAAAACAAAGCTGTTACTTAAGGTTCAAATCTTTGTGGCAGTTTTTACAAAGAGTTTTTTAGAGTCATATTTATCATGCTATTATTATTATTAGTCACTTTCCATTGTCACATTTTTTTTTATAACAACCTTTTCATGTCATCAATCAACGCTTGTCGTTGCAGCACATCATGGTTTTTGTGTCAGCTACTTTTATTCTCACTGTTATTCTGACTTTAAGGAGAACATTGCTTTAAAATTTCAAGCATTTCAATGAGCTGTCAGTCTGACGCTGTTGTTACATGCTTTTCTGACTTCCCCTGGACTGAAAAGCCTCATTATTATCCACATGGTCACAGCATGTGTTCATGGATCTGTTTGTGGGTCTCATACAGACCTTTCTCCCACGCAGTGTGAGCAAGCCAGGGCGATGTACTCATGAAGCAGTGACCACGTGGTGGCACTGCAGCTTCACTGTCCTGCTGCTGAGGCAGGTGGAGCAGTCTGAGTAATGGACTGCTCACATGAAAGGCAGGTTTATAGCACTGTGGAGAGATAATGAAATAGAGAAACCTGCATATGGGATTGTTTTTCCCTTATTGGTTCATTCTGTGATATTTAAACATCTGTTGCTCTTCATTAGAGTACCTCAGGTGACAGTTAAAGGTCGTAATGTTTCCATGTAAACCAATGATTGTGTCGCTGCAGCTTACAGGTCTTAGTTCCTGTTCCAGGAGACAGGCAAATGCTTTTTCTCAATGCAATATCGCATCAGGTCACCAAGCAGTAATGTGGCACAGACTAATTGGATGCAGAGTTTCCATATGCAGTTACTGTAAATTACACTGTCCAATATGTGTAAGTGTTGAATATATGTTAATCATGTACTGTAAAGTGTATTTAATAAATCACACTGAAGAAAAGATGGATCTTTTTTTTTAGCCTGCAAAATGTTACCTCAATATTGCAGCAGATTATTTCTGCAGCTTTTCAAATGTATATATTTAATAAATGTCATCATCGAGTTGTAGAGAAATACTTAATATATCCAGACTTACTTATTACTATAATTATTTGTATGTCTTGGCATATGCACCACAATATTAGTTTTACAAATAACTTTGTGACCAAGTGAGTAAGTGTTGATTGTGTTTGTTACATTTTTTGGATCCCTAAAAGCTGTGGGAGTGTGCTACTTTATTGGAAGTCTGAATCATCATAAAGTGTTTGTAAATTCTGTGGCTGCTGCAGTCAGATCCTGTACCCTTTAGGCATGCATTAATAAGCCATTGTTGGCCATAATCAAGCTCCTACTCTTTCCACTCTGTTGCCGTTTGCGCCAGCTCTGCTCCTGCTTTCTAACAGGAGCCTTACATCTCTAATATGTCCAGTTTTCAGGACTTGCTGAAAACCAAGCAATTTTAAAATTATAGTCTGGGTCCTAATGGATGTCTGGAAAAGTGCTGTAAGGTCATGAAACCTGAATTACCCACTCATAAGGGCAATGCTAAATTATGTCAAATGACTTTTTAAAAAACTCTCAGGAATTATTAGGTTTTTATACGAGAGCAGCTATTTGGTAACGATAATGACTGATCCTCTGGTTTAAGCTTCTCCTGGCTGCTGACCGTGCTCAGGCTGCTCTGCACCGCAGCATGAAATCTGCTGCAGATATTCAATAGCCAACATTCAAGGTAAGTTCATAGAACTTGTGGTTGTCTGACTGTTCATGAAGTGCCACCATCAGGTCAAAATTTCAGGTTGATTTATAACTTACTGTCTGCAAAAATGATGTCATTCCCATCAACCTCTGCTGCAAAATGTGTCATTAGCACATGTTAGCATGCCGAGTGGAAGATCGTGAACACATAGACATTAGCATATTACCATTGTCTTTGTGAGCATGTTAGCATAGTGCTGTACGCATTTAGCTCAAAGGATTGCTCACTTCTCAGAGCCATTTGTGTTGCTGTAGACTAAGACATAGTAATTAATTATTTATAAATGAGAATAAGATAACATAGGAGTTATCTTGTACTATACACTTTCCAGCCTGCTCAAGCACCATGTCAACTTCCCCATGATGTGTTCTTATGAATATAAACATTTCTTTTTATTAGATTTATTGATTCATAGCATTTCTTTTCTCCGGTCACATAATTCTCACTTCTTTTATGCTGCAGTATATACTGTATACCTCTTTCTTCATGGAAACAGTGCAATCATGGCTAGAAGTATTTGTAAAGTAATAAAATGTATTTTGTAAAGTACAACAAAGTTCATGCTTTAAATCATTCCAATTGAACTTCTTCTCATTAACACATTTTACAGAAAATCTAATCAAACATTTTCAAGGGCCCACAAATTTAAATACAATATATAGAGTATAGTGAGCCTGATCAAATATCACCATATAAAGTTTTCTTTTTCATGACACAAATGTTACCACATTATTTGATCCAATGAATGTTAGTTGGAAAGTTGGAAAATTATAATTTTGAACAGTTTCTGGTAATGATAATATGATTCTTTTTTTTTTCCAAGACAACATACTTATTAAACCTACTTGCATGCTTGGGGTTTTTGACAGGGTAAATATAAATATTTTTTGAAAATCTAATACATCTTTGCAAACATAATGTCCTTTGTTTTTTGCGAGGGTTAGTTTTCTTTTTATTTTAGGCAGGAAACCTTTAAAGTGGTACTTGACAGCTCTAATGTGATGTCTGAGGAGAAAACATTCACTCGACTTTTCATTAACAAATCTTCAAAGTACATTTCATTAAGTATCACTTTAAATGTATGGGATTCATACTTCCTTCTCACCAGGGAAGTACTCTGTTTAATATTAGTCAATTCAACAGCGTATGATGAAGGGGTGGAAAGAGATAAGGAGCCATTTACAGCACAAAACAGTATGTATATAGACTTTCCTCAGCAGGATGCATCACTATGCATCACTGTTACTCCAAACCCATTAATCACATTCAAGTCTCAATGTGTGACTGTGGTTTAGAAGTCTCCACAAAAGCAGGTGAACTGATGTATTTTTTAAAGGGTTAAGTGTGGCTGTAGTGTGGACAAATGGCCAGGTAATATTTACAGGTCTACAGTCTTTAATGAGGCAAAGTCTGTAGTGTTCTCCTCCAACTTCGTTCTGCAAGGATGCATGTCTGATCTTTGAGTCAGAGTCATTGATTAGTTATTCATAAAGCTATTGATGAGTAATTTATGAAGAGGGAGTCAAAGTGAAAGTCTCCATCCCAGCTCTTTTCAATTAGAGGACAGCTCCCAGTCGATAAACATGATGGAAGAGGCTCTCGTCCGCAGCACAGCTGGCTGGAGATGTCAAAGACTTCCCATGGAGAGACGCCGATAGATTCACTTTTGTCTGGCCATGCTCTGTCACTACAGCAGTTCTCAGCGCCGGTCGGATGGTCTCAACCTTTTTCCCATCAGATTGGAGTGGTGGAGAGAGTGTATAATGGCCCCACTCTGCTCTGTGACAGTCCTCTGAAAGCTTCAGTGCCATTGGACATGATGAGCGAGCCCAGAGAAATCAGGCAGCTGTTATCCCTGCCACATTTCTCAGCAGGATGTCCTGTTGCCTGCTGATGCTCAGAGTTTTATAACTCGGTAACTCACAAAGTCGTAGTACATAAGCATAAGAGCCGCACACCTCCGCACTAACAAAAAGGATTCCAGGTGACAGTGTTGACCTTTGTTTTTTCTTTGCATCTTTCAGTATTCACATCGAAGCGACAGATGTGCAACAGCAGTCCTGGTCAGGGTAATCTTATGCTCATTTGCATTTCTGATTAGTATTTTAGTTTTAACTTGAGCATGTTTACATGCTTAATGAAAAAATAGACAATCCTTTCCTCAAACTGTTGATTTCCTCTGCATTATCCCCATCTTTGTCCCATCACTGCACCTGGGGGACGACATACAGCACCAGAGAGCATCTTCTACCTATATGTACTATATTTATGACATTCTGACCAAAACCATACCTATTGAAACTGGAATTATTGCCTCACTGTTGTATGACTCCAGCAACAAGCCACTTTGTTGTGTCCATATTGAAAGAAGCTCACGAGGTGCTTTGTATTTTGAATTTTATATACAATAAAACAATAAAGCAAATAGTACAAGCATTTTCACAGGGTGTTTTAGTGATTTAGTGATGGTTTTATGGTGATGAATATTTGTTGGCCAGGCACAGAGAGTTCCAGGAGTTTCAGCTCTTTGTCTCAGAACCTCTAAATGACCTCATAACTGTAAACCAAACCTAATTTTTATTGTTGAATTGCTGGTGGGAGGGTTATTGGCTGCATCATAGCTTCAAATTCATCTTACAGACACTGTAGAAAGTAGTATACATTTTTTAATCTTTTGCTCAATAAAATGTGCTATTTTTCCTTTAAATGAGAGGTTCCCGGTTTAAGGACAAGCTATAAATAATTATTGACGTTCTGTATTTATATTTGAACATGGTCTTCTTGTTTTTGGTTGCAGCTGCAGAAGTGATCATTATTCACATGAACATTTCCATCTCCTAAATACAGTTGCTATTCAGGAGCTGAGCAGTAACTTGGCTTTAAAGATTATGTCTTTTGGCATTTATCCATGAAATGTTTTCACTGAGTTATGAAGCCATAGAGACTAACTGAGAATGTGAAAAATACCAACGTTGTTTTTTTGCAGCAATAGTAATAGTATGTGCAAGCCGTCACTTAGGGCTACCATTACACTGGTAAACCACCCATGTGTATTATCTGGGAGCTGGTTCCCACCCCCATGTAGAGATTCAGCGGCCGCAGGGTCTTTAGAGCAGCCTCAGTGGGTCAGGGTCTCTTTGGTTGCATGTTGTGCATCTCTGCATGATGAAGAGGTCCTGCTCTGCTGTACATTACCCTCCCAGACCGATTGCTGCAGGAGCTATGTCTGAAGGGAGCACTCTGATCATGCTTGTCCGTCATTATTTGTCAAAGTGCTGCTAAAGTATCATTATAAAAGCTAGACATAATCCAGAGGGGGCTCACTCACCCTTAACCAGCAAGCTGTAAAGCAATGGCAGCAAATGGTGCAATCCATGTGTTGACATCACATTAAAATGTCTTTACAAATCAACGGAGCTTTGTATAACCACAGTACACTTTATGGCCAACAAGGTTTATTGGAGTTTCTTGAAAAAGCCTCAGTGATGATTAAACTCTATGTGTGTCCAGGAGACAGGCATGCAGTAAAAACTCAGTGTGGTGATCTTAACAAGGCAAATAAAACATTTTATCGTTATAGGGCAAAGGTGTGGCAGCAGGAGGCCATCAGTGATATTTTGGGCACATAATAGACATACAGTGTATTGTGGGGGAAATTCTTGAGGGTATCTAACAAATTTTTCAAACATATTTTTACAAATAAATTTGGTTTCTATTATCATCCTGGTATGGAAGCCCAGAGAGAAAATTCTGGTGATCTAAATCAGGTCTAAACTGTTCTCTCTCTCCTGTGTCCATGGCCTATGAACAGGCAATGAGAGGCTTTGTCAGAATGATATTTCTTGGTTCTAGATTTTATTCAAATTTTTTAAATTTCTATTTTTTTTTCCAACTCTGTTGTTGTAATACTTATTTAGTCCATAAGAGTCTGAAGAACAACACCACTACTTTCCACATGTTACACTCCTGTGTGACCTGACCTAATGTTTACCCTGCAGACAGTGTGATAAGCTCTAGGCATAATGATGCATGGTGACATAATGAGATGTGCAGCTGTGCACCCCCCTCAGAGTTTGTTGTCTGTTGCCTTCATAGCTGCAAAGATGTTGAGTTTGGTACATGTCTGTGCCCAGGATAGACAACGACCACAACAGCTTAGATGGAGCCATAAACTGTGATCCAGCTTGAATAACAGCTCATGAGAACATTGTGACAAAATTTGAGGGTAAAATGTGTTCAAATGTATCCTCCATCCCTGAATGTAAATGCTATTTAATGAAAAGGCCACATAAGGATTATAAAAAAAAAAAAAGGGAGTTTTGATGCTGAAAACTAAAGTTACTGCCAATGACCTCAGTAAATGTTGTCATAATGAGTTTATGTTCTTTATCTACTACTTCAAGTCTTCCTTAGTAAAGTTTGTCCCGATTTTGGGTAAAATGGAAAAATAACACACTTCATGCTTTAGGCATATCTACCTGTGATGGCCACACCTGCAGCCACACATTAAATGGTGGTAACCCTTTTGTTTGTTCACTTTAAGTTATCTGTTCATT
>JAOWBC010001486.1:5818770-5831265 GCA_028566105.1 Hypoplectrus providencianus
ACCAGTGCAGACCATGTAGGTCGAAATTACACTTTGGCGTGGGGCATACTCATATGGCTTGCTGTGACCTACCACATTATAACATGAGTGACAAAAAGAGGTTTTCAGCTGAAGTTGCTCTTTAATATCAGGAATATTTCCTTTGAATGTACAGGCCAGTCAGAGATACACATCAGTTCATGAAAATCAGCACATTGTTTTGATCAGTCTAAATTAATTCAAAACTTTGTTAAGTTGTTTTTCCATGAATGAGCTACTTTCTAATTGGGGCACAATAACTCAGGAGCTCACACTCCTCTGAAAGAGGTCTAATGACACCCTTGCGTTCACCCATTGAATATTTCCTTCCTTCCTTTCTTGCTTCCCCTTGAAATTCATTTTCAAAGAAGAAAGAAAAGTTAGAATACCCATAAAGCATCCGTTCAGATAACCGGACAGTCTCTTCCAGACTTCTGCGACGCACACATTCCCGTGTCCCAGAGCCACGTCAAAAGGCAGCTAGCTATGCTAATAAAGACGAAGACAAAAGCACAGCAGCCACAGAGGAGAGCGGAGATGGGATAATGATCACTAATTAATCATGCACTGGGGTCATGCGGCTCATCTCTTCAACACCGACACAGGAGCAGGAGGGATGAGTCACTTCCTGCTGAAGGCTCCACATAGGAGGCAGCTGAATGAAGTGAGACATGGGTATCGCAGCAAGACGCCTTTTATTAGTCTGAGCCAGTGATGCAACCGTGTGAGCTGCTCTGGAAGAAAAGGATTATTCATGCATGTCCAAGCACTTATTAATTAACACACATGTATATTTGACGAAACGTATATTCTTTCAAGACGTTGCTCTTAGCAGAGCATTGAAACACCTAACACATAAAGCCACAGACTTTAGAATGCCAGAGATATTATTATATATAATATTAAGTTATTATTGTGACTGTAAATGTAAGGATTCAAATATATTCACAATACTCATCTGGTTTATTAAACCTTAATACCTGCATTGCAGAAATGTTGTCTCCCACTTGTGCTGTGAGAGTAATTATATGAACACTTGACATGTACTTATGGATACATCATTTAAAATAAAATAAAAAAAACTTTGGCAAGGGCTTGGATAATATAGTCTATGGGGATAATTGGATAATGGATGATTATTTCTATATTAAAGCTCAGCATTTAAGCTTTACAGATATGCATTTATTTGTTTTTTTTATGAACTTATGTTACATAAATCCTTTTAAAAGTCCTTCTAGCCTCTTAAACTCTGCCAGGATTAGTGTAGCGACTGCTGAACCCAGTTCTGTTGCCCACTTGCCCAGCCCCACTTATGGCACAACACCAGAACCCCCACAGGAATGAGGTCCTCAGATCATACAATGCGATAATTTGTCAGAATTGAAGATGTGCAGACCTTACCCTAACCAGACCTTACCGCCTTATATATTTAGAATGTGTTGTACACTCAGTAATTGTGAACTTAGATCTTGTTTCGGCGACATTGTTCCACACATTATCAACAAATCAACAAAAAACAGAAAGTTTATCTCCTGACATAATATATGAAACTTTTTATGTTGTATTGCTCAGCACTGTAATTACATTTTCTTTCCTTTTTTCTTCTCCTTCTCTGCTATCCAACTGCTAGCTTGACATTTGATTGCTGTGAGCTGCTTTCATAACTGCTGACAGCTTGACAGGCTATGTGGTTGGCTGACTGGTCTACACCTTCACCAGTAAAATAACAGGAACCAAATAGACAATAGTTGGATAGAAATAGACTTGACAGGACTTGTTTGCTATGCATATCACAACGTTTTGACTTCATGACGCTGCACTGAAAGATAAATTATAGCTTTATGTAATAACAATAAGCTGAGTTTGGATCCTCAACAGCTTTTAATAAACAAGGCGCCATGTCCATAGCATAAGAATGAGCCGTGAGGAGAAGGAAGCACTGGATCACATCATGCATATCAAAGCTGTTTTGCAACATTTCTTCATGCAGTTATTTAACCAGATGACTACAACTGTTCTCAATAAGGAGGGGATTTCTAGAACAACTTCAAGTGGAAAGGTTCCGTAATGAATATTCAGAGAGGCACTTGAAAGGGATTTTAGAGGAAGGGGCTCCAGTTGTTTATGACATTGGTTGCTGAATATGCATTCTCCATCATTAACAAATGTTTGCCATTTTACGTCTATGATGTAAATACTGAAACATGTTCATGGTATCAAATAAGTTTTTTATTAGGTCTTAGGATGTCAGGCAGCACAGAAAGAGTCCCTCTGGCTTATAACTTTACTTTTGTTTTATATAATGGGTGACAGGCATATACAAAAGACTGTGATTTGTGAGTTATTTAGTATTTTCGTTCGGGTTGGCAGATATAACCATCTGGCACAGTTTGCAGTTATCTCCTCTTTTTAATCACAGTATAAATCAAACAGACTTTCTCTGAAGGATGAACGTATATGAATGAAAACACTCAACAGCTATTTATTTCACTCTCTCCCTGAAATGATTCCCATACAGCAGCCCTGGCCTGTGCCCTCTTACAATTACTGTGAATAAAAGCAAATCCGATTCAAGACTTCAAGGAGAGTTAAGGTGTAAAACTGATAAAGTGTTTGAAATGAACAAAAGGTGTGAGTTACCTAAAATGTTTGGCCCAATGAGGGTACTAGATCACATTCCAGGGGAGCATACATGTCTGCATCTTATTCCAGATCAGTAATAATGGGGGTACTGGAGGAAAACCCATTGGACCGTGGGAGTTATTGAGATGTATCCTCTTAACATCATGGATATATATGTGTATCATAACACATGGGAATGCATCTCATAGCTGCCGAGATATTTCTCTCTGGATCAAACTGGTTGGTCCAGCATTGCCATCCACTACAATGTCTCACTAAAAAGCCATCAAAGAGGATGTTTGCGATTCTTGGAGAGATACTGCTTTATATCTGCTGTGATGTTTGTTGTCAGCTTCGTCTTAATTCTCCTGGTTCCACCATGGTCACTCTTCACACAGCCCAGTTCCTTTATTATTCATTCCAGGTATAAAAGAAACATGATGTACAACCACATTGTAGAGGCTGTCCCCCAGGAAAACAGAAAAACTTAACCAGACACTTCCCACTGTTCTGACAAGCTGAGATCTCAATGGGCTGACATGGGAAAGTCTTGCTGTTCATGTCTCTCTGCTCCTACAGCTGGCATCCAGCCAGCATCACCTTTTGTACCTACAGAACATGTGCCCCACATACATGAAATAACAGCTCTACCCATTCCAGTTTACTATAATAAATTATTCTTGTCTTATGTATAACTCTTGCATGGACTCCTTCCTTGTCACATTTCTTGAGAAACTAGAGATCAAGTTGAGGCCAAAGGCAGTACATCCCTACATCCAGTCTAAGTGATATCTTTATTCAGGGAGGGATCTGCTTTGGCACAAGGCCCTCAGTGCTGTCATTTCTTCTGACAAAGATCAGAATACCCTTGAATGTAAACCGAGTTACGGAGTCCAATTCAATTCTTGTCACACATTAGAATGTGACCCCGATGCTGCTCCATTTTATTTTATTTTTTTTACCTTTATGTAGTATATACCCTGAATAACTGAGCATGTATCCTGGTGTTTTTTTTAGGTTGTGTAATTTGTTTGGGTTACATAGACACTGTTATTCAGAAAAGATACATTAAAAGGTGAAACTTGCACAGTTGTCTGCATTTTTCTGTGAATATGTCCACATTGTGCCTCCCTAATGGAAACCTGTCCTTTGAAGTAACTTAATCACATTGCAGGAAATTATTTTAAAGAATTCTCCAAGTCTTATTAGAATTAATTGTGACTTTTGCTGAGGTGGCACTTTGTCAAACGCTAAGCTCAAGGCTGGAAAGCGAATGAAAACCAAAAGCTGTGCTCCAAAAGATTTGGGCCGAGCGTGCACATTTTAGGTGCCATGTACTTTATGTGACAAGCAGAGAGCATCACAATTAATATCCTGTCTGTGAAATAACCACGGCCATCCTTTCAGAGCCGTGTTTGAGGATCAAGAAAGCTAAGCAGTAATACATTTCGAGGTACACTAAATGCAAGTTGTGGCTGATCAACCACAGAAATGACTGTTACTCACTGAAATTTCATTTCCTGAACCATGTCTAACTTTAATCCATTTGTCATAGCTCTTTTGAGTACGGTGGTACATTGTATGTCTTTCCTTGTCCCCATTTTGTTGTTTTAAGGCCATGCTAGTCACAGGGCAAAGCATATCAATGCTCATTTGTGAGTCATACTGTCAGCCCACTACTTTGGTCTAGACTTGACTGTCTCCAAAAAAATTGTCAAGTCAATACAGTACAGTTAATTCACAGTCCCCAGCTGAGGATTCCTACTGACCTGGCCAACCCCTGACCTTTCCTTTAGCTCTGCTATGAGGTTAAATATTTGTGGTTTTAAGTGAAACCATTGATTGATATATTGATATATAATGGATTGGCCTGAGTTTAACTGTAAAAATGGAAAATGGATTGCACTTGTATATCGCTTTTCTAGCCTTTGTGACCCCTCAGAGCTCTTTTACACTACAAACAGCACTTATTCACAGATTGACACAAACATCCATACTAGTGGCTGAGGCTGCCCTCTAAGGTCCCACCTGCCACCATCAGCAATTGATTCATACACCAATGGCTGCAACCCACCAACCTTCTGATCAATGGGTTACAGCTCTAACTGTGCCTCTTTAAAAATAACCATGTTTTGTTGCGTGACACTGCTGTGGTTGAATGATGGTTAGGCTTAGGCTCAAAAGCCAGTTGGTGAGGAAATATCACATTTGGACCAATGGGACATCACAGCACCAACTAGGAACCCAGTTAGACCCACAGATAGATAAAAATGCTCCACCTAAAGGATATCTCCAGCATATGCAGGAAGCATTAGCATTATGAAATGTAGTATGTAATTACTTAGTTACAGCATGTCCACAGCTAGCATGGACAGCAAGGTCAAAAACACCTGAAATGTGTTATCATGTGTTGAATTAGTCACTGGCAGTCAAGACTGATGTCTTGTGTTATCTTCAGAATGTGAAATACATGATAGGGGTGTGAGAAACCATGGAATGACATGTTGTGACTGAGCGTTATTGTTGAATGATGTCTCCATCCAGACTAAAACAAAATAATCGATAAAACATATTCATAGCAATAATGATGATACTCTTACATGTACCCATACACATTAGAGGGAAGGAGTTATTTATTCAAAAAACTAAACATGCAATATCCTGTTGTTTCCCAAAGGCCAGTTCTTGTCCCCCTGTGTCACAGTCACTGATTTAGCCTGTTATTGATCCGACCCTGTGGGAACCACCTGCAGGACAAGACACTACACTTACATCTCAATAGCAGTGTCAACAAGTTCAAACTCCCATACCTTGTCCCCCTCGTCACAATCTCTTTTTTTAAACTGTACTTCACAAGCAGGATCAATACACGTTGAGTCTGACTGATGAGGCATCCTTGCCTTTGACTGCAGACAGACTCTCCGCTGTTATAACCAAGAAGTAGCTGCAGAAAAATTCTCTAGGTCTCTGGACTCACTGAAGAGTGAAAACATTCACACCGCCCACAGCCGCATCGCTGTGTGCTGTTGGATGGCTGACTTGAGCCAGCTGTACTGCCAGTGGTGGTTCACTGATAGCCACGACATGCAGTAAACACAGATACTCTATATGATATTCTGCTGCTGGCTGCTTCGCTGAAAGTTCAGTTTTGTAACTTTCCCACACTGCCGACGAGAGGATCAAGGTGAGCATCACACACCAGTAAATGTGTCTCTCCCTGTCATGATGACATTCGGCAGTCGGTTCCTCCTGTGGTTTATGGTGTGAAGACATCAAGGCCTTATTGCAGCTTCTTATTGACAGCCTTATGTGCTGCACTCACCACAATAAGAACTGCACTAACAAGGAAAAAGGAGTCACGTTTCCTCGAAGGAGGTTTCAACCAAGTGCTTGTACGTCTCCTGGAGGAGGAAACTCAAGCATGTGACTGTGCAGTGTGGGTAGTATTCTGCCTTGTCTGCACTGCTTTTGAGTTGTGGGTGACTTATGGGTCCTGGGAGTCTGGTGACTCGTCTTCTCCAACGCCTGACATTATTTTCACCTCTGTGACTCAACGCAGGCTGCTGCTGCTGCCCTGTTTGACATTCTGATGTGGAACAAACAGCCAGCAGCCCACTGGCTCACTCTCATCAGCAAAAGCTGTTTGTATCCATCTATTTTCCCTCCTCCCTCTTGCATCCTCCTTTTCTTTCTTGTTATTACTTTGATTGCTTTAGTCTGCTACCCTGCAGCTCCACATAGCCGTCAAGAGAAGGTTGTTCAGCTTCGTGCAAGCATACCTACTACACAGCGCAGAGCCAGCCACTAGTGCATACAGTCACTTCTCTGTGTTGTCAGACACCTACACCACACCTGTTCCTGCCAGAAGCTCCTGACAGGACAGAGATTGGTCAGATCCTTCAGTTGTACAGCTCAATCACAGTACTTGGGGCCAGACAAGATGGATTTGGGATACTGCATTTCTTGTGTAATCTTGAAATATAGCAACCATCTAGTTGTTGGCAAGGCACCCTCTCATAAACACCTTCCACCCCTGAACAAGTTCTTTAAAATTTAAATGACACATAATGTGTCTTACTTCTGAATCATGTATTTTGTTTGTGTTTCATGAAATACATTTAAAACTACTTCTTCAAAGATAGTCAAGGATTAAATTAGCTGAAGTGAAGCCCACAGGTTTATTTCCATGTGATGATCACAAGTATGGCAAGAACAACTGGTGCAAATAAATTATCCACATAAAAGATTCATGCATGCACTTAATACTTGCCTACAAAAAAACTGCCTACAGTTGGACAAAACCAGCATTGTACATGGTATGTGCACTACTCTTTGCTACCAATCCCTTGTGTCACATTGAAAAGATGCTAAACTTAGCAGGTGCTCTGTGCACACTGCTGGGATAAGTTAGCCTTCTGGGCTTTCTGCCAGAAAACCCTTTTTTTTGCCAGAAGGAACAGACAACAAAATTACTTGTTTTTTCTTGGTTGAATTCAGGAAAAGATGATGGTTTGGGTTCAAAAAGACCTTTTGTGGAAGCAAGCCCTGAAGGCTAACTTCTCCCATGTGTGTCCTGTGATGCTAGACCCGTCAGTGATGATTCAAAATGACAATCATGTGTCAGAGATATCAGTTTGCTCCTCACTATAGCTGGGGTATTGTGTGTTTAAGCAGAAGAGTGAACAAGTAGACAAAATTATTATCTATATTGGGTATTCTGATGTGGGACAGATAAGTTCACATCTTCAGAGAAAGCCAAAAGCCAATTCAGTGCAGCATGCATTCTTTTTTTTTTCCTGGCTCATGTGCAGTGGTCCCAGACTGTTTAGGGATAGGGTGTATCATCCTTTTTTTAGAGCTGTGTTTACACTGACAAATCCTTCCTTTACTTACTCTGATAGTCACTATTTATAACTGCTGTGCACCTTGTGTGGTGTTACTATGGCAACCGACAACCGTTAGCTGGCGTATTCAGTTTATTTCTTTTTAAGAAAGTGTTTTAAGTTCTAACATAGCAGAATATACTCCTAAGTTTATATATCCTCACACTTTCTTCTTACAAATGTTGAAATATTAAAATAAAAACCAAATGTAGGTCAAATAGCTTAAAGCACCCTTGGTCTGGGTCTATGTTTTAGATAAAACATTGCTGCTAAGCTTAACAGGGCTAACAGACTGCTTTAACAATAGACATTCCTTTCCTGCGCAGTAACTTGTAGTTGACCTGTCATAAACACAAATTGCAGAAATATTCAGGCATTTAGTCACTGATTAAGTTGCATTGTGAATGAAATATTCACTCCCACAGACAGACAGAAAACAACACACTGAAAGAGAGTTTCTGTGCTCTGTGGCGGCTCATGACCACCTAAAATGTGAGAAGAATAAGTTGAAACAGCCATTATGGAGCAGAACACGCTGTCTGTGTGCTGCAGGTTGCAAATCACCCACGTCCAGTTCCCTAATTCTTAATTGAAAAGAGCTTGATGACTAATTCAAATTAGGAATCATTGGGAGCGAAGGACACACAGGTGATGTATTATCCTGCGATTATGTGATGAAACGTAATGTCAGCATTGACACAGAGACACATTGCGATCTCTATCTCTCTGCTTTGACAGCAGTCTCATTTACTTTCATGTCAACAGACTTTCTTGAGTTAAAATGCGAATAAAGTTTCAATGTTATGAGATTTTTTCCAGAATTTATTTAGCTGTTAGCAACAGTCAGTCCACTGGCATTAATCCAATGTGTATTCATTCAACATACAGTGAAAATAAAAGGAAGCCTCATTACCTTACAGGATGGAGATGCGATAATGATATAACTGTCACAAAACAACAGCAGTTAATAATAGAATTCAAAATGCCACAAATAAACAGGGTTATTAACGTCATAACAGGTTGCTCTGCAGTTAAGTTCCTGGGATTCTGTCTGATCAGTCAGACTCCTGTTGTTCTCAAAATAGTCAGAATAAAGTGAATCAAAATGGACACAGAGCCAGCTGGAAGGACTGTGGAACAACTTGGCTGCAGAACGTTTTCCCTCCACAGCCTGCCTTGACAGTAATTACGGAGTGAGTGTATGAGCGTGTATGTGCTCGTGCTTGTTTGTACAGTAAGTGTGTGGAGAGTGGGGCTGGCAGCCCAGATAAAGCCCGAGGCGAGGCCCCTCAGAGAGATGTGTGGGTGGAGGGTCGTGCCACTGCAGAGACGACCTTTCCAATAAAAGCCACTTCCCTGTGAGGAGTCCAGGTGAGCATACAATTACATTTTCATAAAAAGAAACTTAAAATGCAAATCACTCTTCACATTCTATATATTTTACTTTCCTCATTTTAATATAGACAGACTGTATGAAAAGGTGCTTTAAAGATTTTTTGCCTTTTCTCTGGCTTTGTTCATCCCTATTTTAAAATACCAACCAGTATGCAGGAAATAGAACACAGGACAGGAGAATCAATAAATCCCTGTTGGTGGCCAAACAGCAGAATGATGTATTCAGTTACCATCAATGAACTCTTGCCAACAAAGTGTTATCTTCATTGTCCTGCTAAGCTTGCCTGCCTCATTTATGTACCACAGAATTCTAAGTAATGCTGGAATATGTTTGAACATACTTTTTATTACCATTTTTCCCACGGTTCTACATCCTGCTGCCCTGGGCTTTCAGTAAATTGCAGGCCCCTCTTCACTCGTAGCTGCTAGGAGGACAGTTAATACTTGTCCAGTTCTGTGCTTGTACGCAAACTAGGATAAGTGCTTATCCAATTGGTTTCCTCACTCGTGGCTCTGCCTTGGCTAATTGCGTGAATTTATGCAAAACAAGTTCAACTGGAGTTCAGCCAACCTCTTGGTTCAACAGCGAGCGTCAGTGAATACACAGGGGACCCACGGCTGGTAGCCTACCATATGTTCAATTTAACAGCCGAGTCTAAGCATTACATACATGTGTGTGCCTGAGTGTCTGCATAGGGACCGGATGTTAAATGGTTGTTTCTGTGTGATTTAGCTGTCCCCTAAGTTCAACACTTTCCATGAAAGTGACTATTAGTTGTCTCCCAAATCATCCCTTTGGAGCCAGCCTCAAGTAGCCAGTTGAAGAATTGCAGTTTGTAGAACTTCACAGTTGGCTTCGCTTCCTAGCCCTGGAAGTTGCTGCTTTATAGTTAAAATGGATGGATTATGAAAACTGGTTACCAGACCCAAAGATGATGCCTAATCAGTCCAGTAAAAATTGTTCACCTGCATCCGAAAAGTATTCAATCTTCTTGGCCGTGTTTGCTGCAGTGTTATTCCCATTGTGTCATTTTACACATTTTAGATTTAATGTGATGATGTGAGTTGAAGATCTGTTTCAGTTGTTTTTTAACACCAGACTAGCTGTTTCAAATTTCTTACAATATTTATGCTAATAAAAAGATAACTGCTTCAGGCTGTAGCTTCATAGACAGATGTGAGATTGATATTGATTCTCTCAGCAGGATAGTGAACAAGGGTACTAAAGGGGTAAATGCGAAACTACTTCTTTAGTAAAAGTCATTTAAATCCTGACACCTCCTCTTCATCATCTTGTCACAGGCACCGCTCCAAGAGATTTTATATCTGTGCTACTTTTTAATGGAGCTGGCAGAGTCCAAGTTTGAATTGTCAGACCAGCTGAGAAAATCTGCGTGGGAAAAAGGACTTTAGTAACACTCTCCCATCCTTCAACAACTTCTAACACAAAGCAGTCCACAGCCAACCTCTCCAGTGCAGCTGTTCAGTGTCCACAAGCACGAGATGGTACAACAGATGGGAAACTCTGAATCTAGTCAGAGAAAACTCGCAACACATGCAGCAACTGGCAGGCAACACATTGTATGGTGAATAGAATGCATAGCATTAGATCTGTAGTAAAACTTGAGTAGTATTTCCACTGAATTATATATGTCATTAATAGAATCTTACATTCAAGAAACATCCCAATGCCAGACACATTAGAACTTGGATTCATATTCCCACTGATGACATTCTTCCTACATATGATGTATTTTCTCTCATGGTCATACAGAGCAAGTGATCTGCACACAGCTATAAATCCTGCTCCTCCTTGCATCCTGACTCTCCTGTAACACTCCTCTACTCGATTCTCCTTGAGGATAGCAAAGAGGTTGGGGAGGAGGAGTGGCAGTATACAAATCAAACACTCAAACGCCTCTGAGACATTTGTTCTCACAGGGTCTCCGGGGTGGGACTATATACTCCAGTTAGGAGGATTTTTAATCTGTTCTCAAAGCTCCACTTACTACTACCTTTCATTGCCATATTCAGACTGTGTTTACTCATGCATATTTGATAATTAATGTGCAGTGTGAGCTGAGCAATTTCAGTCACTTATGGAGTGTGTTTAAGCTTCGCCTTTGGGGAATACCCAGATGTTAATTGTATACATCCTCTTTGGCTCAGCTGAACTGCAGCATAAACACTGTGTACTAAGCAGAGTGAAATACATTTTGCCCCTATTCTTTTATTTTTTGCTAATTTCCGATTGGATCATCGTGTCATCTTCTTAAAGCTTTTACAACATATAGTTGAAAGTTAAGGTAAACCGCTAGGTATTACACACAAGCACAAATACTGAAAATGTTGCGGTGAATCTTGTGTCCAATGGAGCTCTGTGGTGTTTCTAGGGCCAAGAGGAATATTTCTTTCAGTTTTATAGCTACAGCATGTCCCAATGTCGCAACACTTGTCACCCATCTTGATAAGCTAACCACCCTGCAGCGTCTAGCCTGAGGCTGAGGTTACCAGTGTCCACAATGTCGCCATAGGACTTAAAGCAAAAGAAGCCAATTTGTGACAGCAATCAGAATCAGCACTCTTGAAGTCAAAAGGTGTGGTACAGAGGATCGTCACTTTTATGTATGTCCAGAATGAGTTTCTGTTGCAGTGTGTCAGAGTCATGCTTACAAGCGGAGACAAGATGCAGTGGGAGATTGACAGGCTGATTTGGTTGACAGCCTTCACACTGAGCCAGTTGAGATGGTTCCACATCAGATCATGATGCCTGCCAGACACTCTCCTCTGAAGGTATTCTACACACGTCCAACTGGAACGAGACCCTGGGGCAAATCGGGAGCACACTGCAAGTAGAACATATACTACCTGGCTTTTTGGGATCCCAGGAGAATAGCTGGAGACATGGCATGGGAGGTGGATGTCTGGCCTATGTCCTAGAAAATGTATTGATGGATCAAAAATAATAATACAGAAAGAAACTATTTCATATCGATATTAAACCTACTTTCAAACTTTGGTGGCATTTCCTTTTTGTCTTTTTAGTAAACAGCCTCCTGTTATTTACTCATTCTGTCATTATAAATTTATTGTTTTCTAGACTAGTGAAGGCTATATTTGATTTTCAATAACATTTAAGTTTCCTGTAAGACAGTATCATTGTCTAACTTAGTTTGAGCAGTTATGAGTAAATGTTTGTGAGTTAGTTGCTTCGAACTTTCATTTGTATGGATTATCTTCCACACAGACAATAAGTCAGCATTAATGTTTATTGTTAGTGGGGAGTGGAAGTGGGTCATAAAAATCGCTAATTAGTTTTGGGTGACACCTGGTATAGTGGACCCTCCAAGTGACGACACAAACTGGAGAGGGAATTTCCTCTGTAGCTGCCTGACCTTTATCTCCCACCTCCTCACCTACACTATTGTCTGATTAGCCTCTCAGTCCAGATATACCAGCCCAGTCCCACTTGCTTTGAGCCTCTGATCCCTGTACCCTGTAGTATTGTTCTCTGAAATTTGTGCCAGCCTGCCTTACCTTCTGCCTGATTCTGCCCCATTGGATTTGTTCACCTGTT
>JAOWBC010001486.1:5833661-5846539 GCA_028566105.1 Hypoplectrus providencianus
CATCAGCCGATTTGCGACATAAATACACACATGAGATATATCAATGAAAATCTGATTCCGTCAAGTGGGCCCATGCAATTTTGATGATACAAAACGGTTCAATAACTGAGTCTCGCTGTACACAACTCCGATTCCAAACAAAAAGTTGTGACGCTGTGGAAAACAATATGCAGTGATTTGCAAATATTTTTTGAGCTACACTGAATTGAATGCACTGAAATACTGATTGAAAACACCACAATGACCACTACTTCTGGGGTTCCAGTACCCACACATTATTCCACACATCTCATGTCCTTTCCTTTAGGAGTATCCCCACCATTATATAAAACGATCCATCTGAACCCAAAAGCCTGCACAGTGCCACAGGCTAACTGCCATTTTTGAAATATATTATGCTCCCCAGAGGAAGAACAACTGAAAAATGTTGAACCTATAGCCCTTTTTCTAAGGCAACCCTCAGGGCAAACTAATATTTTTAAACCCCTCCAGCAAGGTTTCTTGAAAATCAAAATTTTGCACGTTCAAATTTATATATTGTAACCTCCAGGGGCCCTTATCTGGTTTCAGAGGTGTAGCCCTAATGCCTGCCTGTATAGTACCAGGCGGTATTAGTAGACAGGCGACAGCATTATTCTTTAATCTATCAGTGAGACAGTGAAAAGTTTGGGCTGATTAGAAATAAAGAGCTGCAGGGTTTTGTCTGTTTATGCGCCCTATAAGCCCTTGATATAACAAAGTTTATCACAGTAAAACACAATGGTTTGTTTGGTCCAGTGGTTGTGCAGATTCTTTTAAGCTGTTGTTAGTGACTTGCATCTACTCAATGTCTCTGTTATGCAGGAGCGGCTTTCTGTAATACATCAGGACTGAATAAAAAATTCAGTCCCATAACTCACAACATTTCACCATCTAGTTGCTTTTAAGATGTAAAAATGTTTATAGAAACAAGCCAATGTAATGAAGAGTAATACATTTGCTTGGTTTTTAATTTCAAGCCCTGTATAGGATTCTTATCATGTTTTTATCTGGACAGTCTATTTCTTCTTATTGCCAATTGCCAAACATTCCACCTTCGGGAGAAGACATTTGCTCCCATTCAGTTTTTTTCTCCACACTCACTCTCCGTTGTTGGTGCGATTGCTTTCCCTGCTGATGACGTCCCTTTCTGCTTCAGGTCTTTGTGTAATATCACTGTTCAGAGCTGCTGGACCTGAAAGGGAGCAACATTTTCATGCACATACCAGAGAGTAAACCGTGAGGATTCTGTGGTACTTTGAAATCTCCCAACAGAGAAGTGCGAAAACTGAAGGTGTCAAACAGAGAGGTGTTATTTTTTCATGCAATTGTGTGATTCATCCTCTTTAGCAACTCAGCACTCTGCTCCGTTTTAGTGGAAGCAGGATCAGTCAGTTGGTAGTGAGAGATCAAGGTTTGTAGCACCTTTCTTTAAAGTGATAATATGCAAGTTTTTTTTCTATTAATAAATGTCAGTTTTGCTACTCTGTTTCAGCCACTGTTATCATTCAACAAAGCACTGGTTATTTGTAGATTGAACATTATAAAGCAAAACCTTAATTTGGTAAACAAGCAACAGTTATGCAAAACCACCAATTTAAGGTTAATGCCCTTTTTCTTTTTTTCGTTACTTTTTGTAACACCAACTTTTTTCAAATACTCACAGGATTGTGGCAGGAAAAGGTTAATGTCTAATGTGCTACACAATTATCCTTCACCTGGACATCCACACCTTACCTTCCAACTCGCTATATATGGCACACAACAAGCTGCACAGCAATGGACATAATGGTGAGGTTTGTTCGATTTTTCTCAAATTGAATGTTGGTGAAAAATTGGGGAACGGCATTGAATGTCTCTTGAGGGATGATGAGTCTTGGTCACTGCACTGGTTAATGCTACTGGTTGCTTGTGGCCCATGCCCTGCTGATTGTTGCCGTAGACAGTTATCCATCTCTCAGCTATTGGCAACAGCTCATCCCATTCAAGGCCGTGGGGGCTGGGGGTAATCCCAGCTGGTTCACCCTCAACCAGTCACAGCACTCTCACAGGGCTGACACAAGTCCTTTTCACACATGCACAGCATCCCAAAGCTGATTTCAAACACAAATTCAAAAATTACTCTGGCAGAACTATATTTCCAGTACAAAGTCTGTGTAAGATTTAGCCCATTTGTGAATTGCGTCAATGTCCAGAGAATACACAGCAAATCAATAGGTATGTTGATGACATTTCTATCATGTGATGGACTCAAAGCCAAAGGAAGAAGAATTTATAAAAGGGCTCCAACAAAACCATCTAACAGGAAATATTATGACAATTGGACACCAAAAATTTTAAACAAATACAAGCATACATGCTCTAACAGGGAGCCAGCCGTTAGTTTAACCAGTATTTCCAGAAGTGAGAACACATCAGACAGACAGTCACCTGTGGTTTTCTACATGTTTGAAAGTGTACCTAAAAATAGAAAAATAAAAGAATAGCCTAGTCATTGTATATGAGATATACAGACATACAACTCAATCTGCTTGAGTGGTCTCTAACAGAGCCAAACAAGACAACACATTTAGTGATAACACATTGTACACTCATCCATCTGATTAAAATCAATATATACAAACAGTTGCAATGGGAGAGTGGTGCTCTATATATTTCCTCAAGTATACACCGAACAACAAGGTTGTAAACACGTCATAGTTGCTTGTTCTTTTGAAACACAACCCAACTCTCAAGCTGTCCACATTGTCACTGAATGAGCGATAAGTATATATGTAAGTTAATATATTGCAAGTGGCCAAGGAAGCACAATGGATTGCAACCAGATCTTTGACCTATCCATTGAACGCACACATATTTACAGAATTTTAAACAAAAGTGTTTGAATCACATCTGGATTTGGTTTCAAAATAAAATACTTGAAATGACAAGTATAAATTGGATCCTTGAGGATCAAAGGGCACAGACCTAAAGTGTACACCCAACCCAGGCCAGAAATGGAGATGCAATGCCAAGGTGGAAATTAGACTTTGTAAATTAAATTTCTGTTAGAGCTAGGCAGTGCATTTACACACAGCTTCAAGAAAACACTTACCATAATGTAGATGGGTTTTTGGGTTGTTTTTTTTTATAACATACAGGAGAGCATTTATACCTTTTTATAGATTATATACAGACATGGTACGGGTGACAAACATTTGCTGTTTGTGTTACATCCACCATGGTAAAATGAAGTGGATGTCAAATATGCTGTGGGTATTGCCAACAATACAAAAGGCATAAAACCTCATTTTTAGTGACACTCCATGTGTTATACAAGTACTGCAGATTTATCTCACTTCAAATTCACTTAAAGTCAATTGGCTCCATGGATGGACTATCATGTCAGCAATTGCAGGAAACTTCTGTTTAGCTAAATAATCTAAATTTGAAGCCTTAAAAGAGATTACAATCAAGTTTATCCAGTTAAACAATACAAAGCAAGGCTTTATTAAAGAGCATAGCCATAGCCAGAAAATATAATATTGTCCCTTTTACTAAAAACAGAAGAACTTGACTCCATCTCTTTATGATGTAACCCAAACATTTGAGCTCTGTTGTGTCATTCCATCAAGGGATGAGGGTCTCTTCACCGAGCTGCTGTTCTTTGCTGTTTATTGCTGCTCTGTAGTTGAGTATCTCTGTGGAGAGAAAGAGCAAAGAGTAAACCATGAATGTACTAGTGTTTATTTTGAATTACATAGTCAATTGTTCAGTCTGACAATTTCGGCTATATAGCCCGTCCATAAGTGATTAGAGGGACACTTTTGTTGTGCTGGTTCTGTACAGATACAATTTCAAAATGTTTCACATGCATGTTAAATGAACAGTTGGTCACTTGGTATCTTCCATGCTTATGTGCTGCCAGACTTGCACTAAAGTTCTTGTTTGGTTCAGGGAAACACCTGCTTATTTAAACTGAGGCCATGTGAAAGGCCTACCCAGTGAAAATGTGCTATTGTTAGGTTATTTTAAAAAAACTCTGTGGTTGCTCTGTGGTCATATTTTTGGAGCAATGTTCTGCTGTTTGCTATGGGCGTAACAGATACAATATTTGCAATACAAAAGATGGAAAGATCTGAAAAAAATGGAACCCAGTGTGAATTGCTGTCAATGTTATCACCTCACATATTGAATGAAGCATCGTGATTGGCTTTTTCACAGTGCTCTTTTTCAGTCGGTGAACTTTGGCCACAGGCAGTCAATAAACAAGCTCCTTGACTGACGTCTGCTGTGACAAGTGGCAACTGACAGACTTCCACACTGACCAGGAACTCTGTGGTTTCTTATCACCTACAAACTTACAGTCTGAAAATATTTGCTTAATCATTCTAAAATAAATTTAACAGCATACAATAATGCATTGCTGCAGAAACAAGAGGCCATGTAAACTAAAAGTAGATAATTCAAAGCATTTATTTGTGTTTATCTGTTTTGGGGGGGTATCATTTGGAAAGAAATATTCATCTCGTGGTTTAAACCTTGTCCAAAACTGCTCTATTCAAATTAAAAGCAACACACAGACAAGCCCATATGCTGTGTTACACACAGCTGGATGTGCAGCACCAGCTGTTACTCCTCTTTATTTCAGGGCTTGTAGACTTTTCCTCATTCTTGACTTCACTTGGAGAGGCAAATATAGTGTGCTCAGGATCCCTTAGTGTTTGGGACCCTGAGACATATTGTCACACATCTATCAGAAAAGTTGTTCTTCACAAAGTAAGCACTACCAAATGGAAGACTCCTGGAGAATTCATCAGCATATCAGTTGGGCTGATCCGACATTGGAGATTGGAACGTCTTCTGAGCTCGGCGAGCCAGTTCAATCTTTTCTCACTGAAACTGCTTCTTAACGTGGAGAACATTCTCAGACGTTCTGAGGCTGATCTCTGGTCAGGTCTGTTCGGACAGCTGCCATCTGGGACTGTTTTGTTTTTCGACATTTGAGACAGTAGTGACTGGTTGTCATAGTAACAGTAGAGCTTGCGCTCTGTCCAACACCTCTAGGTGCAACAATGCCATGTGATGTATGCCCATGCTACACAACTGTCACTGTTTCAAAGTTTAAACAGGGCTGCCTGGCCTACCTTATGAAAAGTTGTAATTTTGGACGATGTTTGTTTTTAATGTGTTAACATCCAAATGAGCCTCATTCTATTGGAGTGATCAGTTCAGAAACAAGGACTGTGCCCATATACTGAGCTGTTTTTAGACTATATATACAGTTGTTCATAATTACAACAGGAATTTGCCTGTGTCAGGCACTACATTACACAAAAAATACTTTATGTATGCAGTATAAGAGCAAGTATCAAATTACAAAGTTTTTGAATATGGAGAGAGCCAACTTTCTGCCTGAATTAATTTATTGTTCATTTTAGTCCAAATCCTTTCAGTCATTACCAGAAAATGTTAGCACAGAATCTGTACATAATACTAGTCTTATGGGACTACCACTATGAGATTATAAAATTATCTAATTTATACATTATGGAAATAAGTTATCTTTGTGTATCAATTTCTCTTCCATGTCCGTGTTCTTCAGCAACAAGCAGTTTTTTGTAGGTATTTTACATATATACAAATTACTTACAAAATAAAATGAAAGTAGAGCCAGGTTTTCATCAAAGTAAAATAAGTTTAGAAGATGAAGAAATAAAGGAATCTGTGACATCAAATATGGATGAATCCATGAATATGATGGATAGTGGTATCCATGGTATCTGTTTAATTCCTCCCACATAACAACATGCACATTAGCTGATTTTGGAGCACTGATGTCTATCAAATATGCATTATGCACAAGTCAGTTGACCCATTCAAGCAGCACTGTGTTATCCTTTGGAGGGTGAGTAATACAAGCAGAGCTATCAGCAGAGAAAATCTCAACTACTAAATCTGCTCTCCCGCCCTCGCCTCTTGCATGCAGACAGGGTCACAAATGGAGGCGACTCCAACCTCAATAAATCCTGATAGCAAACCACACATTGCGCTGCTTTTCCAGGCTTTCTGATTTCCTAGTACACCCAATAACCTTGACCAAAATAAGAGTTCCCACTGCTGACCAAGCCAGGGAACTCCTCACTTCTGATGCTATCATGGGTAATGGATGTAGACAATTCCACTTCACACTTATAAGGTTTGGGGAAATGGAAAGAAAAGTGGAACTTTACTGAATGAAAAGACTGCAAGTCTTCAGTCCAGATGGACATGACTCATTGGCGAAGGAGAGTTTGTTTTGTTTGGTGCATTTGAATCAAAGGAATGAAAGGAACAGTGGTTCATTCACCACCCTCATCACATTTGCATTGTATCAGCGGTCAGGGTTTGTGCATGGATAAACGATAAAGGAGCAATATGAAAGCAATTCACAGCACTTTGTAACCCTGTGAGAAGGTTGACTCTACTATCTGGCATGCTAAAAGTTACCAAGGCAACTTTAAAATGTGAATGCGTCAATGTGATACCCAGTAAAAAAATAAAAAATAAAAAAAAATTACATTACGTATATCTGACTCACTGTAAAGGATTATGATGAAGAAAACTGCAGAAAAGAAAGGCTCTGTGGTGAAAAAGAACCACTCAGTCTGTATTGTTGATAATAGGCTTCAGCTCTATTGATTTCCAGAAAGACTAGGCCTTCTGTATAAAAACCGCTGTCACCTTGCAGGCTGTGTGGTGCACTTGAATGAGGAGGCGTTCAGTTATTTTTGATCATGGCTGTGAATCTGTATGCATTGAAGTCATTTTTTAAAAAGAGATACTTCGGGTGGACGGTGCTACACAGGCTTTTCATTTCCTATTCTATTCATTAATATGTTTGGACCTGATCTTATGTCCTTAACCAATAAATAATACCACATCTGATGACTTGTGTAAGATGCCACATGAAGGCTGGAGTCAGGAGGACCAACGTCTTGTGTCAGTGAGCATTGATTTCCGAAGATGGAAGCCGTAATCAACGCTGTCCTGAAGGTCATTTGGGCTGCATGAGTTGCTTTCAGCCTCTGCAAGGCACCACTGCCCACGCAAAGGTCATAAATGCAACAGGAATATCACAGAGCCAGTGTGTCATCGACAGTATCTAAGCATAGAGGAGGGCTGCAGAGTGTCAAAGAAATCAATGTAAAAAAAAAAAAATTTCAATAAATGACACATCACAACTGGAGGACAATTTTAAAGCAGTAATTCACTGATAATTATGTAATTTTGTTCCAGTTTTGCGTGACGTATGCTTCATGCAGTGGACCTCCCTAACTCACTCCACTTATGAGGTGAATGGCAATGTTGATGTTTGGCTCAATTTTTATTCTTTTTTTTTTTTTTTTTTTTGTTAAACTGTGGTTATAGCTAATAAAAACGGTTGTCCATAAACAAATCCAGGTAGATAACAAATGAAAGCAATGTGTTAGGTAGGCTAAAGCTTCAGCCACTGGTTACAGAGCTGTTCTTGGCAGCTCTTAGGTAGGAAGGTTGAAATCAGACACATTGTAAATGAATTCCTTATTAAAAGAAAACAAGCTTTGTTATATTGACATAACAAGATAAGTCATTTTAATGAGATAACAGTTCAAAAAAAAAATCTAATCTTCGGCCGTTCTCAGCTTCTGTACAGAGCTGAGCTTCTGTACAAATGCATAACTTCCTGTGCAAGAGAAGATATTTAGTCAATATCTGGGTGTTTAATACTGAAAATAAACAATAGTTTTTTATAGCAAATAACTTCTCAGGCTTAATTTAAACATACTTTCAGCATATAATTCTAGAATTCTAACGGAGAGAACGGCACTTGAGAAAGCCCTTCATCTTGTCTCGTGCTTGCTCCTCACCCCTTCCAGCCAGCCTGAGTGACCACGGGGCAGTGCACTGTGAGAGTTGGTAGGAGAGAACAGAGCTGTGATTTGAGAGCAGTGAGACAAGTTGTCAGGATGAGAAATCTGTGCACAACCTTGGCCCCACAGATCAGTTACAATGTGCAGTGACAAGAGGCAGGTGCAGATAGATTGCTGCTGTAACTGGCTGAGACAGAACAGGAACACCTGAGTGTACTTGAGTCTACACTCACAGACCAACTGCTGTCAGTCCTCACTTGGCACCCTGCTGCATCTTCCAGAGCCTTAACAAACTGACATAGGCAAGCTGTGCAATTTAGTCCCCACCTCACCCACACTTCACGACTTCACTCAAGTCTCAGGCTGTGCTGCACACACTGCAATTAGCTGCTCTGTTGCTGAACATTGCAATGTTGATTAACAAAACCCAGTTTGGGATTGTGGATAGCTGCAGTCAGCTTTGAGGCTGATCCATATAGGAATATGATGAGTGCCCTGGTTGGATATGATAAAAGGGTTTACATAATGTGGATCAGTGCACTGTATACTGTGCTCTGTTTTACATAAATGAACTTCCGAAGCCTGCACAGAGGAGTTTACGAGATTTTTTTTTAAAGGGGGTGCTCAATGTCTGGCTACCCAGTAACCAAAATGCAAAGACAGTTAGACCTGCAAATGAAAGTCATAATCTCAAAATAGTTTCAAACAGAAAATTAGTTAATTAAAGTACAGTTACTATATCTTCAAATGCAGAGAGCACTTCTTGGTATTAAAGTTCAAATAATTACCACTGCAATATGTATATATACATCAAGTTAAGTGAATTTCAAATGACTTTGAAAGCGCCAACAGTCACAAAATTATTCTACAAAGACTGGCATTAAAATTTTATAGATTGTTATCTCTTGCTTTAAAATCCTGCTACTTAATGTCATTTCATGAATGGTAATGGATTTGAAATCTGAGCCTAGCAGACAATTACGGACAAAGAATAAATCGTGACAAATAAAGTTCTTTACAAGCTGTTCACTGTCATTTCATAAGCAGCATACTGAGGCTGTTGGGTGTAAAAGAAAGCTAATTATCGCCATTCTCACCAAATGCCGTTTCCTTCCTTTCACTGTTCTCAAAAGACAGAAAGCAGCAATATGTGTTGTTTTGCAGGTATCAAGTGGCTGACCTGTGCTGGTGATGGTGTGTGAGACAAGCGTACAAAATGATGAGCAACTGGTGTCGACTACAAAACAACAATCTCCACCAATTTGACTATTTAAGCATCAAAATGAGTACTTCTCTATGGAGGACCACAAGTGGCATGGGCATCATGATATATAATTAGTCATTTGGCCAATAGCAGTGTTGATGGGGAGGCTTAAAGGAGAATCTAAATGGCAAAGCAAAATAAAGCTCAAGAGAAAAGGGAAAAGCAGCAGGGCAATAATTTCCTATACTCATGTATGTATTATATTTTTTATTTTCCTGGTTATTGACTGTTAGAATTCCTCTTTTTTTATTCCCCTCCTAATGTCATAAAAACTGTGTTTGAGTTATATTATGGGCACAGTATTATCTACAGGGATTAAATCCATAAATCTAAGCCTCTATTTCTGTCTGACCAGCCTTGTTAGGATTCAATTCTGTTGAGTCCCCCAATTTAATACAAGTGTTACTCTAAATTGCTCAAATACCCCTTTAAATTAGGTTAAAAATGGAACACTAAGATTTGCAGGTGTTGATTTTTATGGATCCCAAAATTCATCTTGCATTATTTCTTGACAAACTAATACGTGGCAGATTATATTATGAACAAGCCTCCCATTTTTTTTTTTTAAAGGCAAGCAGTTCTATTAAGTGGGAGTTTTATTTTCTAGAAAGTTTAACAGCAGGAGCTTTTTATAGGTCTGTCTGAAAAATCAGGTTAACAAGATGTCTTACACCCCACTTTTCCTATGTGTAGCATTTCTAAAGGCATGAGATATGCTTCTTTAAAGTTTCCAGTTAATAAAACACATTGAATCGAAATCCAGAACTGTCACAGTAATGTCCAACACTTATTAGTGTTTTTGACAAAGAAAAAAAAAACATGCCGCCTTTTGTGTAGATGTCCAATCAGTTTTGATGGTAGATGTAGCCCACCGAAGCAAAAAATTCCTCAGTGAGTGTTGGTGAATGACAAAGCAGATATCTCCTGCTGTGTGTTCCATGATGCATTGCATTTAAGCTAATGATGACGAGCCAAACCATTGGGTGCATCTCCGTCTACTGTTCCAATGTCAAGGATCCTTAGAACCACTTAGATTCCCTGATTCCTTCCTTATCCTTACAGTCCTTCTCTGAGTTAATTTCCAAAAATGTTTGCGTGTATCCTCAACATGCCTTGTTTGACCATAATGCTTTGCACACAGTGGTCTCCTGGGAGTTATAAAAAAATGGTGGTGTAGTATGCTATTTATTTATTTTTTTACATTTAGAAATGTATTTCTACCTCAATGTTGAAAAGCTCTGCTGCCAAGTGTAGCACTGACACAAACATTATATCACACAATGATGCACATCTGCACAATCATAAGCCTGTTCCATCTGTTTGTTATACCAAAGACTGGAAGGAGGCTTGCCTTTCCTCTGTAGAACCTGAAGGACCCGTGCTATCAAGGAAGCTTGAGTGTGAGAAGTACCAACAGTGCAGCTGAAGGCATTGGGTACTGTCTATTCTTATGCAGGTAATACAATAAAACACAGGAAGACTGTATGGTCTGGATCAGTCTTTACCAATACTATAGCAATTCTCTATCAACAACAGCACATTACTACCTAACACCTTCTTACATTTCACAATAAAAGCCTAACCTAAATTTAATCAGTATTTCCTTGATCTGCAACTCACCAAACTAGATTTCAGTTGCCTTCGGTGACAGAAATACTCACTAATCATCGGCTCTCAGGGCACAACTGGCTCTATCAGATTGGTTACAACAACAGCACCCAACAAAACCGCCGTAGTTTTTTTCTGCCTCCAACAACATCACTGTCACATCAAATGATGGCACTCAATGCAGGACGAACAACAGTTTTTTTCCGCAAGAGAACTCTGGTCAGTCAGTGTAGCCCATGGTGAGGAATTTCTCACATCAATTTACTCTGTATGGACACCCACATAAAATGTCTCTTTTAATGCACAATAAGATCTCTAAATGATTTAGAAAGTGCAACTACTTTGATACACTAAACACATTAAGTGAATATGGATACAGCTGTATTAGAACATATGGGTGGTGTTCTACTAGTTTCTCTCTCAACCACATACACACTTACAGATCTGTATCACAGATGCAGTAAAACACAATGGACAGCCTCATCCCATATTCGTTGTGTAGGAGGGCTCTGATTCTTGGCAGTCTGTGTTGTGGCCATGTGTGAAAATACACTGCAATGAGTCAACACTCAGATACTCCACAGCTAGAATAAAACAACATATATGGCAGTGAAATCAATAAAACGTAAGCAGGCAGATATCTGCTGTGTTCACTTTGAAGTGCACGGGGCGGGTGCCCTCATGTACAGTTCCTTTGATGCTGGCAACCTTAAAAAGCATGCATTTACCTTCCAGCAGTATGACAGAACCTAATTACAGAAAGCTGCCTCCAGAAAATAAAATGAGGGGAAAGAAACTATTTGAGCTGTCACTTTGACACTTTGCAGATAACTTCTCTGCATGTTAATTTGCTACAGGCCCATCCCCGCAGGAAGTGGCACAGACTAATAGCAGGCTCTTGTGTTGTGATTGGCTGCCGGTGGTGACCGTGGGAGGAAGTTGATATTTCAGGACACACCACATAAATCGGATTAACACATAATTGACATGTTTACTGGGGTATTTATAGCTTCCATTTGATTGGAAAGTAGGGAACAAGGCTAAATTCATGGTCCAATTAAATTTGAGGATGAAACTGCTGATACACATGTGCCCACACTACCCTTACAAATCTGATTTACTTCGCTCTGTGCTTGGAATTAATTGTGAGTGACCTTGATAAGGTGTAGGTAATAGAAATATTTCTGGAAGCTGTGGTTAAATTAATGTCTGCTTCTATTTTGATAACACAAACTAATAAAGAATAGGCTCTTTATGCTTTCTATGAAATATCACAGACCAGTAAATATGAGCATGCAAGCAGCAACTTATATCATATCTGAAGTGCATAAACAGCTACAGCTTGATGCCATTTGGAGCCAGCAGATGTCACGTGGTTGTTGCTTTTGTGCTTAACTTGTGGTCACTTGTCAGTCAAACAGTGTGGGATGTTGGACAGCTCTGTCGTTTTGCTTGGATGAACTGTCGGTGTTTGAAGTCTGTCTTGTTGTATGTGGCACCATGGCACCCTGTTCTTCTACTTTTCTTCCAACAATGAAAAAGTGCAAGGAACCCACTCCCTGTTGTGCTCAGCAAATGGAAAATCTGTCCTGTGAAAGCTCTTCATTGTTCGTCGTGCAGTTATTTATTACTAGTTTCCTCTAGACTATATCTAAGAATAGGGGACAGTAATAGGCTCTATCCTTATTACTCTACTCAGACTCTGCTTTATATGTTGACTCTAAGTGGGTGAAAATGAGATCGTAATGTTTTGAAGTAGACTTAAAACCAGCGAGTGAGTCCATAAAGGAAAATGATTATGTGGTAAATCAAGTGAGAAGTAAAGTCATTTCTTCATAGACATCTACACATTAAGATAAGAAAGAATGCAGGGTAAAGGCACTTCCACATTACCTTAATCTTCAGATGCAGAGGGAGCCCCTTGCTGCTGGTAATATGCAGACACATTTGATCCAGGTGAAACAGGCCTTTGTGTTTCTGTCACTGGCTTTATTTGACAAAAGGTGACAGAAATACTCGCTAATCTGCCCTCACTGCACAATTGCCCTCAGTTGTCTTCTTCAGATTATCTTTGGGAGCAGGACTCGGTCTCCAGTTCACCTCTGTTTAAGTGAGGA
>JAOWBC010001486.1:5858623-5889967 GCA_028566105.1 Hypoplectrus providencianus
AGTGATAGTGACACACACATGGAGTTAAGTATGCATTTTTTGTATCTTTGGAGGATTTGGGACATATCCAGAGCCACAGCAGCCCTCGGGGATTACCCTGCCACTGACAAACAGCGTGCCCGAGTTAATGGAGGATTCCATTACTTCTGCTAGACTTCCAGCGAGGCCACAGTAAAGTGAACTATTTTCTGCACAGAAACACTGTAAACAGACCTGGTGTGCAACATTCTTCAGCCATCTTCAGCAGCACCTCACAAACCTTTTAGGAGAGGGGACACACAGTGAAATATTTACCATGCTGCAGCTGGTATGGGTGGGGGAGTGGTAAATTTAGATCAGGATCTCCCAAAAAGAAAGCAACAGATCAGGAGGGAAGCCTGTCACATTACTTTTCCCCAAAATGAAACTCTCCAGTGGAGAATCCTCACTCATTCATCTCACTCGGATATTTAGAGTTCCGTTGTCACGCACTTGAGGTTGATCCCTAATAGGCCTGTGAAAAAGTGAAATGTTGCCCATTTTAGGGAGAATATCTTCTCTTTTTTTATACAGCCTATTTGTGTGAGTCAAGTGGGCACAGAGATGCAGACATGGCCTGAAATCACAGCATTTTTTGTTGAACTGTCTCTTCAAGAACTGGCTGATTTTTACCCAGCAGTCAGTGGTATAAATTCACTGCGTTCATGCTTGGTTTGTTTTACATTAAGTGGATGAGAGTGCTTGAAAAGGAGAAATTTGGAAAACACCCAATCCATGTTCACTCTGTGTTCAGTGTTCAATGCCTGTTTTTTTATTGAAGTGTGCTTTATTCTTATATTACCAGATGGAATAATCAATCAGCTTTCTCTTTAGGTAAAAAATAAATGACAGCAAACATGTTAATTTCAAAGAAAGTATCATCACAGCGTATTTATTCTGAGCTGCCCTGACTGAAGAGGACCAAATCTGTCTTGTGAGAGTTTGGGGATTTTTCCGACATCAGACAACAACCTCAGTCCTCAAGGAATGCTTCAGCTCTCCTATTCTATTTGAAGAACTTCCATGAGGCAGAAATTGAGCTGCTTTTCTCACATAGCACGCTGCACAACATGAGATGAGCTGTAATTTCCTCTTCAACAAGGAAGCAAAGGACTAATCCCATCTGTTTCATTCTTTACACAGAATTCTGCTTCCTCTTTTTAGATCAAACACATTTGCGCTTGTATAGGTCAGGCTCTGTTTTGTTCTCTGACTTCTGCGCAGGTTAAGGTTGAATGAGTGAGTAAAATAGCAACAGTAGTTTTTTTAGATCTCATTTAGACGCTTACATAAGCCAAACTGAGTCATCCCCGGACAGAAGCACATCATCCCTCAGATTTGTCTGTTACTTCCAACCACAGGACTGCCAGCTTAGGTCAGACTGGTGTCAAACAGTCTGTGAACAAGTGCTGGCACTTATTTTAGCCGACATGTGGAAGGAGATGCTGGGGAATTGCCACCCAAAATAAAAGAAATGTTTATCAGACAGTGTATAGGTCAGACTTGTGTATGCTTTAGGATGACAAGAACTTATTATATGCTCAATCATTTTTTTTTTTTAATCAAATACAGTAAGACTGGGGATGTAAAGTGTTTGCTGCACTTGCCTGAGTCAACTCTATTAAGTATTAAAGGTCAGCACATATTTTCTCTGCTAGTTCTCACTTACATGGAAACAGCAGCTCATCACATAACAGATCTTTAATTACTTCTAAATTGTTTCATTAACAGACCATTAAGGCAGCATCATGTTTTCTGGGCTGTTAAATGCAAGACTAAACTAATTTGTTTACGGTTTTGATGAAATGTAGGCACTCAAGTATTTCTAACCACGATGGCATTAGAAATAGCAAAGTCAGTTGGTCACTTGGTTGGACTGGCATGCAATTTTGTGCAGATATCCATGTCTTCTTGGGAAATGTAATACTTTTGTGATGACTTTAGATTTTCATGTCTTCTGACAAGAAAGCTGCAAGAATCACAATGTAAAATCCACAGAGCAATAATTAGAGATCATGTTTAGAGACTGCCTGGTCAGTCATCAGGGCTTGTTAAGCTGTGATATCATAGCTTCACTTTGTCTAAGTCATCTGAGGTAAAGCTTACGCATGAGCGCTTTTAAACAGCATTCTTTTTAGTGGCTCGCAGGGGACGACCTCACAGTTTGCAACAAAATAGTCCAACTATATCAAAGTCAATGAGGAAATGACCCTGCTTTTCACTTGATTTATTACCACGGTTAACATTTTTATAATGAGCTCATGGTCTCAATCACCAGTTCAGGTCTTGTTGAATACAGCAGGATGATCATTTTGTGAATTATCATGGCACACTTTATGTTTTCAATGTTAAATGAAACATTTTGGAACTTAAAAATGCTTTAAAAATTATGCTCAGAATTCTGTTTGTCTGTGCATGCGCTGGTTTCAAAAATAAAGATGGTTACAGCGAAAAGGCCAGACCTGAAGCTTTCAAACACAAGTCCACAATCAGATAGGTGCCATCAGTCAGACAGTATGAGAAAAATATTTCTATAAAACATGTAAACAAGTTGATCAAGTAGAAAGCCAACCCACTTCTGACCTTCCTATCAACCTCAGCTGTAGCTTACTTGAGTGCTACAGCTGCCAACGCACTAAATTAAGTGTGTTCCCAATGTCTGTAGACTGTTAGGTCGTGTTATATAGCCTTGGTGTCTTTCTCTCAAGTTAGTTACCCATTATTGTAAGATTAGATTTATTTCAAGGTTAATATCAGTCTACTCTCTTTTACCAATAGAATAACCTAATAGAAGGTGTTTCTGAAAGATTTAACAGAGTTCCTTAGTTCAGATGTTCTACTTGTCTGCATTGTGGCCAAACTTGTTACAAGTGCGTATTCAGAAACCGGCACAAAGAGCATTAAAGTGATAGACAGACACAGTGTTACACTGCGTGGCTATACTGCAAACAGAAAAGTAAGTAATGGAAGGTAATATTTAATATAATATTATTTATTCAGATTTCGCTTCAATTAAGTTAAGTCACTTGGTTAAAATATTTTTACATTTTGTAGGCAGCTAACCATTAGCAGAATATTATTTACCTAATCGTTTTTTTGCATTGTTGCATGTTTTGTTATGTACATTTGCAGAATTGCCAGCGTTCACTTTTGCCTGTTTAATCAGCTTTTCTGATTCTGTTGCTATTGCTTCATTCAGAGTCTGGCTGGTTCTGATTGGTTGATGGATGACTTGTTTAAGGAAGTGGAGTCATTGAGATGGTAGGCTCCTGAAGCATTAAGCGCTGCTCACTACAAATATCTGTCTTCATTCTGCTGTCTTAATTTATAAAGTGTGATCCAACCACCATGAATTGAACCCTCACGTTACATTAGTTTGGAATCATCTCCAAAACACAGTGAATTTTCAAGGTGACTGAATTCATTGTAAGGACTGATATGAGTCATACGGGGACATATATGATACAAAATGTTAAACTATAATCCTTAATGTGATTTTAGGATTTTAGGCCACCTGTGAGCCCTGTACCAAATTCTGTTTATAATTACCCACAGATGGTCCCCCTGACTATACTGACTACGCTCCCATGTCTTGCTTTATACTCTTAACTATGTTGCAGTTGTGAGCTTTTCATAATGGTAGACTATTTACAAAAGTGTTTCGTGTACTTAAAAGACACACCTAGAAACAGCTTCCACTCCCCTTACTTTAAGTCCTGGCGCCTTTATGTCTTTTTTATGTCTGTTTTACTTCCTCCTAATTATTGTAAAGCAGTTCTGTGGATACTTTATGGCCTCCGCTGCACAGCACACCACCTGTCCCTATCGGGTGTTTACAGGCTCTCACAGCAGTAGAGATGATGGGCAGCTATTAGTGCCAGGGTGATAAATGGATTCCCCTTCCAACAGTCAGCGTGTCCATCCTTGTCAGAGCTGTGTGTCCTTGAACAACAAAGCAAATAGTCTACAGGCTCTACAGAATAGAGTAGAGGAGGGTTGAAATAGGGTCATTGAATAGATGACATATGGCAACTGAAACACATAAACTCAACACAATGTGAGATAGTCGGGTGAAGCCACAGATCGAGTACAATGCAATCACAATCATCAATCGATGGTGATTCATCAGCTTGGTTGAGCAGATCAACACTCCATAGAACAAAAAAACTGAAAGGTGACTTAACAGTTGGTTTTATTTGTAATAAAATTGCTGTCCCACCACAAAAGACGGGAAGAGAGGTTATAGCTATTCTGACTGTACACGTATGAATGAGCTCTGAAGGGCCTGCCAGGACGGTAACTCACTCAAATGGAAATGGCAGCATGTTCTGTGGGACACATTTATGGGTCGTCACTTGTTTTTGCATAAGAAAATTAATTTTTGGTCTCAGTTCTACACACCTGGCCGCTCTCTGCAAAGAGAGTGTGAGTGTCAAAAACTGCTGAGTTTAGTTTATTATGAGCAAGGGTTTCAAGTGCTCGTACATCTGATTTGATTGATCCCTTATTGGGCGTATTGAACCGTTCACCATCATCTTGCAAAATCTAAACGTTAATGGAACAGCACCTTATTCACAACTGAACAGAAACATCTCATTAAAAGTTTGTGAAACATATGCCCTCACTTCAAATGCATTGCCCATATTGTTGATAGGAATCGTGCACATGCATAATCGTCCAATAAAAATACAGCCAGCTGTATTTATGGCATACATGGTAGCCTACCTCACATAAAATCAAAACATCTCCAACAATACATTGATGGAAATTTCAGCAGATGGCAGCTTAAAAGAAATATGATGCTTTCAGCATTTAATCATCACTGGTGCATCCAGTCTTCACTTTTAAATGTATTCTTCCACCACAAACTGAGCCGTGCAGAATCATTGATGAGGCTGTGTGCATCTGGCACAATATTTCTGAATATGTCTGCAAAATTTAATTAAAGACATAGGTCAGCATCTTGGGAAATTTGCTTTCTTGTCAAGATTTAGATGAGCAGAGTGACACCATGCTGCTTGGTTTACCACAAAATCAAATCATCCATATATCAACCTGCTTTTGACCACCAACTAGCATCTACAATATGTCTTTCAATTATTACTTTCAGTTTTCTTTCTCAACATTGACATGCCCTTTACCTTTATTATCGCTGCTATTAGCCACTCTTCACTGGCCAGCAGCTGTCATGCTCTATAAGGTAAAAACATCTCACTTCCTGATTTAGCTACAGCTCATGCTATTTTTTCATCACAAAGCTGAGTACAGTATGTTCATCTCAAGTTTAAGATAAAAACTAAAATTCCCATCACACACATTATTTAACGTTGTTTCCCTTTTCGGCTCACTCTTCGGACTCCCTGCCCCAGCGGACTCTGACAGCATCATCTGGCCCTGATCTTTCACAAGTGTTTTAGCCTCTTCATTCTGATAATGCCAGCCTCAGAGAGCTTCTCTCAGCTCTTTCAGTCCTCAAGATACTTCAGAAGCACTCAAGCATATCACTTGATCCGTGATCCATGGCTTGAACAAATTGAGTCGAAAAAAATCAGCCAACTATATTTTCTTTACACAATACTTCATGACGACAGTGTTTCTGACTCGAGCTCTGGGTTACGCTGCAAAATGTTTGGTTAAGGAAAGGCTTTGGGCTTTGGTGTCATTAGGTTACACATGCAGTATGTAATTTCTGCTCCAAGGGCTTTCAATCAAAATAATAAAAAAAAATTGTCTTAATGACATTATGATGTAGTAGGGGGCATTGGAGTTGTTGTCTTTATTATTAAACAACAAGTTATCTAAGGGGAATCTGGCATAAAATATCTTTTGAGTTAATTTATTGATGCTTTATTTGTATTATAGTCATTCATGTTTATTCACATTTTGTCATTTCCAATTATATGCATGTTCAAGGACATTAACTCATGGAATAGTGACTTGCTATCTTGCTAGATGATTCTACTTCCCCAACAGCGAGTGTAGCTAACAGTATGTGGCATATTCAATTGTGTGGTAACCCAGCACTGTTTTCTGCAGTCAAAACAATCACATTAAAAATGCATTTTTCAGTATGTTTGAGTAAGTTTAGTAAAGTAAAGTTTAGTAAGCTGATCTGATAATACATATAGAGCATATCCATAAACTGGGTCTCTACTGGATCACTGTGTGTCATAAAGGCAACAATTAGTAAAAGAAAAAAAATGTGTGGTAGAAAAAGGCTGCATAACTGTTATTTAGAGTAATTCTGCAAAGAATTTCAATTCCCTTTTACATATCCAGGCATGTATCCATATCCATATCCAGTGTTTCTTGTGTCATTTAAATCAACTAGAGGGACACTTTGTTCCTCGTAATAAGATTACACTTCTGCATTTTAACATTGTTTGAAATGTTTGGGAAAATGTATACATCTCATCAAAATCAAAAAATCCTTCTATTCCCTCTAATGTGTATGATATTCATCTTCAGTGTGCATGGTTTTTCAACAACAACACTCCTCTCTGCACAGAGATGCTGCAGAGTTCTTCAGTGTTAAAGATAAACCAGCATCTCTGCCACTATATTTCTTATTACTGTTTCTTGTGCTTAATATTCTAGAGCGGAAGCAAATTGGTCACAACCTTAATTTTCATGGTCCCACCTATAAATAACTATTATGCAAGCAAAATAATGAGGTTAACACCAAATTTGCATACGCATAAACAACAAGGATGGTGTATTTTTTGACCAGCACTGTTTGGAAGCTTATCAGTCAGTTATACCTTGTTTCTGTGTTCTACTGGGGGTGAAGCATGTGGTGTTTTTCAGAATGTATTACAGGATGAAGCATATTAACCACTCAGTTTTCTGTGCCTGTACTTTCTGAATGGAATATTGCTTGCTTGTTATGCATTAAGCTTTTTCCCCCTCTTCCTGTCAATTCTTTAATGGACTTCCATTATTGTGGCAGCCATGGCGACTACATTTGTGAAGCAGCCACAAAGTCTCTATAGACCTCTTCTACCAGGAAAATTAAATTTGTAAAAGTACATGCATGCTGCTACCACACTGGGATATGTTGAGAAAGAATGTTTAATGTGTAATACCGCATGTGAATTGCTACGGCTGCCAGCCAAAATGTACATTTACTGTGGTCAGCATCCCTCCAACAGCCCCCAAATCTGCAAACTCATTTAGCTGGATTCCAAAACGCTTGCTCAAATATTAATGAGCGTGCTAACTCTCTCTTCATTATTATACAATGACTCAGTCTGTTAGTGGAAGGTGAATAAGTATGTGTCAGTGAGTCCGTCTTCCTCTCTTTTTCCTGTCATGATGATGTGAGGGAGCGAGTGTGAAGAGCCCCTCCATCTTTGTCACCTTCCCTTTAGTTCTGTCGCCCAGTGCACTCGCTCTCTCAAAGGACACCTTCGAAAATTAAATAAGCTCAGAGGAAGTCTCAGATGTGGGGGAGGAATCTCATTCTCCACTTCCTCCCATTTTACTTCTGACCTTTCAGAAAAAAAATGTTGAACAATTTTAGTTACCAAGGATACCACAGGCAGCTCCTTTTTGAGCCGACTCACTTTCTTCCAATTTGGCATCTAGCCAGCAGTTAGTGTAGCTGAAGTAGCTGTGTGGCCCATTATATGTCATCATTCTGTGGTTCTGCAAATGGAAAAGGACAGTGAGGAGGAGTTGTATCCAACTTGCTCCTGAATCGCCAGACACTACCATGTTGCATGTTGGCAGTGGTAGAGGATTGGGTTTTTCTCCACCTTGTATTCTCTGACTGACCTTTATTTTTTTTAGGACATGAAAATACCACTGATATTTACAAACCCAGCTAGAAGCAAGAGAATGCTAAATATATTTCTGTTTTACATGTGCATCATATTTTTATGAATGCTTCTTCCTCCGAATTCATCTTGTCCACACACATATATACTACACTCCACACACCATTGTGTAGTTTTTGATACATCGCAATTCAAGGTTCATACCTCTTGTTTATCTCTTGGGATTTTTTTTTTATAAAGCATGAATCATATTTTCACTTTCATATATCGCAGATACACCTTTTATGATGAGGCAAAACACAATACTGTTGCACAAAAAGACAAAAACTGCAAATCAAACATATACAGTTCAATAATAATTCCACTATTATCAAAGTCCCACTTCCAGCAATCATCACCTGTAATAAACCTCCTCCATCTTTGTTTTAAGTGTCATTATTCATTATTGCAGTGTATTTCAAATTTTAAAAAATAATTTCCACCCAAGGACTTCCCCTAAAAGCCCCCCAAAAACAGCTTTGCCCAAAAATAACAAGAGAAAGAATAGATTGATATTACAGCTTGTTTCTCTGTCTCCCAGTAGCCAGATTCTTCTGTATGCCTTTTTACATAACGTAAACTGACTTTGAATTGATTTGTTGTTGATGTGTGCTTTACACAAAAAAAACACCTTTCCTTGCCTTAGGCAGGCCCCTGTAGATTTACCTAAATAGAGCAACAGTTGCTTCATCACAGTGTTTAAATAGCTCCTAAACGCAGCACCAAAGGACATCTAACATTATCAAAAGAGCAATACCTTAATGTGAGCCCAAGAAAACTGCTTATTAATTCTGACACAATGTCAACAGCTTGTTGCAATCATGTGGCTATTAAGACCAATGAAAGTCAGATGGAGGGAAGGAAGTGATGAATCTATACACTCTGCAAATTTGAAATCGAAGAAAGTGGTTACATCAGAGGGTTGGATGAACCTGCACACAGCAAGAACGGCCTGAAAATTGAAACTCATATTGCATGTGAGCGATGAAAAATGAAGAAAGGCAAGTTTTTCCACAACTTGACTTATTGAAGAGTCTCGAGGACTTTTTTTTTTTATAACCATTTATTGTATGTGTGCATTCGGGTCCACAAAAATGAAAAAAAAAAAAAAAAAAAAAAAAAAGTAATATTGAATGACTGCTTGAATGCTTCTTGTTTGCAGCCAGGCAAATAAACTTACCTGAAAAATAATTTTCATATTGCTATTCCAGCTCGAAAATTGATATGGATGTAATGCTAGTGTCAGCATGATCAGTGCAGTATCTAACTTTAAGGACAATCCCAGAGGTCTATTTCATTCTGTAGTGTTCCTTTCATACCTTAAAACATCCCTTCTATGTGTGTTTAAGCATTGGAATGCTACTTTTCCAAACCCTTCTCAAAAAGTTTTTCCCGTTTAACATGATGAAGGCTTCTACATGAAGACATCACTCCATGTATACATACAACAGAATCCTTATCCATGGCCAGTGTGTTTTATGGCAGTCAGTGTGCTCCCTGTTCCCTGGCTACCAACAGGGAAGCTCAGCAATGACAGTAGTGTGGATTTGAGTCCAATAGTACCACAATAACACAAACTGACTGAAGCAGCGGTGGAACCAATAACTCCTGTGTTCTACAAGGTACAATTATTGTTTTGGTTAAAGGTGTTTGGTGGCTTTGAAGAAAGCTATGTATTTTGCAATGGACGAACACCACATGAAAACATATTTTAGCAATGTCAGTCTAAGTCACAGGTATCAAACTGATCCATGAAAGGGCCAGTGTGGCTGCAGGTTTTTGATCCAACCAAGCAGGAGCACAGCTGACTGCTAATCAGCTGAGTGAAGACAGTTCAGGTGATTTAAATGACTAGATTTAGGTGTTCTTCTGCTTGGTTGGGACACAAAAACCTGCAGCCACACCAGCCCTTTCACAGATCAGTTTGATACCCCTGGTCTAAGTGATCAGTACATTAAGAATATGTTGATCACATCACCTGGCAGCCAGACAGCCTATTACAACAGGAAACTTTCTTCAAAGCCACCAGACTTAACTGATAAAAACAACAGTTTTACCTTGTAGAACCTGAGAGTTGCTGGTTTAGCCTTATCAAGTTATTGAATGACTTTCGGAAACAAACCAACATGGTATACATAGCAGTGTATTGTTCGCTGTTCCTAACTCAGCATAGCTAGTGCTGACTCAGCTGATGCAAGCGTTCACAGCTTATCATGGTCGCCTACATTACTGCTATTTGCTAAGGCTGAGTGGGTTTTTCCATTTCAAAAGCATGTTAGAGAATGCCTAATGCAACACTTAATGTTAATTAAGCTCCATTTCTTCAGACTTGGGAGGTTTTTTATACACTTCGACTACCGTTTCACAGTTAATTTCTTTGTTGATTCTTCACAACGATGTATGTCATTTACATATTCTTGCATTTGTGTGTTCACCAATTCCTTACCTAAAGATTTGAGGCTTTTGTGATATTCAAAATTATCAATTGGATTTCTGGTATGACGTTAGTCTTCAGGCAGGCATGTCATTTTAATGCCATATATTCAACCTATAAATCAAATAATTAGGTAGCACTCTATAAAGAAACATTAGATAAAACAAATGAGAAAGGTGCACAAAGGGAATACTTTATGTTCAACTATGCCTGAAGCAATATTTCAAGCAAAAAGAAGAGATAGCAGCTTCACTGCTTACATCAGCAAAATTGATATTAATGTTTTCCAGGAGAGGGAAATGGATTGAAAATAATTTGATTTTGCACCAGACGACATACATCAGAACATAAGATATGAAGGTGGAAAGTATGTTCCTTTCAAAGCACAGTGTGCTCCAACCAGGCAAAACTATGACTGACAGGAATATTCATTATAAGAGCCATTTAACTGTTGTTTATCTCGCCTTAGAGCAGGAAGAGGGAAAGTAATTCAGCCTATTTTCACCGGCAAAGCACATTCAGATGTACAGTATCATATCTGTAAAATTCCAGGATTCCTCTTCACGCAGGCTAATTTAAAAGACAGGCAAACAAAATGCCATTATGGGTGAGCAAGCACAGCTGTGACAACAAGGTAATAATACTGATAATACTGATCCAGCGAAATAAAGGTCAATGTTGTGTTGCCAGTGCAGTACACATAATTATGGGTTACACACAGTCAATCTAGTCATAATGCTCAACTGTGCAACAAGCTTAATATGAAAGAATTTAAGGGGCATTACTGTTCAATACAGTATATTTAGCCTGCTGTGGTGTAAGATGTCACTAGCCCTTTGAGTTATAATCATGAAATTATCCATGTGAGAGTAGATACACCAGATTTGGGGAGATTAAGTTAAACCAAAATCATCCATCTGTGTCCATCATATCACTGGCTCAACATTCAACCGACATTGCAATGTGTTGAGCCTTTAGAAGTTCAGCCGAAGAAAAGGTCTTTTGAGGTGTTTCAAATTTACACAGAACCAGTCACAGTTTAGAGCTCTGCAGTTGAAAGGAGCAAAGTAAATATAGTGCAAAGTGTCTTGTCTCAGTGGAGCTGATCCTCTAAGTACTGTACATCCTCATAGATACAGACACAGCCACACAACAACTGGCGAGCCGCTCTGAGCTAGAAAGCTAATATTTTTTGCTACACTAACTGTTTGGCTCTAGGGATGGCAGCGGTTGTCAAGTATTCACTTTGGTCCAGGCAGAAATATCTCAACAACTTCTGGATGGATTGCCATGAGATTCAGTACAGACATTCATAGTGACATATTTCAACATTAGGTGTGTTTCAGTTTCATGGCCAAGGGAATTTTAAGCAAACTCTGCAATGTTGCAAATAAATAAGTAAATATAGTATTTACCAGTAAACCAAAGAGGGAAAAGTAGAGGTTTTGCAACCATGTGTTTAAAATTGTGGACAAATATAATTTTTTTTAAATGGCATACTATCCTTTTATGACATTTCGGTATGAAGACTTTTCTCAGTTGAAGTGTTTTCGAATTTCCAATTTCGAGTGTCATATAACTGAATGTTGAACCACAACCTTGTGCCAAGATTGATTTTTGGAAAAATACTATTGAGAATGAAAGTTCAATCCCAACTGCTGATGTTGCTTGACTGGAATTTTCCTCTTTCCAGTATGTCACATAAACACTCACAGGCATTTCAAACAGAGCAGGGCTGCCTATGGTGCAGTGACCCAGTTAGTGGTCAGTTCTGGGAATCAGTGTCTTGCTCAAGGGCAGTTTGGCAGTGATTGGTAACCCAGCTTTCTATTTCGCAGCTGGTATACAAACTCTGTTCAGTGCTGGGGGGTTGGATCACTAACTTCTCAGCATCAACCTGACCAGAGTGAGGGGTAGAATTTCCACTATAAGGGCACATTGAACTACATTCAGTAAACATATAATACTCTTGGATAATGAGGTTAGAATTAACTGAAAACTTTAATAGATTGATGCCCAGCAGTGAACATATGAAAAGTGGCATGTCAGTGAGAGAAATATTAGGTAATTCATTAATGTCTGTATGTCTCAAAGGATTGCTCTTATGAGTTGGTACCATTGGTAGCATTACAGTTTTGCATATGCTCAAATAAGACATTTATATTTTATGCTTCCTCTAAGCATTAACACACATTGATGCACAAAAGTAATCACTGCTAAGTTAATTTCTCATTAATTGTTTGAAGGAGCATCAGGCTCAATTTAATGGCCAGTATAAACATTCAGTTCATGTGAAAGAATTAATCAAAATACCAACATTTTAGCTACATAGTCATTGTGTGACAGCAGCAATATGCTTAATGTTTTAACCATATTATCTGCAGTCCACAGCATGATGTGCGTTTGTGTGTCTGCAACCTTGTTTCATCAACAGGAAACCCATTATCTCACTGCCTGGTAAGCGCTCGTTGGCTCTTTGTTCAATCTTGATGAATAATGGACCCCACCTTTGTTATGCCAAACACAAAGCATGATTTATGCCACACTAAAGTCACTCAGTACTTTGCCCTTTTCTTCTTCCTGTCCCCGGAGATTGCTGGGTAAATAGGGTGACAAGCTGGGAATAGCAAAATAAAACTCAGATCTCTATCTGTAGACTGCTTACTAATCCATCATCTATTATGTGAAACAGCTCAGGAAGTGCAACATACCAATACTGCCACTGACGTATGAAAGCTGGGTATCCCCAGCTTTTCAGGAAATACGTGTTTCTAACCCTGGGTTCATAAAACACCTTAAAAGCACCAACCTAATTTCAGTCCAAGTAAAATAAAAAACATCAAATTGATGTCTGATGTGTTTATCCCAAAAGAAAGTGCAAATAATTACAAACATCAGCAGAAGAGTCTAGAAAGACCCCTTTCATAACCTAATTTTCATTTATGAAAGTACTTTGGTTTGATATTCTAATTTTTTTAAGTATTTGATCCATCAATGCCACTTCAAATATGATGCATAGCTGGATCTGGTTCAAGGGCTCACTGATTAGTTGCGTGGGTAAATCTGATTTAAGTGGCTTCCTACTGAGACAACCAATAAATCAACAAGATAAATCAAATCATAGACTATGTCTCAGCGAAGAAAGAATCTGTGTGCTGTTAAAATAAATTTCAAGCCGTTTCAAATATTACTTTTCTCAACCATAAATTTCCTCGTAAGGCCAAGGGCCAGTCTCTCAGCATCAGGATTTGTCGTTCTCACCCTTAACCCCCCCTTAGTATGGAGTGCCCTCATACTGGAGTGTCCCTCCAAAGCTCTCAACAGGCCTACAATGTGGAAAAAAGTCGTGATAAAAAATTGAACTTCAAAAAAGTATAGTGGAATGTGACTTTTACATTATTCAAGCCAACAGCGGAGCAAACTAACAGTTAGCACTAGCTATGCTAGCTTCATAGCTCTGGGGGACGGCACAGTTCGTCAATCATCTCAAATCCTACCACTTAAGCTAATGATTACATGCTAATGCGAGAAACTACAATGAAAAAAGACTTCAAACTTCTGCTTAACACAAAAATGTCATCTATTTTGTCACTGTGAGCATGTTGGCATTAGCTGATATTAGCATGACCTCAAACCTTCTGCCTCACACAGTGCAGACCCTCCGTCTTGTTCTCTTCTTTCTCTTTGTCTTGTTTTGTTTTGATCACATTTAATTTTATGTTGCATCTCTGCCCTTCGCTGAATACCCTTTTTATTGAGCTATTTGCAAATTAGGCTCTCTTCACAAAGAACAATGGGGGGATGTAATTAGATAGGGAAGAACAAAGGTTTAATTAAGGCAAAAGGAAAATGAAATGCATGATAAACCACACTATTCACAGTCTGCATTGTGGTTATCTCTAGGGTTGGACAGTAAGGCACAAGTAAGTCCATTTACTCTAATGTACATTTTTCCAACAAGCCTTACTTGAATATTATTACCTGTCACACTAGGCTCCTTGTGCTTTTGTTTGTACTTCTTTGCGTTTTAGTGCACAATTTGTTTTGTGAATTTTATTTAATCATCATCATGCAGCATGTAATATTACAGGTTTTACAAGCAATGCAGTGAATTCAGTTGTAGTCTTCAGGTACCATTAATGCATTGTAGCAACAATGTACTATATTAGAGTAATACTTGTCCAGAGGTATCTAAACTTTTTCTCAAGTACTGGAGTTGGGTACTTTGTCCATCACTTGTTTAATTTACTTCTAGAGTGGTATTTAGGCACTTATTATTATAATCAACTATCTGAAAGCTCGCAGAATCAGATGTGATGGCTGAGTACAATATATCTGTGGGAGGTAGGTAATGTATGGGAATTATTTGGTAATGACATGCAGGCATGTTTGTAATTTGACAGCTCAAGAGACTGATGTGTAATTTACTTTTTGAAAGAATACTGACCTATTATCTATAATTAGGGTTTTAGCTAGCTGATTGAATGATAAAGAGCTATCCATGATTCACTAATGTTTGTGTGTGTTTCTAATATTTCTGTATGTTCAGATTCAGACAATGTAAAATAGTGTACAAAAATTCCTCCAACCCATGTGTGGTGTCCTCATATCTAAAGGCAACAGTCACATTTTTTAACATGTGATTAAGATTGTGAAATGTAAAAGTGGGTCATAAAAAGCTGCTTCAATAAAAGACCTATTCGGCCATTTTTTGGTGGACACTCTCAGGAGATTCCCTGCACTAAACACTTGAATGCCCAATTGTACAAATTTTTCCTTCCTTTTCATGTGTCATTAGGAGCTAGAGAGAGAGCAAACCTGCTATCGATAGCAATTATCTGCTTCCTATTGCATTTATCAAGAACCTTAAAGCCTGAAAAATTGAAATCTGTTCTATATGGTAACCTCCAGAAGGCATGAGTGCAGCACACCATGATGGACCCATGCTGGACCTGCTGTGGCTGGCATACATCTAGGAACAAGCCAGAGCTAAATATATTTGTTTTTATGATTAACCAATGACAAGCCTCCAAACTATGGTTTCCTTCATCAGACAGCATAAATTGCTCTAAATCTCCAAGGAACAAATATCTTTGCACTGATAATTACTTTATGACAGTAATCTGGTTAAAGTAAAGAACAATATCAAAGGCAAGTGATGAACAGCAAGCCATTATTTTGCTCTTCTCCCTTTTATTTTCTTTTCATATTAATCTCAACCCTCGTCATTTCTGGCAGAGTACAACTTTTGTTCTCCAAGTGAGGAAATAGAATATATGCATAATCAATTACCCAATCGTTACTTAAGCATACATCCTGCAAAAGAGCCAATCAAAACAAGTGGGCAAAAGTTATATAAAGACATTTAGGGTGTGTTGATTGATGCAGTAACATGCATGAAACATTCCACCCTGAAAGTTTCTGATGGCCTTTGAAAGGCAAAGTGAATTTAGATATTTTTTTCTTCATCAAGAGTTTACTGATGAAAGACAAAACAAGTATGCAACTTAACAAACTTATATTATTTGTTAATTGAACAGATCAAGCTGGAAGACAGGCTGTAAAAAGATGTAAACAATAGTAAGTGAATGAAGCATTTCCATTATTTTTTTTAATCAACTGTTGACGTGGTGAGTCAGAACCTTGGCCTTGGTTGTTAAAGAGGACTGGACATAGCACTGGAGGCAGAGCCCCCTTCATTCCCACGTTAATGCTCTGGTACTTGAACAAACAGCACTACACCCCTGACCCACACAATAACATATCTGACCACATGATCAGCAGACAATTTGTCTCTCACGTCATGTGCTTCTGTAGTAGAAGTCAAACAGAACTGAAACGCAGCTGCGGTTGATACTACAAGCAGCACTTATCAATGATTAACAGCCAAATGCCTTCTCCTAGCATATTTATTTAATGGTGCTCTGAAATATTTTCATTGACAGCAGTTTTGCTCTGAAACACGCTTGCTTGTTTACATGATGTGGGTAGGGGTGGATTTTAAATTTAAATATTGTTTCCTCTTTAAAGATGACTGAAGTTTGTCGTCTCTGTGTGAAACAGCTGGGGCGTAGCATGAGATGTCTCTTGTGGTTTCCAAACCTTTTAAAATGTAGAACTCATGATCACAAGATATAAGAATTCAGTGTAACATCCTTTTTAGTATCAAAACACAGTTTCTGTCCCGATTTAGCATTTCTTTACAAGCATGAACTGCCTTTGATCTGATCGCGCTGGCCCAGCAAGAGATGTCCAATCCTCCACATTTCAGCGAGGTGGCCGACAAGTGGGAAGTGAATAGTGCCTGAGAGAGTGGAGCTTAGGCGTCACATCACATTACCTGAGGATGCATCAGCTAGGTCAAGTCATCTGTGTCTGCTGCTGCGGGTGGATGTTCGCCAGCTGCACTAACCAAGAGCGGTTTCTCCTGGGACAAAGTTATGCGCCGACCCCACAGAAATATAGTAAAAAGTGGAGGGCAGGTCAACGTGTGACCTCGGCTCTCCGTTAACACACTAGTTGGTATAAAGCATGTGAAGGCTGTGGCTAATCCTGCTGCCATATAAGAGCCCCAGCTAGTGTGATTTCCTGCCTCAAATCCTCTGCAGAAGCTTACGGGTGTGATCACACCTACACTGTATTTTCTCTAGTCTGAACCTTGGTGGAAAACTTTACTGCAGTTATGTGAAATTTTTTTCTTGACCTACATCCCATCCATCTTCCACAAGTTCACTGATAGTTAAGCCAGGCTATTTTTGATTTGAATTTAACTGTCTCTGGCTACACCAAGCTGCTCCATTCCTTTAGTGCTGTCTTTTCTCAGACGTCTGAGGGACTACAGAAAAGGACTACCCTCTCCTCCAACTGTTGTGAATAAATCATTCATATTTGACTTTTAAATTATTAAACATACAACATATTACTCTCAGAGAAGGTAAAAACTGACTGTAGCCAAAAGAGATACTAACTTTTTGGGGAAGTGGGCACGGAAGGGGCTTAGCCTATACCGAAATATTCTAGGGAAAGAACAGACATACATTCATATGTAACTTCTCTTTTATTCACTTTCCCAGCACTCAGACTGGACTCTTCTGCTGTGACTGGGTCAATGCTGCGGTGTGTTAGGTTCAATTTGCAGTGTTGAATCTCCACTTAAAGTGGCTGGAGGTGCTGAATGGGTACTCATCCATAAGTATGGCTTTCACAGCCATAAATCAGCATTAGCACATACAGTAGAAAATCAATACCAGTAATCCACAGTGATTTTGACATGAGCCAGGCTACAGGACAGGTAACCTTTTCTGGTGGGGGAGAAATGTCAGTAAACTAAGATTTATAAGGGATGTTGTTGCTATAGTATGGGATATAAGCATATTACAGGGTAGGAAGAGGCAATAGGTTGGACATTCAGATTCTAAATTAATGTTAGATTATTTTTGTTATGATGCATTTAAATCGTTATTCAAAAACTTAATAGGTAATTTAACTTTCATAGACCCATGATACCTAACAACCCATTACACAAAAATCTGTTTCAGTGATCCAAACACAAGTGCAAAGACATACAACGATTCACACTTTTGTCTATAGTGAGTCTCCAGCTGACCACGTCTACTCAGATTTCCTCACTATTACATCATGTCCACAAGAAGTCAAATGGCCTCGCACACAGTTCTGAAGTCTACACACTAGCCAATCACTTTCGTGGTGGTGTCAGTACAACTGTAGATATGACTGTGAGCAGGATCCGACACATCTCCCTCTATAACGCACTGATTTCTTTTCCTGTAACATCCTGGTATGGAAAGCTTGAGGAGCATATACACTTTATTTTTTCTTGAATTTAGCCATGTCCATATGTGATCCTATTATCTGCGATGCATTTTAACATGTAATCAGAGTCACTGAGCAGGCTTGGGTTCAAAGCCAATATATAGAATATACATTTGTCAAACAATAGAGATTTTGACAAAGGTCTTATGATTGATATGTTTATTAGGCTATTGTGGGAACTGCTGCATATCAGTGAGCAGGAGTTTCATTTCTATATAATTTTTGTATGAATGGAAAAAATTACTTTGAAGGTTAACTTACATTAAAAAAATATCTACAAAGAATGGATATTTCTGGATATTTTATACATTTACAATATCCCCAGTGATTTTGTATAGATTATTGATTTCATTGATTGCATTGCATTGAAATGACAAATGTATTTCCTCTATACTATAGTGCTATTTAACAATATAGATTGATTTTAGTCTTGAAGATATCAGGCTTCCTTCTGCATGCTGAAGTGTTGTGGTATCAATTGGTAGAAAGGAAACAGTCCCAGCCTGAAACTGCACACAACAACACCTATGGTTTTTCTTGTGTAACCAGGTCATGAGTTCTACTTAACCACTGTGGGAATATGATTTTCACACTCTGTTTCGTGAGACAGGAAATACCTCTTTTCTTGCTGAATAGCTGTCACCTATTTGAACTGCTAAGAAAGTGTAAACAGGCTTTAAACAGTCTTTCATCATTTGTTTAAATATTCATACCCCCACTGCTTGCTGCAATGAAATGACTACTATGAGGAAGTCCCCACAGGAGCATCATCACACATGAATACAGCTGAACCCGCAATAGTGTCAGCTTTCCAGTGATACCCAGTTTAAACAATTCCAAGTCCGTCTCAGGACCCTGTTACAGTATGTATACAATGATGATAATGAAAGAGTTACGCTGCATGAGAAAAACTTGGTTAGGTTTACTGTCTGTGTTAATCATTAAGGGTGTCAATAAAGATAAACTTGTAGGAAGCCATAACGCCAATTTTCATTCAGATATCTTGGGGTCTGAGGCCAAGGGACCCTTTTAAAAATGTCCATGTCCGTTTTTTCTGACTTAAATTCACAGAAATCTGGAGCATTATAGTTACGTTTTAATATAACATTAAATTGTATTTCACGGTGACAATGGACTCCTTCAGCCTTTTAGTTTCGTCTCTGAGTCCGTGACAGCCTACGGATGAAAAAGTTCTGACTCTAACAAACTGTACAGAAGACACTTGTAATATGGGAAGGGTAGGATTGCTTTTGTTTTGAGGGTTTAATCATTCTTTAAATATATCTCGTCCCAAAGCTTTATTAAGGTGAGATAATACATAACTAGAGTAACCCAGTAGTAAAGCTTTACACCCTGTCTTGGAAGTGCCTTGCATTAAAATGTAGTAATAAATCTTTATTGTTTGAGTTTATATTATATTATTACCCAGGTGCTGTTGTCAAGTGCTGATAAGACTCATGCTAAAGTAAATGGAGAACGATGGATTTTGTATTGCACAAGGACAATATAACTAATTTCTTTGAAAGCATCAGTAAAAGCCTGTCAAGTCCCTGCACGATCATAAATTCATTGGCCCCATACACTAGGGACCAGGACTTGCATTGTCCATATTGGCATGTACATATTTGCAGCATCCTCTCCCTAAACCTTAAGGAGCTGAGAGAGTCAATCAATACCCCTCAGCAGCAGAGCAGCAAGTCTTCAGGGACAGTATAACCTCACTAACAAAACGGCTCATCCTGAGCCTCATTTGCAGCACTCCCTGATGTTTAGGCTTAATTTGACGATGCATGTCTTTTGGAATCCTAAATGACAGTGAGAGAGCCCTAATTACAGCTAATCGTGTGTCTAATTGGCAATTCCAAACCTAATGAATTATCTGTATGATTCCCATTGTGAATCATATGCCGTACATGCTTTGCATTGTTTATTTGAAATGAGCTGTTGTCATGGAGATCAGCGCAAACAGTTTGCAGAACTGCCTGTACTGCTTGTGTGGGAATGAAATAATCCCAAACTGACTTCATAATTATTTTTTTTACATTTTCAGTCAGCCTTGTAGTCGACAAGAAGCAGGAAGACATGGAAAAGATTCTCTAAAATGATGTGGCTTGGTGGATGTGCACACACTGATTTCACAGTACCAGATTCAATTACCCACTCTATCTTTTCAGACATGCTCCTAACAGGTGGGTGCATTCATCCTGTCTGACTATATACTATGAACAATTCACTTCTATTATCACAGACAATTGCCATGAGATCCGCCAGCGCCAGTTTGCCACACTGTCACTAGTCCTCCACCAGAATACAAAGATAGGCCTGGTTTAACACATTGACATAGCTTATTTCTACACAGGTTATTCATTCATTATCCTTAACTGCTTGTTTGAACTCAAGTCATGGCAGGCTGGAGCCAATTGAGCATCAGGCGGGGGGGCAGCACACCCTAAACAGGTAGCCATACTTTCACAGACCAGACACATAGAAACAGACAACCAATCATGCTCTCATTCACTCCTATGGGTAATTTAGAGTCACCGTTAAACCTAAGTTGGACGTGTTTGGACTCTGGGAGAAAGCCAGAGGACTCAGAGTGAACCCACAGTGACAACATGCAAACTCCACACAGAAGAGCCATAAACAACAGGACTGGAACCTGTGACCCTCTTACCACAGCACCATGCAGCCCTCTACTACAGTTAGTTCTTTTAAATCCGGATGGTGCTCTGATTGTATAGGTTGTAATGGAGATAGATTTCATTTATTGGAAGGTGTGGCAGAACAACGTATAGCTGGTTACATATTGACTGAAGGAGCTCCGGAGCTGCCTGGGAACTGAGCGGCCACAGATGAATGAATCCCACATGTTTAACGTACGTTTAAGAACTTTAACATGAATTATCCATTCAGAAGGTTTATTCCAATTATGACTTATGCTCATGCTACATATATATAACATGTTTTGCCAAAAGATGTTTCCTGCATTTCCATTGACTTTGACAATGTAACACTCTCAAATTTGTATTAATGCCATCAAGGATTTGCTGATCCATGATGTACAGAACAATGCCAACAATATCATGCTATGCAAGAAAAAAAATCTGATATTGCACATTCTACGATTTGTACTGAGAGACTAAATGTGTCTGTGTTATTTTCAGCATTTTGATGAGTAAGTGAAATGTACTTAATTGTTTTTTTCTCAGTAAGTGTGTAACAAATTACATTTTATTGAGACTAGTTATTAGAAATTAGATTTAACATTAGAGTGCACTTTGTCCAGAGGTAAAATAAATTGTTTTCTCATTATGTCATGTCCCTGAAAAGTGTCAGCAAACAGGCAGTGAAGTGTGGCACTATGTCTCTTAGCTGGTGATGTAGTTGTCAGTGTATAAAAAAAAAATAATGAAACATTCATAAATAATAATTATAAAGACAATTAAATACTCATTTAAAAAAGGTCTATTTTTAATCCAGCTGGAAATTTTAATGATGCTGCACAAATCCTACACAGCATATCTTCAGCAATCACTGTGACCACTATGACCTCTAACCCAACACCCAGAGGGCCTGTTAGCCTCTACCCCAATAATCTTATTAACATCTGTCTAACCAGCCCAGAACACATTCAAACCTCTTTCGATCCAGGCCTAATGCACTGAGGTAAGAACACATGACTGACAAGCAGGAGAAATAATCAGATCATCAATACTAGAATGTGCTTCTATCTTCATTATGGTTACTGAAGCAGAACAAGGACAGCGATCACTTGACTTTTATATCACAGTGGATTACTGTAGGAGCAGTGGACATGTCTCCTTTGTCACAAGCTATCAGGCGGAGCTCTGGCGTCATGAGAAGTGATGAGCTGTAGTATACCTGAGATTCACAATGGATCTTGATGGGTGGGGGAGGCTGCTTATTTTTCCCCACTTAGTGGTATTTAAAGCAACTCAAAGTGGGACAAATGCTTATATTTCTAAAATTAATCATTTCCGGTATGGTTAATCTCATATTTATGTATATACATGGGCATTTCTTGAGTGGAGGGTACAGATGGGTACCAGTTCCCCCTGTAAGATCATAGTAGGTCCCCTCTTGTATGCCCTTCCCATGGACAAAAAAAAAAAAATGAATATGATAAAGTGCCCTCTGCTGTGCCCTCCACCATGCACTTTCAGTACAGAATATGTGATTAAATGCCATTGAAGTCCCTTTAAATGGAGAAAACATGAAGAAGTGCCTGGTGACCTGTTCTACTATTGGAGAAAACTTGACAAAGTGCCCTTCAGTTACCCTTCTTTCTCCGCTAGTGGAGAGAATGACATAGAGTCACCTTTAAGATTACTTTAAATTGGGAGAAAATGATAAAGTGCTCTCTATGATACCTGAAAATTAGCAAGATACAATGCAGGCACGTTTTTTTTCTCTGGCCCTCAGCCTGAGTCTGCCAATGCAGTAATTTGTAGTTATTTGTAGTTCAATTTACTCAGAGGCCATCTTTACCTACAACAGGAGGCGTAACAATACAGCGCAGGTGCGATGTGTGCTTATGACAGAAATGTAGGACGATGGGAAATCATGTATCAAAGTCATAGCAGCTGTAAGGTCGATCGTAATTACAGGAAACACTCATGGTTCGGTCAGACACATTACTTAAGCGTGCTGTGAACTGCTCACAGTCTGTGTATTCATTTTCAGGTTCAGTTGCTTTAAACGCACAGATAACAGGAGGACCGTGAGTCAGGCAAATATTCTTGACATCAAAGCGAATTAATTACCTCATTTGACACTTGAACTGTTCCTGCCCTCAGTGCACCGAGGTTGTTTACAGCGGCTAATAAAGAGCTATATGTTTGTATACAACGTGTCATTTTATAGGCAGGTGCACTGTTTGCGTAATATTGGTGCCATTTGGATTCTAGATGCTCCAATGTGAACGAAGCTTTAGTTGGTAACTTCTGAAACTTACCTATCCACGCTGATCACACAAAGGGTCATGATAGAGGCAGTGCAGCACATTACATCCATGCCGATGAAGATGTTGCAGAACACCTCTCCAAAAAGCCACTTGCCCCCGGTGAGGTCTGTCACTATTACAAACGGCATCACAACTATGGCCACTGACAGGTCCGCCACTGCTAGAGACACCAGAAGGTAGTTTGAAGGTTGCCTCAGTTTCTTCACCACGCACACCGCGATCACCACCAGCGTGTTCCCCATGACGGTGACCGCCGTGATGATCGCCAGCATCACCCCGATAACAATCTTCTCTGGGCGCCCGAAATCCTGCAGCTCCCCGCACGAGTCGTTCCACATGGCTGTGGGACTGGCGGTGCCGAGGACGTTGTGAGTGCCATTGATAACTTCGGAAATATCCTCCTTCTTGTTAAAAGTGAGCCCAATTCCCGAAGTATTGAACATCACGACAAGGAGATCTCGGAAGGGGTGCAAGGGACGCCTCGCCAGTGCACTCCAATTACGCGCATATTTGGATATGTGTAACCTGCTCTCGGCTCCTGTCCAGCGGTTTTAAATCGAGGCTGTTGCAGCTGCACCACATCACAGCTGCCAGCAACTCATAAGGCTGCTTTCTGTTTAAGAATCATCCGTCTCAAGTGTTGCATGCGCGTGCTCCATTTCCACATGAAAAAAAAACTTATACTCCACGACTACAAATGAAAAAAAAAGTTACAGTATCTATCTGCTCCCGAAGTGCTTGTTTCTCAGTTCACTGACTGAAGGAATATGGACTATTTGGGGAGTTGCGCTGCGCAAACCGCACCTATCCATGTGACGCATCACTTAGGGCGCACAGACAGCCTCCTAACTGACATGAGAGATACGACAGCGGTTTCAAAGTGGATTCATAAAACTCCAAGCGTGCATAAAAAGATGAGTGGTTGTTTACGAATTAAGCACGAGGGTCCCTCTCCAAAAACTGATTATGTAGGAAATCAGAGAATAAATATTCTAAGTGGGTTTCCTTTGTGCGGTTATATTAATAGAATCCAACATGTCTGTGAGTTAATGTCTCAAAACCCACATAATATCACACATAATATCTTTTCCTCATTAGAATGAGCTCGTTGGAAATCCCTGTGACATGTATTTATTTTTAAAGCTCTCAGATACAGCAGAGGAAAGCAAAGCATGCTGTGAAGTTTGCTTTAAAAACCTGCTTTTCCCACATGGCTCTTGAATTTGAAGAAGAGACAGGAAATGAACCTCATGGCATTTTGCCAGTGCCTCCGACAAGCAAAAATCACCTGTTTATAAATAGAATACCTCACTCAGACTCATATTGTACAATGTGCTGTCTATTGTGCTGACACTTTTTTTCTTGGTTGCCTTGGCTCCTCAGATGTAAGCACTGAAGACAAATCAAAGTGGAAGTCCAGCTCCGCTGATGATGCTGGAAGACAGTGAGGAGTTATGGGAAAGCTTCCCAGGATTTTAGCTGCTTGCATCATCGTCCAGGCAGCAACAGCTGTGGTGTGTTTTGTCGTCCACCCCCTGGCTCTGGGGGACCCAGTGCTGTTTCCCACAATTCCCCTATAGCCTGTCATCCTTACCCCTCCCCCACATCATATGGGAGCCACCACAGCCGTGGCCTTTTAGTCACCATTACCTACTACTCGGTCTGACAGACAGGTCAGTAATGATTGTCACATCGGATTAATGCTACTGACCACTGGCAGTTTGCGGCAGACCTTGTGCTGTCAGGGAAATTTGGCCCATATACACTACGGGTATTACTGATGGGCAGGAGTCAGCGGAGACGGGGGGTGATTCCAGGCTGGAAAGCCTCTGAGGCAAGTTCTCAGGGCTTATGCAAAACAACTGTCAACATGCCAGTGTCTCTGTCAGCCCCTCTGAGGGTCCTTTAATGAGAAGGGTTAACCAAAGTATGGATTACATTCAGCCATGGTCATTTTGCATTTGTTTTCTCTCTGTCCGTGTTTATTGTTTTTGTCCCCTTTGTTTTTTGTGTTCATCATTCTCTATCTCTTTGTGGGGTCCTTGTCATTGTTTGTTGTGTTTTTTTTTAATTTAGCTTTGTTGAAGCGATGGTTCATCTTTGTGTTGTTTTTGTGTCTTTGTCTTTTAGCGCCTCGTGTCTCTTCGTGGTCATTTTGTGGTTCATTGCGATAGTTTCTGTGTCTTTGTTGTCATTCTGTTTCCCTTTATGGTCATTTTATGTGTGTTTTGTTTGTGTCTTTTGCACATACTTAAAATTGTTTTGTGTGTGGACATTTTAGCCTTTTATGGTCATTTTGTGTATTTTTTTATGTTCCTCTATAATTTGTGTCTTTAAGTAATTTTTGGTCTCTCTTTTATATTGTCTTTTTTGTTCATGCTGTTTGTTCTCTTTAGGGTTAATTTGTGTCTCTTTTTTCTTTTTTAATTTTTTTTTTTGTGTTGGATCCAACAGCGAAGAGGTCACATTTATCAGCGGCTCTGGTGTAAACATGCGTGAATCTCTGACACTGAAATGCAAACCTGTGTTCTCCCGTAATCAGACGTGGTGTGGTTTGTCACAAGGGAAAGCGTCATTTAAACCAATCACAGAAAATGACCTCAAAATGCAAAACTTGTTTTGATCCCCCTTTGCTGTCAAAATCCCCAGTGGTCTGTTTGGATGTCAGCCTCTGTCCAATAAACAAGCCCCATGTGGATCCATGGGACGTCTGCGTACAAGCCCAGGAACCCTTCTTATTGGGCAGTAATGACACCAAAATATTAGAATGACGCAGGCTGCCATCATGGTTTTACATTTTGACCTTGTAATTAGATGAACATGTCAATAATTTTCTGCAATTTAAATGTCAGAGTGCACTGCCCCAAGCAGCACTTCAGGCCTCATCCAAACATGCAGCATGAGACATGACAGGTAATGCTATTGACTGGGTCAGCCTGGATCCCTTCTGTGCCTCTGACATGAACTGGCATAATGTTATCAGTCAGTCAGTGGAAGTCAAAGTGTCTGTCCTTAGATGTAGATTACAGCTGAAGTCAGACAGGTGGAGATTGTCCCCCTTCACAGGCTGGGGGGGGGGGGGGATAAACATTGTTTATCTTGTTTTCTTGGCAGCAAATTGAGGATTTGCGAACATGACCTTAATAAAGTGACACAATCAGACACAGAGCAGGAGCTGGGCAACAAACAGCTAATTTCATCATGAGCACAAAATGTAAGAGGGGAGAGAAAGAGAAAAACACATTTGTTTCTGAAGAACCTGCCTTAAGATGTGACCAGAAAACAACAACAACAACAACAACAGTGTTTGTGACGTAATTCTCTTCTAAATGACAAAAAGTATTATTAAACCAGTGTTGTCTTGCAAGGATAAGTAATATTCAATTATTGATGCAATTCAAATAGGTTTCTTTTTGCTTATTGTAAAACAAATTATTTTAACTTGCTCTCTACAGAGGGAAAGCAGCTGCTTATGTTCAACTATTTTACCAAAATAACATCTGTGTTTTTACTCACTGGGTATGTCAATATCAATCAATAAAATATTGATTACAGCTTTTTATTTTTAGCTATAAAGATATAAAGTGTTCAACCAAATTGATTGAAAACGTGATTTTGAAGAAAAATATTATCCGAGAGTGAAAAAAAGGAGAAAGTCCTCACACAGTTTGCATATGATTGTTTTTATGGGACAGAAAAAACTAATTCTAACAGAAAATTCTTTGGAAGCAAGAATAAATATTCAAAACACAAACTGCACAGCATGAAAGAAAGAGGTCATGTCATGCTGCAAAATAAAAAAAATAAAATAAAATAAAAAATCCTAATAAGACTATTAGCAAAATCATACATATTCATGCGGACAGAAAGGACTTTTCGAACTCATATAAAAACCAAGGTTAGGTTTTGTAGGTTTCTTCTCCTAACTTAACTGTTATTTGCCCTGAAGCTCACCCTTAGCTTGAGTCAAATTTACCAATTATTCCTCACTGTAGCATCAGTCCAGTGTTGCATTTGTATGCACCAGACAGAATCCAATGCTGACACATCAAAAAACCAAAATGTTCAAGATTTATGTAAAGCTTTCCTTCTAAAGGCATTTGACATGGAATACCTGGAGTCATCCAACAGCGCACAATAATAGATACCACAGTTTTTCTACCTGCATCTGTACCTCCATCCAGAGCTGCACATGGAAATGTGCTTCCAGCTAAATCAGGGCTGATAATGATATGGTTGATTATTAACCATTGTTCAGCTATAAAGATACATATTTGTATTTAAAAATAACTAAACAAATAACATAGATGGTATTTTTAAGTTGTTATCAGCAGGTTTGCGTATAGTAAAACAGCATCTGTTGGTCACTGTGACTCGAGTGGTAAAACCCCAACTCTCAAAAAGTTGGGAATTCATAAAAAACAGACATACATCATCTTTTTTTATGTATTCAATTTAATTTCCAAATTATTACACTTTCACAGCATCCAAACAAAGTTTTAGATTGCTTTACTTGTCCACAGGCAGAAAGGTCCTAGAAGTGAACACTGAATACTAAAGTTCTATGCTGCTGTGCATGCAGGAGAAATTAAAAATCCTTTTAACAACAGTGTGTTTTAAATTTATGCCCATAATGCATCTGATTTTCATTTTTAAAAAAGTATAGTTCTTTGAGGATGTTGCTATATTTCATGTTTTTCATGCAAAAAGAAAGAAGTATCAGAATACATATTAGAGAGGAAACATGACAGTTTGTCAGTTTCAGTGATGTGCGAGTTGGATTTGCTGAATAAGCACACTGAACCTGTTTCACATCACACCTCCAAACTGCCACCTCACTCCACTGTTGGCCGCTGAGCTGCTGCACCGAAACAGTAAGGGTGAGGACAAACCACTGAGAGTTTTTGAGAAAAAGAAAAAGAGTCATCCTCTCCAAGAATATTCCAGCTGCAGGTAATCCAAACACAAGATCACAAACCCCACCAAACCCCTCTGAGTTTAATCTCTTCAGGGAAAATAATACTGATTGCTGATTACCCCCCATGAATCTTCAACAAGCCCTGCTCTAATTTGAATTTAAAAAAAAAAAAAAAAAACATCCCACAGGTGAAGTATACTTCTTACTGTTTGTTTCACATGAAATTTAGCTGAGGCTCTTATTCAGAGTCACATACAATAAGTACCGCCAATTTTTCAACATTGATATTGACTTTGCTGTTGTATCAAACATAATATTGGGCTTGATAGGTTCTCATTGGCCTATGAGTACGTTTTTAGGGCAGTGTTTATAGTCATTATGGAAGGTCAATTTGACTCTGTTTTCTGTGGCAGTTACCTCTGTTTGTCAATGATATTTACACCGGAATACAGTGAAATCTTCTGAGGATCAAAGATGATGGGGAATCTGTTATAGACTCATACTTTTTTAAATAGAAAAAAAATGTTCATCAATATTAAAATACCTCTATAAATGTTTTGAAACAGTTTTCCAAGTTTCCCAAAGTTGACTGCAGGGGAGTTTGTCCTCCAGCAGTTAAATACACCACCCCATCTGACAAGTCACCAAAAAACAATAGTTAATATAATAGGTGAAAAGGAATAGTACTTTCTGGAACAGTGATTTATTAATTCCTGCAGAGGCCAGTACAAGCAAGTCATCATCTTGAATACCTCTGGGAGCATTCTTTTTTTTTATTTTAAAGGGCCTAATTTTAATTGCCAATATGCCTGACCAGTGACCTGAAAACTAGAGCACTAGAGGCTTTTTGACTTTTAAAAATGCTATTCCAGTGCATGTTTCATTCTTTTTTCTTTTCTTTTAAATAACAAAGACAGACAAATCTGTGCACATGTCATCATCTGACCTTGAGTAGGTGACAAAGCATCTTTTCATCATGATTTAGTTTTTAGTTGTGCCTATTTGCATCCAAAATATATGTTCAGAGGTGTAAAGTGAGAAAATTAGCGAAAGCCAAGTTTCGTATGACTTGTCATTATAAGAATACCACCAACAGTTTGATACAGACTGCAATTAAAGAAATTGGGGAAATGGCCAATAGGAAACAGTGCCAGTCTGTTGACTGCACATTTACAATATTTAGCTTTCAAGCCATGTTAAATAGGAATTATTTTTCATGAACATTTTGTTTAGGTCAGAGTCACAGCCCTTCCTGAAAAAAGTCTTAAAAGGGGCACAGCTTCAGCCAATCACTTTCCACACAAAATATTAGAATATTGAGTAGTAGGTGCGTGGACAGTTTTATACCACTATCTAGGATCAGAGGAAGAACTTGCTTCATTTGTGATGGCAAAAGATATGTGAATAACCATAAAATGTCATAATATTTGATGGAATGCCACCATAAGGTAAAGCTGGACAAACAGATTACTCACTATCACCAAGCTCAAAAACGATACTTATGCTCCAGTGACTACACAGGGCTGCCGTTGGCCTGTAGCAAAAAGTTGTGCACCTCCCAGGTTCAAATGAGTGTGCCAGTGTGAATATGAAACATGAATGCTGAATCACAGCCCAGAAAGTCTGTTGTTAAAAGAATACAACAAGGTCAAATGCAGTTTTAATGTGGGAGATTATATCTTGCAGGTATACTTTTGCAATTTCATGAAATAGCATTCTGCTTCAAGTGTGTTTTGGAATCTTGGTTTGCACCTAAAGAGCCCTAACTTTCAGTGCAGGGCTTGCACTGACAGTAATGCACCGACTAATGTCTTCAATTGCTCAAGTGATACGCCAGAGGGCGACACGGTTATATTCCCAGGCACGCATCCTCCTGTAAAATGACAATAAAAGATTGACAGTTCAGCAAACCAATGTCTTGTGGAATCATCTTCTCATTAACCAATCAGTGGATGGGCGGGAAGATCACGTCTATCAGCCATCAACCGGTTGAATCGACCAGATGCAGGACTAACAAATTACGGAGTTTGTCATTTTGTGCCAGGTGAGAGATAATTTAAGTTCTCTTGCTGCTGCATTAATAATTTACCTCGTGTTATTGCTCAAACTTAACATTAATTTTGAGATCCTTTGGTTGTATTTCATTTTTAATGACGGTCGCGCGGGCTGTGTAATTTTTCTCAACACGTGTTTTAACTAGCAGATATTAGCTGTTAATTTTAGCGCGAATGTTCGCTAGCTAGTTTTAATTGACGCTAGCTTTGACAAGCTAGCTTGTTAACGCAGTTAAAACAAACAGGCAGCTGACATTCACTAAAAAATTATTTCTTTCAGAAAATGTTTGCTATCTTATTTACAATTCGGTCTTATTTTGTTTGTTTTGTCTTTTGAACATTTCTTCTTACACAACAGTTGTAGTAGATTTCTTGCATTTGAATTGAAAGATGGGGTTTGGTGTCCAGTGGCGCGATACGGGTGTGTGTGTGTATTTCTCTTTTCTGTTTAAATATAAGTTAACGAATGAATTTGAAGAAAGTATTTAATTTAACTCTGAAACCCCCAGGCTTACTGTTAACTTCTATCCTATCGGTGGTTTCCTGCAGCTTTATTACTGTTATCTCAACTGGAAATATCAAAAGTTGATCAAATGGATCCGAAGAAGCCTTCTTCAACGGGCGTTCCTTGGATGGGACGCGGATTAGGATTGCAGTCTCAGGAACCGTCTGTAGGACGTGGTAGAGGGCTGCTGTTCTCTACCGAAGGGCTTGGTGTAGGACGAGCCAGAGGTTTTCCGATTCCTGGCGATAACTCTCAAGGACGAGGGCTAACTTTACCCATTGCTGACCCTGTGTTTGGACGAGCAAGAGGGCTACTTGTGCAGCCTGACTATGGAGGAGTAGGCCGAGCCAGGGGGCTGCCTTTTCCAGCAGCTGATCCAAAGGTAGGGGTGGTAAGAGGTGCAGTCCTGCCTGGTCTCGAGCAACAGCATGGACAGAGGCCGCCATGTGAAACCATGTCGCATGGGCGAGGAGAAGAGATATCTGCTTTGATAAGAAAAGAGGTGACAACAAAATTTGTCTATATGCATGTACAGTTTTCATGTTTCAATTTTCTCAATATTTCTGAACATCATTTAGAGTAACAGTGGGTTTTTTTTTTGTCTGCTTACAGGTTGACATGCCTACCCTTGGTCAAGGATCAATGCTGGTTTCAATGTTTAGAGGAATGGGCATTGAGCCCTCAGCTGGAAGAAGAACACAACCAGTGGGTCTGTATTACAAATAGTGCAATTATTGGTTTAATGTCTATCCATATGTTATGCAATTTCTTTGTGTGTGTG
>JAOWBC010001486.1:5910645-5925096 GCA_028566105.1 Hypoplectrus providencianus
ATAAAAAAAATTAATAGAGCTTATCGCTTCAGAATTTATAGTGCTAGTGATGCTAATAGCTAGCTACTGTGACGTTCTCCAATGCACTACGATAAATCAAGCAGACTGACTGTCAACATTTCTTTACTTAGTTTATCCGTAACAACATGTAGCTAGATTAACCATTTTCAAGAAAATGCTATTTAATTTGCTATAAGAAAGTAATGTAAATGCAACCCAAGGTGAGATCTTGCCATCCTATAAAACAAGTTTTATAAGGACAAAATGAATAATTTTGCTCTCATGCAAGTGATGGGAGAAATGACAACATTGATATTGCAGTGTAGTGAATGATTAATTATTGGATCATTATATATGTCGAGATTATTATAGTTTACTTAGCTGCCATCTTCATGCACCCCTTCAAACCCTATATGGACAGGAAAAAGTTAAACTGAAATGCACTTTCAGGTTTTGGCAGAAAAGACGTGGTGGAGCACCTTTTGCAGACAGGGGCCAATGTTCACGCCAGAGATGATGGAGGACTCATCCCTCTGCATAATGCCTGCTCTTTCGGCCACGCAGAGGTCGTCAGCCTCCTCTTGTGTCAGGGCGCAGACCCTAACGCCAGAGATAACTGGAATTATACGCCGTTACATGAGGCTGCCATTAAGGGGAAGATCGATGTCTGCATTGGTAAGTTTACTGTCACTTATGAGAAAGTTTGATGCTTATTATGACTGTTATGTGTCAATTGTAGCCCGCCTTCTTGTAAAACTTGACAAGTTTTGTGTTGTTTACCAACAAAATCTTTTCAAGCCAGTTTATTTATTCATTTTTTTCTGTTCACTCACTAGCAGGTTTTGTCTGCCATTTTTAAAGTCTTGTCTTTATTTCTCTCACCCAGTGTTACTGCAACACGGAGCTGATCCAAACATCCGCAACACTGATGGAAAATCTGCTTTGGATTTAGCCGACCCCTCAGCCAAGGCTGTTCTCACTGGTCAGTACCTCTCAGCTGCCTATTTGTCACATTTACCTTACAAAGACATGTAAGAGAATGTATTTATACCAAAATAAATAAAACTTTTATTAATCATTTATTTTAATCATCAGATAGTACTGCTTTACCACAATAGACATGTTTTATTTTATTTTATAAACATGAAAGAAACATTACAGGACACAGAACATTCCTTGACAACATCACAAAAAAACCTATGTAGTATGGATTACAGTGTATTTGAAAATGTGAAGTTAGAGCTTCCATTCCATAGACCTTCTTTAGCTTCTGTTTCATCTGTTACACTGTAGGTGGCTCTGAATTCAATCATTTTATTGTCCACATTTTGCATTAACATTGCAGGATAAGGACAAGGAGCTTTGTACATGCCCTTAGTTCTCTTTTCTTTATTTGCAACTGTAAAGACAGATAACCTTAGTTTTGGTATTGCTCTAGGATGAAGCTTTATCCTCACACCACATCCATTTAACTTAACACAGGTGGGTGGTTGGGAAGTGATAGCAGGGTTCCTCTAAAGCCTTCAGCGTTTAGAAAAAATGCTTAATTGAACCAATGTAGTTTCAAGGTTAGGCAAATGCTCCAATTTAGTTATTCAGCATCATAAAAGTCCTTTATGTATGTGAAATGAAAGATCTCACTGTCATATTTGCTATAAAATATAATAGATATTTTCTCTTCTTTGCATGTTTTTAGAACTACTGTTAGATAAGTACTCTGTTGATTGAATAATTTGGAAATGAGCAAACATTAAATAAGCCATCAAAGTTGACATGAACTGTAAAATAAAAAAGGCAACATACATTGATTGCTGTGTAAAGTATAAGGGAATTCTGTAAACGTGTTATTTTTTCAGTAAGTTTCTGCAGTTGCGTTTTTCGATTACATATCACACAAAAAATTGCTATCCCATGCTTAAATTTATTCAAAGTATTTGGCATGTCTAGGGCTAATCTTAATGTTTACTTCTATCCAGGTGAATACAAGAAGGATGAACTTTTGGAAGCTGCAAGGTGAGTATCAGACTGACTAGTCAGTATCTCAGTACACTACCATACCCTTAATAATTTAAAACAGCTCTGTAGTTTCTTCTGACAAGATGCCATATAAACATGATGTACAACGGTCACATCTGACCAACTTCATAAATTGAGATATGCAGTGATATGCAATATTGCAGCATTATAATTATCATCTGTGAGGGCTTGAAAAATTACTTTTAGATAATGAAATCTCCATTAAAGGTCCAGAGAATATTGCTTTTTGTCGGAAATACCTACTGACACCAGTCTTTTCAACCATGTTATTGCAGGAGTGGAAATGAAGAAAAGCTGATGGCTCTGCTGACTCCATTAAATGTCAACTGCCACGCCAGCGATGGCCGCAAGGTAAATGAGACACTTGTGCCGCACCATATCACACAAGACAGATATCTGCCATCCAACCTTTAATACTACATGACATGCAGCCTAGCGAAATCGTTACTCTGTATTTTTAAACTTCATGCCAAAAATAGGTTTCTGAGTCAGACAGTGTGTGAGTAAAGGAACTAACAGTCTGATTGTGGATTTGTTTGTGTTGTGCAGGTATAAAGAGGACTAAGGGTGTAAATGGGGGGGCCTGCCTTGAACAAACTCCTGTGCATCTGACATATTGTAGCTGTTTTCCTCTCTAATTATGCATGTGTGACTCATCAGGCCATCCTTGAAGTCCATTTGCTTCTGTTGTAACATCAACCTCATTCATCTTCTAGGATCAGCTTTAAAATTTTTGTCTGTTTTTGTAGGCTGCAAGAAAAACTGACACTGCAATGTATATTTCTCCGAATATATTTTGTGGCTTTAAAAATTACCACCAGAGAATTTCACTTACCGTGGGGATTCAGAGACATGCTTACCCAAAGAGCACCAATAGAGTTCTGGCATCCCGGGTTTTTAATTTATTCTAGCACGTCCTACAATGTGACTGTGGTGCACTCACACTTTATGCAGTGTCCAGGCTGAGACAATATGTCGTGCAGCCCGACTGTTTTTTTGTGTTGTTTTTTTTTTTTTTTCAATAATGAACATTGGGATCCAGTTAGTTAGGCTAGTTGATTCATATTCACGTTCAGGAATTAAAGTAGATAAGTAATTTCTTTTATTTCCTGTGTAGTGTCAGCAGTATTATCCCCTCTTTTCCATGTCAGCTGTTGGCGCAGAGCTAGTTGTGATGTTGAAATGATCTGTCATTTCTAGTGTCCCTTTGAATTCTGTACGATTGGAACTGCAGTGCTACCATGACACAGTATTTTAGGCATTACTTAAGTGTTTTCTTTCTTTTTTGTCAGGGAGTGGACCAGAAGGATAATGGCACAAATATTTACTTTATTAAAAAAAAACACTTGGCACTCTTTTTGTAATGTCAGCATTTAGCATCATTTATTTAGGTATAGCATTGTTCTGGTATCAAATTCCCACGTCGTGCCAGGTACTTTAGTAATAACACAGAGTGCTTTGGTCTGCCATTCATTACTCTCTTTTTTGGTTTAGTTATTGCTTCCTGTCATACCTAGTTGAATTGCATTTCTATATCCTAAATTACTCACAACCATTTCATTCAACCAACACTGTTGTGCTATTAAGTTCCATGTCGCTAACAGGATGCAAATACAATCTTTTTCATTCATCCCTAACCATATTTTCTTCAACAGAATTAAAAGTAGGACTCCTTCCCTGCCTCCTTTGCAATATATTTAGAGTTTGCATGATGTGAGCTACTATGCCAGTATAGATTTGGTCTTGGATTTAACCAGCGGGCACCATTAACCAGTCCTTGCATTTTCACAAAGCCACAGAGAAGACTGAGGAGAAGTCACACTTACCCTTCAGCCATTTTCTCTCTCTGGCCTGGTGTCATATTTCATCTCAAACCATGTTTGATGGATCAACCAGTGATTTATAGCAGAGGCTTATGTTTCACTATCTTAAGAAGGAAGAAAAGAATTTCTGTGAAAAGCTACTGTCATTTTGTAATTTTTGTTTCGTTTTGTTTTCCGTGTGACTCTGGCAACATTTGTCGATCAGTCAACATCCCAAAAAATGCTGGTAAGTTGACCTTGACTACGGCCACTTGATTGATGCACTGTTGTGATTTTTATTTTATTTTTATTCCTTTTATAATCCATTGTTTGTATTTGACCAATAAGCTGGCTGTCACTTGTAATTGCACATCATGGACCTGGGTGTACGGGTCACTCATGTATCCTTACCCTGATGCTCCTCTGTGTGTATGTGTGTATGTGTGTGTGCGTGGCGTCTAAATGAGGGAGCGTGTGAGTTGGGTTGGTGTCATGGTCACGACTCATCTTTTTGGATTTGGAGAGGAGATCAAAATGCCCACTGCCTGCTTTCTTCAGCGTCTGTCCTCTCCTTGCACACTCACCCACACTTCTCCAACTTCCAATCACTTGCTCTTCAGTCAGTATCTGATTTGGCTTTTGTTTTATTCATTAATTTCTTTTTTTGATGGATCACTCATGCATGCCTGAAGGCCTGCCCTCTGCATTGTGTCAAGCGAATCCTGATATGTGTCTGTGAAACTTGTGTCTTCTTCACGTTCCCTGTTGGAACAGTTGGTATGCAGTAATGAATGGACTACATTTGTCACCTGTCATTCTAGTGCTATGCTACCCTCCATGGTAATGACTTCTGAATGCACTTTTCATCCCACACTGAATGATGCCTTCATAATTCGACTCTCTCGTCCATCTGATTTAATCACTGTGGCTTGAGATCTAACAGTTGGCTTTTTTGGACTTGTATTTAAATCACTGCATGGCAATTGAAATGAATAAAATCCCTCCCTTTTAATTGTATGCTTGACCTGAGCCAGACCTTTGAGTAGAGAACAGATGCCACTGAATTTGGATTTGCAGCTTTGCTTAGACTAACAATTGTTTTCTTTGGCTGAAACAAAGCCATTTGATTTGATCCTCTAATAGCTTGCAGAGATGCTTTCTTGAACACTCAGCCCGCTTCTTCTAGCTGCTTTGCATCCTATTACGGTTTGGGTTCGATAGCTTTATATTAAGATTGTTTCGGGCATTAAATTTTTATTTACAACCCATTCAGCTTTTTTCTGTAAAGTCACTTACGAATTCTTTAATATCTAGGAACCAATACTCAAAAGTTAACAGTCATAGCTACCTAAATGACCTGTATCCTTAGAGGACAAACATGAACAAGCTATCATCACCCAACCGTAATTCCTACACAGCCATTTGGAATTAAAAGGGGAGGTTTGTATTTTTTGAAATGGGGTTGTATGAGGTAGTAATCCATAATCTGTCTATTGCTGACAGTAGATATTATTCTGTGTGACACAGTTTGGAGAAGAAGGCGGGAGCACCAACAGGGAAGCTGTTGTACTGGTGCAGATGGGGGCAGCAAGAAAATGTATTTTAGCATCTAAAAAAAAGAGTCAGTTTAAGTTTACACTACATTCAGAATCTATTAGCAACGTTAGTTTGCCGTCAAACAGTTGTGTTCAGGTTTACACTGAGGGAAATAAAGCAAATGTTTATGCTTCATGGCTACCAGAGTCCATTGACAAAAACAGAAGTTTTTCCTTGCAGAACACTGGAATGGCTGCATGTTGAAGAAAGTCACACAATGACCAAAAGAAACCTGCAAAGTACATAATTGGTCTTGTTATTGGACTCTGGACAAAAATACTTGTGTAATTTGCCACTGCCACCATCAACAGCAGTACATTGCTTAGCTTCTGTGCCGGTACTCCTGCCTTGTTGTCCAAACTGGGGGAGTGCAGACCCTCATCTACTGCTGGTAATTCACAGACTATATATTGCCAGCTCATACAACTCCACTTCAAAAAACTTAAACTTCTTCTTTAATAGGTAACAGGTGCACTAGTAATTCTTTCTTGTCATCTAACCACATAAATCCTAATTTTAAACTTCTTAAATTTAGCACTTATTTTATTTTGCTGACCTTGTTAAATGACAGTTGAGGTAGATGAGTAATGAAGTGGAGGTTGCTCGTTGCCACACACTCAGGTCAGACACAGAATCTATCAACAGTAATTGAGTTTTGACGCTGGACTTTCCCCCCAAACTCCATTGACTTTGCATCATCATATCCACCATTCATCTGCAACTCACTGAGCATAGCCTGCCGTAGCACAAAGCTTCTGGCTCTAATCAGCCGCTTGCTCCTGTGGCCATCGAAGGCAGCACTCAAGAACCAGCGAGCCATCTGTGTGTGCTAACAAACCATCTTCTCTTACAGTCGACGCCACTCCACCTGGCTGCTGGATACAACCGGGTTCGCATCGTCCAGCTCCTCCTGCAGCACGGGGCTGATGTTCACGCCAAGGACAAAGGGTGAGCTGCTTTCTCAGAAAGAAATAAGTTTATCAGTTATACATACCTTATGGCACTAATCTGAGTGTCTTGTGCCTTCAGTGGCCTGGTCCCACTTCACAACGCCTGCTCCTACGGCCACTTTGAGGTCACAGAGCTTCTGCTTAAGGTAAGCCTCATTCACTTACTCAAATAAAATTATTTGTTATAATAAATCCAGCCTAGGATCTGGGAGGTAAACTTTCTGCACTCATCCTGGCTCTGGTGTTCTTTCTCCCGCAGCATGGAGCCTGTGTGAATGCCATGGACTTGTGGCAGTTCACTCCTCTCCACGAGGCAGCGTCAAAGAACCGGGTGGAAGTCTGTTCCTTGCTCCTGAGTCATGGGGCCGACCCCACCCTGTTAAATTGCCACAGCAAGAGCGCAGTGGACATGGCCCCCACTCCAGAGCTGAAAGAGAGGCTTACCTGTGAGTTCCTGGATGCACACAATGACTGGAAAAATATTTCCTCTTTCACTCACACTGGCGCAATGTACATTATAGGTTCAGTGCCTAAGCAGTGGCTGTTGGCAGTTCAGAAATGTCATTTGTCATTTCCTCTTCATTCTCTTGTAGATGAGTTCAAAGGTCATTCGCTACTGCAGGCAGCCCGGGAGGCAGACATGGCCAAAGTGAAGAAGACTCTGGCTCTGGAGATCATCAGCTTCAAACATCCCCAGACCAACGAGACTGCTCTGGTCAGAACTAAGCCTGTTTACTACTCAAGATTTTATGCATTTATATTTATACATTTTTATTTTTTAGTGTGGAAATGAAAGCCCTACAGGCACAATTAAACCCATGATCAAAAAGACATGTATTTTCTCTTAGCTGTGCTGCTTTAAGCTTGCTGAATATCAAAGATATCGGCTTTCTCTCAAATAAAAAGGAACAGGATGGCTCTCAGATTGCAGTGCTCAAAGCACAATGAAAACACACAGGGCTGCTTTTATGAGCTCCCTCATTGTTTACAAATTCTGCAGATCCCAAAAATATTCACCCTGAAAATTAAGTATATATACTTAATTTTAAATATACTGTATGATTTAAAGATTACATACAGTCGCTGTATATGTTAAGATACAGGTGGAGTGAGCTGGCATTTAATGAAAACATTTGACTTGGGCTGGCATGTCAAGATTCTAGTTTGGTAGTCTAATGTTGTTGTGTATTTTAGCACTGTGCTGTGGCTTCCCCACACCCCAAGAGGAAGCAGGTGACTGAGTTGTTGCTGCGCAAAGGTGCCAACATCAACGAGAAGAACAAAGAGTAAGTTCACAATATTACATTTTTACATTTGACATTGGGTTTAAACTTCAATAAACTAATGTTGACCAGTGTATAGGGAATTACACTCAGGTTATTGTAACTAAAATGAAAAGCTGATGTCTACCACAAATTAATTTTTTTCAAAATAGCAACAAGAGAGCAAGTTAACTACATGTATGCACATACTTACTGTGAAGACAAGAAAACAAGAAAAACACCCCAAATACAAACTTCCTGTCCATCATGTCTTACAGCTTCATGACTCCGCTACATGTTGCTGCTGAGAGGGCTCACAACGATATCCTTGAGGTGCTGCAGAAACATGGAGCAAAGGTCTGTTTGCATTACATTTTCTTTATGCCTGCCACTCGGCAAAATGTACTATATAATGGAGTTTGTGTTGCTGAAACTTAACTTCACCACCTGTGTCTCCAGGTAAACGCTGTGGACACACTCGGTCAGACAGCGCTCCATAGAGCTGCGCTGGCTGGTCACATCCAGACCTGCAAGCTGCTGCTGAGCTACGGGGCCGACCCCTCCATCGTGTCCCTGCAGGGTTTCACCGCCGCTCAGATGGGCAACGAGGCTGTGCAACAGATTCTAAATGGTATCACATCCACCGGTTTACGAATTTTGATTTAATAAAAAAAATGCACTCCAACAATATTGCAATTCCTTGCACACTATACAGCCAATTTTGTAGTCTGAATTATACAAATCACTTCATAAGTTTTTAGGCTCATGTTAATATTATGTCGCCTAGCTCTTTTAAGTGCTTTTATTTCATGTGTCCTGATTTATTTAGCTTTGCATTTCACGTGTTTACTTTCTTCCCCAGAAAATGTCCCCACACGTAATTCTGATGTGGACTACAGATTTCTGGAGGCTGCAAAAGCAGGGGATCTGGATACAGTGCAAGTAAGTTAACTTTTTCTGCTGTAGTTTTTGTGCCAGCACTTATTACAGTTCAGTTAAAGGTGTACGAAGTCTAGGTTTGAAGTATTTGTAGTCAAAACTATCATTTTAATTGTCCTGTAAACATGTTATTACACCAGTCAGTTTACTTGCTAACTCTCATATTGTCTCTTTGTGGCAGCAACTTTGCACTCCACAAAATGTGAACTGTCGGGACCTGGAGGGCCGACACTCCACTCCTCTTCACTTTGCAGCTGGTTACAATCGAGTGGCTGTTGTTGAATACCTGCTACACCACGGAGCTGACGTCCATGCAAAGGACAAGGGGTGAGTTCTGATTTCTTATCCATCTTTAGCTTGCATTTATGGAAGGATGAATCAATTAGCTTTTGGATTTTCTGAGCTATAGTGGTAGAAGTTCAGTAGTTAGAGTTTTCAGTAGTTGACACATGTAGTATCTGGTGTGAAAGTTCCCATTTGTTTCTCCTCCTGCAGCGGTCTGGTTCCTCTCCACAATGCATGCTCCTACGGTCATTATGAGGTGGCTGAGCTGCTGGTCAGACACGGAGCTTCAGTCAATGTGGCCGACCTGTGGAAATTCACCCCACTTCATGAAGCTGCAGCCAAAGGCAAATATGAGATCTGCAAACTGCTGCTCAAAGTGAGGATCCATTATTGTCATAATGTCCATAATTAACGTCCTGTATTGATGGTTATTGGAGGGGAATTGGCCACATAGTCTAACAAGTACAAAATGTTAAGATGTAAGTATGAATTCTAAAACCTCATCTCTTAACTCAGCATGGGGCTGACCCATCCAAGAAGAATCGTGACGGCAACATGCCCCTGGACATGGTGAAGGATGGAGACACAGACATCCAGGACCTGCTGAGGGGCGACGCCGCCCTGCTGGACGCTGCCAAGAAGGGCTGCTTGGCTCGAGTCCAGAAACTCTGCTCCCCAGAAAACATCAACTGCAGGGACACACAGGGACGCAACTCCACGCCACTCCACCTTGCAGGTAATCACTGTTGGCTGCTTTGATGTTTCTGGTTTCTTATTTTTCACTGAATACGGCAACTGACATTTACAGGGAGGTAAAAATATTGTTTAGGTTGTTCTTGTCCTTTTTAGAAATACTGGAATTCAAAAACCTCAACATTGTCTCTGATGCTGTGCTTTTGTTTTGTCTGGGTAAATACGGGCTTCAGAGGCTACATTATAAAATGTTTAAAAAAGTGTACACATGTGTGATCTCATTCCTGTACCTCCTCCTCAGCTGGGTACAACAACCTTGAGGTTGCAGAGTATTTGCTGGAGCACGGAGCGGATGTCAATGCACAGGACAAAGGAGGCCTTATCCCTCTTCATAATGCTGCATCTTATGGGGTCAGTCCCAACACTGTCAACACAAACACAATTACTTTATCAATTACACATTAGGTTGGGCTTGTTTTGCGGTCTGTAGAATGACACGGGTGTCCCCTCTCTTCCTCACAGCATGTGGACATTGCAGCTCTGCTGATCAAATACAATACATGTGTGAATGCTACAGATAAATGGGCTTTCACACCCCTCCATGAGGCGGCCCAAAAGGGTCGCACTCAGCTCTGTGCGCTGCTGCTGGCTCATGGAGCAGACCCCACAATGAAAAACCAAGAGGGCCAGACTGCCCTGGACCTAGCGACGGTAACTGCTTCTGTCCAACAGAACAACACGCTTACACACACCGATAGTTAAATTAGTTTCCAGGCTTAAAAAAGATGTACATTAAAATAAATTGAACTGATAACTGTACCTCAGAGAAAGGAAACAGAATATGTGGAATGAATGAGCTTCTGTCAGGCTGCTTTCAACTGGTCTTTCTTCGCCCTTCTCACAGGCTGATGACATCCGGGCCCTGCTGATGGACGCCATGCCACCAGACGCCCTGCCCAGCTGCTTTAAGCCCCAGGCCACAGTGGTCAGTGCTTCAGTCATTTCCCCTGCATCTACACCTTCCTGTCTATCGGCTGCCAGCAGCATTGACAACCTGGCCGGACCCCTCACCGAGCTGGCCGCGGCCGCAGCCTCCGGGTCCTCCGGAGTGGCAGATGGGGCCACAGGCACTGACCGCAAGGAAGGGGAAAGTAAGTTTACACCTATGAAATGGAATGAAGAACCCTGTTTGACATAAATGGTGAGTTGTTTTCCATTCAACTCTAACAACCTGTTTTCTATAGTGACCATGCTGGACATGAATATAAGTCAATTCATGAAGAGCCTGGGCCTGGAGCACCTAAGGGACATCTTTGAGCGGGAGCAGGTAAGCTTTATACAAAGCACACACATGAACACAAGTTCACCATAATTTAACTGTAATATTTGATATCTGTCTGTCAGTCAATCACACAAGACATTATATGTGAATACAGTCAGTTGCAAAAAGCGGGCAACATTAATTTGTACATAGCCGTCTTTCATGAGTTAATATAATGAAACAAAATTGTACAACTCTGCTGCCTGGTTATTTGTTTGTTTGCTGTTAGTAGAAAAACAGGCCCACAGATCTATTTAACTGGTTGGTATAAAACTTCTGCTATATAATATCCTTTTTTCTAGATCACTCTGGATGTGCTGGCTGACATGGGTCATGAGGAGCTAAAGGAGATTGGAATTAATGCCTATGGCCACCGACACAAGCTAATCAAGGGTGTTGAGAGGCTGCTGGGCGGCCAGCAAGGTAGGGAGGCATCTTTTGTTCTTTAGTTAAGAATCATGGCATGCTGCGATGTTCACATCAGTTAAGCTACAACCACACGTAGTCAATGTGATCAGCCGGTGAATAACTGCACCCTTGTTTTTTCAGGTGGAAACCCATACCTGACATTCCATTGTGCCAACCAGGGCACCATCCTGATAGACCTCTCCCCAGATGACAAGGAGTACCAGTCTGTGGAGGAGGAGGTGAGTGCAGTTTTTTCTGTGTTTACGATGTTTTAACTGCCATGGTCAAAAGTCATCTGCTTATGGTCAGAATTTAGTATTTCAAACAGGTACTTAATATCCATGCAAATGCTCTTTTGCTCCCATTGTGTACAGCAGTTCACTTAGAACAGCTACATAAAGACATTTTCAGTGATGGCATCATGGCCACATGATGTCATTGTAGATATATGCGGGGTGCTTTATGGGGCATCTTAACATGTCAGATAAAATGTTTGGTTAGAGTTAGAAATAAATTTTGAGCAGAAAAACTTGCCTGACCATTTAAATAAGTTTTCCTGGTTATAAAACATCGATATGTTTTTGTCCCTCAGTTGCAGAGTACCATCAGAGAGCACAGAGATGGAGGCAATGCCGGTGGTGTGTTCAGCAGATACAACATCATCAAGGTCAGAAGCAGGAGTCTGTCTGTCTGTTTTGTTCATCCCCAAAAGCTCTTGAGTGTTCTGTGGGTTATTGCTTTGTTTGTGACCTGATTTATTCCTTTGTGTAAAGCAGACTTGACTCCCAGCATTGTTTGACGTGTCATATTCTGCCCCACAGATTCAGAAGGTGGTAAATAAGAAACTGAGGGAACGTTACACCCACCGGCAGAAGGAGATCGCAGATGAGAACCACAACCATCACAATGAACGGATGTTGTTTCACGGTAGCCACACCCACTGTCATACCATCTGTTTGCTTTGTGTGTCAGCATCAGGCATTGCACTTGTAATTATGAAAAGCATTGCATGTCATCCGGTGTGTATAATATTCTGTCTTCTATGCCTTCCTACAGGTTCCCCATTTATCAACGCCATCATCCACAAAGGATTCGATGAGCGCCACGCTTACATTGGAGGGATGTTTGGAGCAGGAATCTACTTTGCAGAGAACTCCTCAAAGAGTAATCAGTACGTCTATGGCATCGGTGGAGGCACGGGCTGCCCGACACACAAAGACCGCTCCTGTTACCTGTGCCACAGGTAACAATGACTTGACTTGAACTGCAGTTTTAAACAACAGCACTTGTAAACGTACCTTGTGCCAATTTGTTCTTTATCAAAGTAAAGTCTGACCTGTCTCCTCTCACCTGCACTCTCAGGCAGATGCTGTTCTGCAGAGTGACTCTCGGGAAGTCCTTCCTACAGTTCAGTGCCATGAAGATGGCTCACGCCCCCCCAGGACACCATTCAGTGATCGGGCGGCCCAGTGTTAATGGTCTGGCCTATGCTGAATACGTTATCTACAGAGGAGAGCAGGTAAAAACGGGCACCACCAGTTTCTTTACCTAAATACTATTTATCCTTAAATCATAGAGGAAACATTTTAAAGGAATAGGTATTTGTTGTTGTTTTTGTTTTATGTTTTTTTATTATTAATTGGGGTTTCATGAGGTACTCTTCTATAGTCAGCATAATACGCACAGTAGATGTAGGTCTGCACACTTTCAGTTTGGAGAAGCAGGCAGGAGTAATGAGGAAAAAGCTAAGCAATTTACCTTCTTAGCTATATAATGAACTTTAACTGCCTGAAAATCAACAATTAATTAAAGTGTATTTTTAAAATATTTTCAGTGCTTTACCCTATCATCAGACTGCCGTTTTTAGGTTTGCGATGGAAAACTGAAGCCATTATCTGGTGTATCACTGCCTCAATATGTTTGTTAATTTGTGCCTATGGTGGTTTGCAGGGGTAGCTAGATTTACATTAAGTCACATATAAAACAGAAACAAACTTGCAGTTTAAGGCAGCACATGAGCAGCTCCTGCATTGTGAGACATACAATTATTGTTTTTGTCAAATAAATCTGGTCGGTTTTGAAGGGAGAATTTATGTATACTATGCATTCAGTTTTCAAAGCATAACCTTAAAAGTGATGAAAATATTTTTACACTTCAACTGCTATTTTTGTTTAATGTTGGCATTAAGAATATTTTGCTACTGCCCTCAATCAAGTTGACTTAAAAAGAAAATCTAAACTGCTGTATGATTTTGGTTGATGTTTTTCTATACTTTTCCTTCAGGCCTACCCGGAGTACCTCATCACCTACCAGATCCTTAAACCAGAGAGTGCAGCCCAGTCTGCTACAGGGGCTGAGCAGAAGTCATAGTTACTCTTCATCGCACACACAAGGACTTGATGCTTGTTATTTTCTCCTTTGTATTGCAAATGCCTAAACACTGTTTATTTACCAAACACATTTCCAGTCCAGTAGAACCCATGGTGACCAGTGCTTCATGAGCAGATATGCTGTATAGTACCCTCCTACCCTGTGGTGGTGATGACACACTTTTCTTTGCATCGGCTGCATGTTAATACAGAAGCATGTATGGCCCAATAGCGTGCGTGGGTTAGTTCTCTTCCCTTCCCCTCCTCACCAATCAGGAGGATGCTTGTAGACACTTTGAAGTATCAGCATTAACAGTTTGCCACTCTTTGTCGTCTCATGCCTTGTGACCCCTCACCTCTACACAACACACACATACACTGTCTCACTGTCGGAGCCTGAAAACTGTGGACTACTACTGCCCCACCGCATCTGGGTTCAGCCTGTATAGAATGGCCTCTGGTTACTGTGATTTTTAATGCTAACTTAGAACACTACCAAACAGGTAACAGTGTATCGTTGCTATGCTGTAATGCTGACTTTCCCAACTTTCACCCTAAGAACACTACAAACACTGAACTGAAAGGTTTTAAGTGGTTTTATTCAGGGCTGGACATGCTCGATAGAGAAACACTCTCTGTCAAATCACACCAGTTGAGACTATTTTGTTCTTATTACAATATTGTTTAAATGAGAGAAGAAGGGTGCTCAGTATCATGCAATGTAAGGCATCATAATTACACAATCATATGCTAAAAGCGTGGATGTTGTACATTAAAAGCATTATATA
>JAOWBC010001486.1:5925196-5939422 GCA_028566105.1 Hypoplectrus providencianus
TATATATATGACTGTGCTTTACTACAGTGGGGTCATTGAGTGTTGATATGTGCTTGTGATGCCTTACAAGTTACACCTGATAGCCAGTGAACTCAACAAAGCACCCTTTCTGTCGCCATGGTCTTACTCACAGACATCCCACGCTTGAGGATTTGCACTTTTACATAGAAGCCTATTTAAGTTATTTTGAATTTAAATTGCAAATTTTCGGGAAAAAATATTTGTACAGGTTGTGTAAATGGTTGTGTATAACTGTTGCTGTTTAACAGTATCTTTAAGTTCAACTGTAAATGACATCAGATTTTTTCCTTTCATGCCCTCTTGATTCTCCCAACCTTTTTTTTTTTAATAAATGTCCCATTAACAGCTATTTGTTGTTTATTTATTTCAAAATGGCATTACAATTTCTAATAAATCTTAGTATAAAACCATTTATTTATAAAGTAGTGGTGGAGCTGGATGCCAATAGAAGATGTCTAAGGGAAGTTGCATCTTAGGTCTTGGAGGACACTACTTATATCCATATGGTTAACTTAAGCCTAGCACTTTTCAAAAACTATGTTTTCCGTGTTGCTATTGTATATACACATAATAGGGACAGGGAAGCTGGACTGGAAGAAATACTCAATGGATGACTGATAATTGACATTGAAGTTATTGAAATGTAATTTAAATTTTAAAATGAGATTTTTATGGGCTTTTAATTTGTTATGCTTTATAAAACGAACCACTTCCCTTAAAGACTACAACAACGGGTCGCACGCATTATACGTCATCGCTATCAGCTGACTGGCTGCTACTGCAGCTCGCCGTAAACAAACCTGTTTGTTTCGTTGTGTCTAAGTGTTTTTAAGTGAAATCTTTTAGTATTTTTCATGTATCCATATACAATGTGTTAGGGGCCTTTCGTTACTCATTCTACATCGATTTTTTTTCACCATTTAAGCTACTTTTCATCCTGCAACGTTGCCATGGTCGGTCGCAGACATGCATTGGAAAAGTTTTTCCGTTTTCGCGTTACTCCTCAACATTACCAAAACCTCAGCATCTTCCTATGTCATCACAGTTGATGTGGGGAGAGCAGTAGGAGATCTTAAACACTTCTGGAGAAGCACTGGTTTCTGGTAGGTCAAATCGAATTAGGTTTTATTTACAGTTATTCCAAAAACGCACAAAGAGGTAAACAGCTAGCAGTGACAAAGTGATATTTTGTTTAATTAAAAGAAGCCTGCTGTTATTTTATAGCATGTCTACCAGAAAAACACTTAAAAAGAGGTGTTATCTAATTACTGGTTCTTCTTTGTGCTTATAGCCCCCCACTGCCTCACACCCAGGCCCACCAGTATGACCTGGGCATTGACCAGCAGCTGAACCTGGCCTATGTGGGCTCAGTCCCCCACGGAGGGATCCAGCAGGTCAGGATACACTGGATGTTGGAACTGGTCACTGCACAGTAAGTGAACTAAAAAGCTAAGTGTCTCTCTAGCCATGAAATACTCACATTCATGAAAGTGAAATCTTATTCAAAGATGACATCTTACCTATTGATGTTTTTATGACAATTTCTTTTGATGTATTTCCTTTTCTTTTCTGCTGTAGGGATATTGGAGGACAACCCCAGTATAATTTCACTAAACTGGACCAGCTGATTGAACTCTTGTGGATAAATGGACTCCGACCAGGTACTGTATTATAAAATATCTGATGGAAAACACCCCATCATATTTGTAATGCATATTTAAAGTCAACAATTTTCAAAATAAATCACATAGATCCCATGTTTTATCATTTTTTTTCTTTGTGGGATAAATGTGCATTATTCAGTAACTGTGCTTCAATAATTTTCAAACATAATTATAAAGGGGTTAGGTCAGTGTTACCATATTCAGTCCCAAACGCTTTCATGCAAAAACCCAAAGCTCAGTTCTTTCAATAGCCTTTTACATAATTATTATTAATCCTATTAATTAAATACTTACTATAAATTTAATAAAAGAACAAAGAAAAAAACACAGGTCAGATGTGATCCTGCTGCTCTTAGTTGCACTTTTGTTGGAAATAATTTAATTTCAGATGTTTCCATTAACATGTCACATCTGGTTTTCAGGTTTTGAACTGATGGGCAGTGTCTCAAACTATTTCACTGACTTTGAGGACAAAGCACAAGTCATCAAGTGGAGAAATCTGGTTTATCTCATAGCCAAGAGATACATTGGTGAGTGGTTGTTTAATTTTATATGTGGTTTGCACCTTATTATCTAATATCATAGTCAACAAAACCCTCAGTCTACTAGATAAACAAATTCAAATTGAAAGCAGTGTTTAAAGTGATTATTGCCAGTTGTTTTTTTGTCTGCTCTGGAGAGATTGCCATTAAAATATTTATATACACGTAAATATTTTTTTATAATAGAATACATTTCTCCAATATCAGCATCATAATGCTAGCATCAGCATAATTTGCAATGAATGTGCAAATGTCTTAATTTACATAACTAATTACAATAGACAATTAAAATAAAGCAAGCGTAGTCAGCACTGTATGGCCCTGCTCCTCCTTTATGTGGTTTCTGTTATGTCTTGTTTAATCAAAGACAAGTATGGCCTGGGCAGCGTCTCTCAGTGGAACTTTGAAACGTGGAATGAGCCCAACAACCATGACTTTGATAATGTCACCGTGTCAATTCAAGGTAAACCAATGATGCATCTTACAGGACATATGGATTAAGGACATATTGAGCGTAGGCATGATGGCTCAACCTCTGTTTTAATGGATCACACAGAAATTTTGTCTTTTAAATGTTCACATTTCAGAGACAGAGTATCACCATGGAGTACTGTTATTGAACTGTCAAAACCAGCCTCCATGTTCGACCCATGTGCAGTTCTGTGATTCATTCATTAATAAACCTTTTTTAGGCTTTTTAAACTACTACGATGCCTGTTCAGAGGGCCTGCGAGCTGCCAGCAGTCTCCTGAGGTTTGGGGGTCCTGGAGACTCCTGTCATTCCCCCCCACACTCCCCATACTGTTGGGCCATGCTGCAGCACTGCTACAATGGCACCAATTACTTCACTGGAGAGACGGGGGTCAGGATGGACTACATCGCTCTGCACAAGAAGGTGGCCTTTTCTGGACTTAAAGCATATCAAGAAAAAGTAACACATTTGATTAAAAGAACAATTATTTGTCCATTCACTCACTCATTTAAAATATTATAAACTTTATTACAGCATCCATAAGCTTTTTTTTGTTTGTATTTAAGGCCGTAAGAATATTATTTGGAGCTGTCTTTCTGTATCTGCCCTTCAGGGAGGAGGCTACTCCTTCCCTATCCTCCAGCAGGAGATCCAGACAGTAGGTGAGATTCAGGAGCGTTTCCCCCGGTTCCAGAGCCTTCCTGTTTACAATGATGAGGCTGATCCTCTGGTGGGCTGGTCCAGACCTCAGGAGTGGAGGGCTGATGTAACCTATGCTGCCATGGTGGTGAAGGTGAGGATGGTGAAGGGATGCAGGAGAGCAACAGGAAGAACACCTAAGAAGTGTATTTGAACACTTGATGGTACAAAATGATATTTGTTTTAAAGCCAGAGTAGAATATGGAAGGACAGTAACACTTTACGCAACATGAATTTGGTTAAAATCACAGCATTCACCTGTGATAGAGGCCATAAAGCATCTTGCCCATGTAGTTTACAGTTTATTTAGAGTATCTTATGTACATATAGTTCATTTTAGCAATATGTAGGCCATAAAAGGAGGCATATTGTGCTAATTTGTTCCCTCTAACAGGTGATAAACCAGCACCAGGATCTGCTGCTAGCAGACCCAAACAGCACCATCAACTACACCCTTCTCAGCAATGACAATGCCTTCCTCAGCTACCACCCACACCCCTTCACCCAGCGCACGCTGACCGCCCGCTTCCAGGTCAACAACACCCAGCCGCCTCACGTCCAGCTCATCAGGAAGCCTGTGCTCACTGTGATGGGCCTGCTGGCTCTGCTAGGTGACCATCTCCTCACTCAGAGCTCAGGTTTCCATCATCTTGCTGTCTCATCTTCACCAGTCCTGTTTTAATGGCCCCGTTGTCTCTGCTGTATGTGGTTCCTCTTAAAGGAGAGACGCAGGTCCTGGCTCAGGTTTTGAGCTCAGCAGGAGCCAAAAACAGCACAGTGGGAGTTCTCGCCAGCAGCCACAGGCCTGTGACATCGTACGGCTCGGACAGCTGGCAGGCAGCAGTGCTGCTCTACAACAGTGACGACAACAGCACCTCCTCTGACACTGATGAGGTCACTGTGTCACTGAAAGGGCTGGCTGCACAGAACGGTCGGTTTCACAGCATACAGTTGGGTCTAATATGTTATTTGATTTTAAGGTGATTATATGTTTAAAAAATGACCAGGTCCAAGAGGCCTTTGCAGCAAGGAAAATGATGCATCTGCGGTGTCATCTGTCTGTTTGCTGTCCAGGTCTTGTTTATGTCACATATTACATTGACAACAATGTAACAAACCCCTACCAGCTGTGGCAGAGCATGGGCAGCCCCGACTACCCCACAGCAGACCAGTTCAGACACCTCAGGAATGCCCAGGTAAAGAGGAGCGCTCCGTGATACAATAGTAACATTAAATTATATGCTATTGCTCCTGTTTGGTATGTTTGTAGTGCCTTATAATCCATTAAATGTTTGGCACCTTTTCTTGCGTCATATTTTCTAAATTAAATGAATGAGTTGCTTTTTTTTTTGTTAATGGAGCACATTGCTTTTTTTAAAACACAAAATATGTTCAAATAATAATTATTTTATTTATTTTAAATTTATGCACAAAAATCTACTATAAATAATAGTAGGTTAAATCTAAATAATTAAAACCAGTCCTCAAATTTGTTGCTTTGACCACTTATGCTCTGTCTTTGTCTCAGGACCCTCATGTTGATGGACCCTGGGAAGTTCCTGCAGGAGACACTCTGACTCTGAAAGCCAAACTGTCTGTGCCTTCTGTCCTCCTCATCCATGTCTGTGCCCAGCCCAAAGCAGCCCCAGACCAGGTCAGAGAAACAATGTGAAGTCTGAATATATGTGAATGTTCACCTTGTTTTATGTGTCAGTATTGAATATTCACATAACTGCCAACTGTCACACCCTCCTTGTGCCATCTGTATGTCTGTAATATGACTTGATCAGGTTAATGGGTTACGCTTCATCAGGATCACAAAAGGACAAGTCCTGATTGTCTGGTCAGACCTCTGTGTGGATTCCAAGTAGGTGCACAAAAAAAAGCAATTAAAAACGTCTTATTGTACTGAGTGCAGCAGTACAGATTTAGCCTCTTTAAGAATATGTTGAAATGCTGTAAATGATGTTATTTGCATTGGCCAAAAACAAAAACAAAAAGTAATAATTCAGGCATTTCAACCACTTTGTACCTGCAGATGCATTAAGACGTTTGAAGTGGAGTTCTCCACTATCCAGAAGGAATTCAGCAGAATTAACACTGGAGACACCATTTTTACTTCTTGTGTTTATTCACCTGGTAAGAATTCAAAGCAAATTGTTTTAAGAAATATTAGATTAAGGCCTTTTCACTTGTATTTTTGTGTTTTGACATTCAGCCATAGAATTATAACCAAATCCCATGTTGTGTTCTACAGTGGACCAGGAGGTCAGCGGTCTGTACAGAGTCCGAGCTGTGGACTACTGGGGAAGGCCTGGCCCCTACTCGCTGACAGAGAGGTATTCAGAGGGTTAGAACAGGGACAAGAGTGTCCATGTTATGTTTCTAAATAGTTTTGTACAATGTAAATAGATTTCAGAGATCAATATGATGTGAATTATTTTATGTATGTTTTTCAGTTTGAGTTAGTTCTGATTCATATTCAGTGAAAAGCTTTAAACCACAGTGTGTCAGTCAGTGTTAGTTTACTTTATCATCACTGCTCTTTGCACTCTGCCAGGATTAAATTGCTGATGAAGATTTAAAACGGGTCACAAATAGTTTTACAAATTATTGCCTAAGACAGCTGAACACTGTTCTTTTTAACAAACAGATGTAAATTGCACATTTGTTGGATTATTTATAATAGTGGGTTAAAACAATTGGTTTAATAATAATGGACAACGGTAGAGCTCAATCAATTCATTGTTGATTATAGTGTTTTTGTTGGATCTGTTGACAAAATATATTTTTTGTAAATCTCAAGCTTATCATTTGTTATTAATACACCAGCACATGTTGTCTTTGGATAAAGTTTTGTAGGTGAAGACCAGGTGGGCCATCTGTTAATGTCCCATGTTGGTCCCCTCACTCATCCTTACATCTAACATGGTTGGACATAATGTGTTGTTGGTGTAAAAAGAGAAGTAAAATGTATTAGGGCAATGAGCAAAGACATCAGTACTTATAAATTCCAGAAATTGTTACAATCGTACCTACAAATATCATGGATATGTTAATTTTTTATACTGAAAATGTCTCACATTTCTATGTATATATATTGTGTTTTATGTGTGTTCTAGTTAAGTAAAGGGTGGATCATCAGCCAAAGTTGATAGAATGACCATTTTTACAAATACAAGGACACCAGCAAGTTTCTTTACAAAATTTATTGCCACCAGTACAGAATAATAACACAATTCAGATGTTACCCATCAGTGTGACAATACTGCGCAGTTGGTTACGTTCCCCAAACTGGTAATAGTTTTCATTGGATTTGGCTTTAGAATATAATTTCCTCTTGGCAATGGTATTTTTAATTTCTTCATGGGGTGCTGAATTTGATTTTTAGGATAATTCTGTCCTATGACACGGGAACATACTGCAAATCATAAGCATAATAGGATTATTCTCCTATTTACGTCTTTGAGATGAGATCTGTCTCCATTTTGAGTAGGATGATCAATCCAGTACACTGACTGAGTTTAGCAGGCTCCTGTTAAAAGAAAGAAGAGGAACAAGTGTTGGATGAGTTTGCATGGATCACAGAGGCTAAAACTTGTACTGTGAACACAGAATACAATTGTTTTAAATTAACAGATAAGTATGTGTTAGTAAGTATTGGAAAAGGTTCTCATACTTCTTTAACTCTTGATGTTAAACATATTTTTGGCATCAACTAAATCCTTCAAATGACAGTAAAGGTACATAGTTTTACTCGTTGTCAGCCCACTGAGCTGAATGTGGAAACACTGAGTACTTACCAGACTGCAGCACGGGCTGGAACTCTCCGGCCATGCAGATTTCCTCCTGTTTCTGGCGAACGACTCTCTGGATTGCAGGGGGGAGGCCGCGGGGGTTGCGGGAGAAGACCAGGGAGTATCCGTCCTCGCAGCTTCCATCCTCCTTCAGTGTGCGGCAGGCATAGGTGATGGCATAGTTGTCGTAGTCGGTGTCAATGACCCAGTAGTTGTCACCTGGAAGAGCAGGGAGCAAGGAGTTAGTCTCTAACTGTGTGAGAGAACGACAGAGAGAATGTGTGCATATAACTGAGGAGGCTTACCGCCGCTGGACAGGTAGCTGGCCAGTCCCTGGTAGTTCATGAACATCTTGCCAGGGTTGCCGGGGTCAGGCACGGAGTACTGAGCAGCCATGTCAGCGCACACAACCCAGAACCTGCCAGTCAAGTGGAGAAAAAAGTGTTACATTTGCAAGCAGGCTTGAAAAACTTTTGTTTGCATCAGACTATCACGAAAAAAAATACCCACCCAAAGAGAGTGACTCTGCCCCTGGAGGAAGCAACCATGGCACCATCATCCCCAATAGTGTATTCAGCAGAGATGTTGTCCTGCAGGAACAAACCCTCGGGATCCTTCTTCTGCAGAGCGTACCACTTTCCTTCATACTGTTGGAGGAAAAATCGTAATCATAATTATTTCCTGAGTAGAAAATAAATAAGCATGAAAAGAAATGTGAGGTTTTGTATATGCACTATCCAACAGGAATATGAAATTAGTAAAAAAAAAAAAATTTGTTAAAATCCTTAAAGCTCTGATTATAACATTGCACAATATTTCCTTGTATGCTGATGATGTCCTGGTATACTTGGAGGATGAATTAATTCTATTCCTCTTCAATCCTGTCTTTCCACTCATTCTTTCTCTGGGGGAGCAAGCTATCTGTCCTAAGCCTGCATAGTAGTATTACTACAAATACAATCAGGCTAACTTACACCAAAAAGAACTGGAACTCAGTCTTATTTCTGTACTTACTCTTTTGGGGTCAAAGTCCTCTTTAACTGTGAAGCTGTCCACCACGCAGGAGGCCAGGCCCTGCTCCACACAGGCCAGGAACATCATCACCAGGGCAAACATTTGGAAGTCCATTCTGAGCAAAACACAAGTTGAGCACATGTAAAAAAAAAATTTTACCCCCTATATGCTGCATTATAGCAGCAAAATCAAAATAGTTTTTCATGCAAAGCCATATTTAATTTAGTGTAAAAGAGAGAATTTGGTCTCCATAAAGCAGCATGTTGTTACCTGAAGAGTAGAATGAAGTCGCAGGAAGTTTTCAGTGCAGAGCTGTTGCAGTGTCTGAGCTGTGGTGAAAAGACGGCAGCTGAGGCTTTTATATCCGATGCACAGACAGGCTCACTGATTATTTTCACTTCTTGAGCCTAAATGCAGAGTTTAAATCTACAGCTAATCCATTTAACAAAATCCCCCGCTGTAAGCTGATGAACACTCACATTCAGCAGAGTGTAGGCTTTATGTAATTGTTTGCAGGGCTCTATAACAGGATACATAACTGCAGATGCCCCGAGGACAGAGGTGGTCTGAGCCTCAAGTCACACGTCCGTGGGAAGTCTTTACATGAGCAGGTTTAAGTATAGAAGGCATGAGGACCTCCATTGGAACCATGTGCAAATTTTAATATTTGTGGAGTCATACCTGAAAAAACGTCTTGTGATACGGCGTGAATGAAAGAATGAGACATGATGGTTTTATTCTAATTCAGATTTTTATATTAATTGTCAATAGACAAACTAATATTTTGCTCTGTTGTTGCTTTGTGTACATCTTCAGATGAAACATTCAGATCTCTCTAACGGGCATACTTTTCTCAAAGTTTTTCAGCTTGTTTGTTTTACTTACTTGCTTATGGGTCCGAAAATAATAATGTTTCACTCTGTTTAATGGCAGATTGACTGTAATTGCTTTACATTTACAGGTTTCTTTGTTGCATACTGTAGATACTTTTTATTTGTGTGTAAAACATAAAGCTGCTCACAAAGTTTGAAGATAAAGATTTTAAAAATTAAGAAAACATTATATCATCATAGTAACCAACAAGACAAACTGAGTAAAAAAACATTTTTACATTAGAAAATAGTCTGGACAGCAGTATGGTGTTATGTCAGCAGAGGCTCAGGTGTTCCCATCTGCTGTCACTTGCGCGGTTAAGTAATGTGCCGTCATCTTGTCAGTAAATGCCGCCAGAGCTTCAACCTGTAATCTTCGGAAAAATGTGTCATATAGGAAACAGCTGAGGCATGTTACAGGAAGTTTACACCACTAATGTACGAGCAAATGTGCATACAGATGCTAAAATGTGATAACACACCACTTTACAGACCACAGTGAGAGGTTTTACTCACTAAAACTATAATTTGCTGTTACAGGTGCATTTGCAGGCCTAATTTGCTTCTGTCTCATCAGTATGTTTTCCATTTATTCTTAAAGCCTGTTATGTTGGCTTGCAATTGTTTTTGTCATATTAATATTTTAATTAAATTATGACTTTATTCCAGTTTTGTTATGTTAGTTAGTTTGTTTACATTTTTAATTTCTTACTTATAATATATGTATTTAATATGCTCTATTCTTTTTTTGGTGACCTTTGAAAAAGGAAGAAAAAAAGTTGTAAGTAGATCACAGAGATATTTTTGTTAACTGCAGTAGGTTAGAGCTAAGTAAAGACAAGGAGCGTGTCAGTAAGTCCAGCTGTATTTTTAGTTGACCATGGTATTGTTGTCATTCTAATTATAACCAGTCCTGCTGAGTATATTAGGTAAGGCCTCTGTGCTTTAACATCCTGGGCTGTTCAACCTGACATGTGACATGTCAACAGAATTAAATCTGCAACTCTAATCTAAAAACAAAAGCTAGCTTTAAATGGTCCTGGACGCATGTAGAGACACACTTGCTTAACTGGAGGTGAGCTCAGGTTCATCAAGTCTGGACACAAGCCTTGTCAGGTTGCTGACCGCTAGAAAGGAGCAGGTGACTAACAGAGAGTGATGTAAGAATACACAAATATCTCCATGCTAGGGCTGCAACATGCACAGAACAATATTTAATATGGCTGATATTGAAATATCATTATTGGAGGGAATTATTATTATGCATAATTAATGTTGTTTTCATTTATACTTATACAACAATAACCATTGGGTCCATATTTTGTGAGGATCTTAACCAAACAGAGATTTTCTGTTATTCTTGCATTTTGTTTGTCTTCAGTAAACGTTGATCTGGCCATCTGGGCAACCAGACTGTGAACTACACATGACCCTGAGGAGAGTAGCTGGATTTCACAGTAATATGTTTTATTTTACCCATTAGTCAGATTGTTTTTCCAGAACTCCCAAATGGCATGGCACTACTCATCAAAAGAAATCATTCATAACAAATTCAGAATGTACTCAGAACTGTATGGATTTGGGCTCACTGTCAGAGCTCACCATTCCTTGTCACAGTGGGCCGAGTTTTGAATCTGGGGCCCTTTGCTCTGTGCCTTTCCCTCTGTCTCCCCATTCCCTTCTCTCTGTTGCTATGAATTAAGCATGAAAAATGCCAGAGAAAGCTTAATGGACTTTTAAATATGTAAGTGATAAATGTGAACAAATTACTGTGAAGTTATTGAATTTATTTCTCAAACTTAACCTACAAGCATTTCCATTTTAGTGCTTGAAAGTGTGTGTGAGGATATGGACAAAAACAATTTGACATTACCTTCACCTGAAGAAAATTATTCTCTACAATTATGTAAAAAGTAAGGTAAGGATTAATGTGTAATGTTTTTTAGCACCCACAAATGTAAAATATAAAACTAAATTTCCACATATATAGGGATGTCTGCAACTAATGTCTTTTTTCTTCTGTGTGATGCTTGGAAAACCAAGAGTTACCCAGATCCATTTCCATAGACTCACAATAGAGTAGGAACTAAAAAGGGTGGAAGAATCCTATACAACACATTTCCCATAAAATAATTAAATGAGAGTCTAATAAGCTTCCTATGGAAATTATTATTAAGACAATCTTATGAGCTCAACAAGTCATGTTATGGTTTTAGTGCCACATAATTAAAGAATATATTGGAGATGGGAACCAGCAATCACCATCAAAAAAGGTGGAAAATAGGAAGCAACTGACCAAAACCTAATAGCAGCATTTAATATGACTAATGTGAACAAATTGAAAAAAATTATTTTGATACATCTATCCTACCTGTGCTTTAACATTGGGTGAAGGAGAGCACATGTTTATACCAGATGCCCAAAAGTAAAATAAAGACAGACTACAGTGATTATGTACTTCTGTATTTATGACATTGTTTCATTAAAAACAGGAACTATATAACTTATGAATGCAGTGCAGCTGCATTTGCAGTATTACAATGCTGAGTTCAAGAGCTTTGTTTTTTTTTATTATGTAACTAACTTCAAAACCACTGTGTCTGCCAACCCAGATAGGTATCTTATTATACAAGGTAACAGTGAATACGTCCGCAACACAGGAGGGTTTGACTTGTTGGGACCCGGCACCAGGCAAACGGAGGGAGTGGTTGGGAATTGCACATAGACATCCTCACATGGCACACCACCTTTACTTCAGAATGGTGTCGTCACTGGCTGTTAGGAGAGAGTCATATAAATGTGATTAGTGCATCACTGATTTAACAAAGTAAGCATGGTTTAACTTGAATGGCTATGCTCACACTTTGCTGTGCAACTCAACACAACTTACCTTCTGCGAGCTGTTTAGCGATGCGTTCCTGCTCCTCGCGAACCTTTTTCTCCTCCTCCTCGATCCTCCTTTCCTCAGCGGCAATAGGCTTCAAATGATCTAAAAAGATCACAGATTTTATTATTAAAAAAAACAACTTTAATTGCGGAGAAAAGATACCAACATTGGCTGCATTTCAAAATAAAATGTGGTATAATTCTGTGCAAGCAGTAATTGCATACATACATTCACCTAATCCAAATCTAGAGAGACACATCTAAGAGTCACATCCTCCTTGAAAACGTGTTCTGCAGCTAATGTCTCTCCATCAAAACAATAGTTATATACCTTTAAATAAGATGCTGCAGCAACTAACCGATTGCTGCACCTTAATCTTTAATTCAATAATATTATTTATATTTATAATCCCATTGGTCAAATTGATGGCATTGCATTTCTGTTCATATGTAAAAGGATCACTTTCTTTGAGAGTAAAAAACCCTAACCCTCTGTGATCCATATAACTCTTGTCAAATTAATTTAAAAATCCTGTATTTATGCCCAAGAGGAAAATGTCTGAATGGCTCTAGACCAAAGGATCTTCTAAATCTCTCCACCCTGCAACGGAGAGATACTTGTATTAAGTATAGTGCATGTATAATGCACTGTTCCAGTGCTGAGCATAAGAATAAAAACTCACCATATCTCCTTTTGCCATAGATGATGCCAGCAATCAAAGCTGAGTATCTTGCTGTCTGCAAAGGAGAAAACAATGGAAATTAATGCAAGTGCTTGAGTCCCTACAAACATACAAGTAACAGGATATCTACAAGTATTAAGGCAAAAGGAAGAAGAAACTTGCCCTTCATCTCTTATATGTAAACAGAGATGCCAAAAACTATATCCAACTGTCTTTGTTATAGAAGTTCTACACATCCCTACAAATGTTGCTTACATAATGTTGCTGCACGCATCAAATACTCTGTTACATCAATGTATTGAGAGCCTTGTGATGGTCACAAATTGAACGATTTTCTTTATGGGGTTAGGGTTTATCTTGGCAAGAACATAATCCAACAGATTTATTAAAATATGTACTGCAACAACACGTTCACTTGTTGGCAGTCTGTCACAACCACCAACAAACAGCAGTAGGCGCTAACGAGAACGACAAAATAATTCTAAAACATTAGTTACAGCTGACTTAAATAGTTAAACTAGGTTTAGCCAACAAAAACAAATTCTGAAACGATTTGGGATATTTATTTTTTATTACATTAAGCGAGGAACAGTTTATTAGCTCTACGGCGTTTCAATGGAGTCTCTGTGCAACTGACTTAACTATTAGCTAGCAGCGTCAAGGGTGATGTTTTGTTAATGCATGTCACACTACACAATAGCATTCAATAAATGCATCGGCAAAGCATAGTCATAATGCAGCAGAACACACTTACTTATACTTTGTTTGAATAAATACTAGTTGAGGTAACATTACAACTGAAGTTAAATGTGAGCTAGGGTTAGCTTCCTAGCTTAACAGTTTGCGTGCGTTGACTAGCTAGCACGCTAAAACATGATATGACTGCAAAGGTAATTTACTGTTAAACACGAGTTACCCTTTTTTAGATTATTTAGTCCAATACAAACCTTGATCAAAGGCGACACTGCAACTGGAGGAGCCATGGTTTTACAGCAGGCTAACAACTAGCGGCAGAGGTCACTTTACCACAAGGAGGACTGTGGAGAGAACACACTTCTTCTCTGAGCTTTTACTGCAGCTGATATGCCCACCGTGAACTACTGCCATCCTTGGGCCTTATGTGTCCCTGCATCATACAGTCTATGGAATTCTGCTATTCGTGCATAAAAACAAACAAACAAAAAAATAACAACAACAACAACAACAACAACGCGAAAATTACTCTTAGTATTAAATGGATATTTTCCATATTTTCCCACCAATTCGAATAAAATGCAAATAAAGCTCAAGTTTTCTTGTGGGATCATATGTGTTATTAAGCATTTAGCACTCAGTGGTCATTTTGGAGCATTGCAATGTCTGCAGACAATAATAGGCCTACATTATTGTCAGGAGCATTAGGTCTAATACACAATTAAAATCTCCAGCAATTAGAAATCCCTAAATAACTTCAGGTTGTTGTTTTCCTCTGCTGTAGCATCAGAGTGAACTAAATTTTTTTTTTTTTTTTTTACCTTAATTTTAAATTTGCTTCTATATCTTTGATTTTATTGCTTTGTACCTGGTGTTGTCTGTT
>JAOWBC010001486.1:5951897-5963519 GCA_028566105.1 Hypoplectrus providencianus
ATGAGCTGCTGAAGCTTTCATTGGACAGCTGTTATGTGTGGGTGGGAGTCTTCTGTGTCAGAGCTAATTACTGTAATTAATTGCACCTGTGCTTTTCCTGTAATGACACGTAAAATGACTTCAATACAAAACAACTTTGGATTGACATATACAGATGCATCTCTCTCATCCTAAAATCCCAGGACATTCAACATTTAAGTAAAGATTGTATATATATATATATATATATATATACAAAGAGAGAGAGACCTGCTTCACAAATCTTCTGAGTAATTGATAGTGTCAAAAGTCAAAAGGTGTTACATAAATTCCAGGTAGTGTATTCTTACAAACGTGATTTATGTACTATAATTAAAAAAAAATAAAAAAATAAAAATCAGCAATTCAAAACAGCGTGCACTCGTCTTGCTTTTATGTCAAGTCGGGGGGGACCTTAAACCTTTATTACCTACAGCGGCTTTGATCCAAACTTCTCATTGGTGATTTTTACCAAAAACTACAGACTGAGGTGTCGCGCAGCAGGGCCCGATAGCACTGAGAGCTGCGTCAAGTTAGTTACACCAGGATAGGACCAAAGATTGCGGCAATAAAAGCGCCATATTTTTATCAAATATAATGCTGTCAGGACAAACTGGATTAAAGTTGGAGGGGAAGTTTTGGCGTAAATTAAATTTACGTGTAAGGAGATTTATTCTGGCTGGCAACGGATGCGCAAGTATCCCTTTTACACTGCCTGGCAGGAGGACAAATCGGTTGATGGGCATAGTTCCAAGACGGTGCTTGCATTTACTATTTTGATTATGTGAACACGTTTCCTGTTTTTGGCAGCACTGGAGAGCATCTTCTATATTTCTACTTACATTGCCATCAAAGGGATTGAATTGTAACAAATGACAGCGATTGTTTCGTATAATATCCTTAATGTAATCTTACAGTGAAACTATAATTGTCTTATTCTGAAAAGCAAAACCGGAAGTTGGGTCTGCAGCTACCCTCGTCTGGAATAAAACGCTGTTTTTAAAGGGAAACCAAGGTTGTTGAGGTCTGTGGTGGGCATAGCAGGTTGAAGGTAGGTGTAGACTGCTTTTTGTGTACTGGCTGCCCCAGAAATATCGGTGTTTTTGTCCACTAAGTGTCTTTCACTCAGCATCTTATCGCTTAGTTTAGCGGAAATGAAGCTGCGGGTAAGTCAAGACAACTGGTAAAGTGCAGGCTAACTAGCTAGCTAGGATGAAGCTAAGACGGCTAATGGTACCGTTACCCGGTTCACGAGAGCAGGAAGCCGAACTCAGTCAGATGTGATGCTCTGTCTGTTTCCATAAGGTTGTTAAAATGGACAAGGGGACATTAAAGTGCGTTATCACTGTTAAATCGAGTCTTACAAGTACAGTGGCGAATATTTGCTGTGGATGGCTGCGGGGGTTGGTGGGTGTTATGGCCCCCTGTAGATATACACAAACCATTGATAGTATATGAAGCTCTATGACACAAGCAAACAGACAGCTTTACCTATGAGAAAGGTATCCTGCATTTAAACTGCACCTGGGAGAATGTCTCACAAATATAGTTGAGTTATACTGTATATTATGCTGATGAATGTAGCTGAAACATACTATATAACTTAGAACTCAACTAAAGCTGCAAGAGGAGAAAAATTAAAGCAATTACGAGTATGCTGTTGATACAGTGCCTTGTTGAGCTGGAATAAAATTAGACCTTACTACCCTACTATGACAATTGGGAACCAACATTACGATACAGAAGATACAGTAACAGGATTATACATATTTTGCAAAATATTATATTTCAAGCCAGTTCCAGAAATGCAGAATGAGAAAATGGCTTTATAGGCTTTAAAAAACTTTTCTTTTTGTTTGGTTGGAACAAAAACCTGTGCTATAGGTGAAACATATTGTTTAGGACACAGGTATCAGACTGATCCATGAAAGGGGGAAGTGTGGCTGCAGGTTTTTGTTCCAGCAGGAGCACAGCTGATGCTGCTAATCAACTGTGACAGTTCAGGTGATTTGAATGACTTGATTTAGGTGTTCTTCTGCTTGGTTGGGACAAAAACCTGCAGCCACACCAGCCCTTTCATGGATCAGTTTGAGACCCCTGATTTAAATAATTAAAATTTTATAAGCTAACACTCTTTCTAAATCATAAACATTGCTTTAAATTCCGATACCAGTGTGCCTTTGATTAACCAGTAATTAACCTTTTGATATTAAAAATGGTAAACAGAAAATGTGTTGTGTGTTTCATGCCACCTGGCCAAAACAGACATTAAAGGTTGAATAATTGGTAATGATTAGGCTTTTTGAATACTGATATCAAAATACAAAAAAGTGATTTACATTTTTAAAATAGAAGTTGATAAATTATTTATCATTGACAAATTCAATTTCTCATGTTATTATACTACACTACATTAACTTTATAGAAATGCATGCATGCAGGGCAATGCACACCCGAACCTTTGTTTTATATAATAATATCTTAAAGTGAGTGCTGAAAATATTTGCCTTTGGTAGCTGTGGTTGCTTGTTACGGGTCAATGTCAGGTGATTGGCTTTTTTATGTGAGCCCTGAAGGCTAAATGTTTTTATTGTTGCCTTTATGTCTTCTCCTGGCTGTGATTAGCAAGTTTCACTGGGGAGAACATTGTAAAACAACCTCAACTTGCAGCTAGTATTCTGGCCTTTGCCCAGAGCACTGTATTTGACAGCACTTAAAAAGCCATTGCAAGCACATTCAGAAGAGGGAACAACTACACCGAGGGAAACAGGAAATGGCTACAGTTAAATGTTGAGTGTAGGAGAGCACCATGGATGGATAAAACAAACCTGCATGTGAACAAGTCTTTATGCAAATCTAGTCTCAGTGTTTGTGGAAATGACCTGAGTAAAGAAGAACACAATTTAAATAAAGGAAATAAACTGGAAAAACAGCTTACAGGACCAAATATAATGTAGTGTATTGTAATTTAGCGTTGTTGACCTGAGATGATGGCAGTGTATGGGGTAGTAAAAATATAAAATACATTCAGCTTCTAATACAATCACACCTTAATCGTGAAATCAACTACAAAAGAAAATTGAATACCCACAACCTGCTGACTGTTCTTCATTTATTTCTATAGAAGTTGGAATGTTTCTCCCTGTATGGTTTTATTTTGGAAAGAAAACCAGAGCAAACTGTAAAGATCCAGTTAACTGTATTAACCTATTTTGAAGCAGATCGAGAAGGAAACTAAATATATAGGGGAAGTGTTTGGCCAGGGGCACAGTCCAAACAAAATTATTATCAAAAGCTGTTTAATGGTATCCATACAGATGGAGGAGCTTGTGTGGCACATGTTGATGGTCACTGGGGGGGTGTCAGTCATTGTTTTCTAGTGTAGGGGGGTTTTTGCTAATATGCTTTTCTTTATGCCAATGTTGTGTCTTAGGCTTGAAGCACATCAGTTCCTTTCCTGGAAATGCTATACTCATGGTGACTTCTGAAACCTATTTATTTGAAAAGTGTTATGTAGGGAAATAGTTTGAAAATGTCAACTAAGAACCCTTGCTCAAGTTGTAAGTCCACGGAAGTACTGGAGTCTCACTATCTCATTATAGCCTCACAGTAACATGATAATTAATTATTTCCTGTAACCATTTTCCTGTATTTCCTGTGTGCAGTAACTTTTGTATGTACAACCTCTATAGAAGCATTTAAATAGTTTCACTCTATTTTACATTGTGAATATGACAGCAAATAACAATTTCAGTTTTTTTTTTTTTTTTTATCAACTGTTTAGTTGTGTGGTCTATTAAACATCGGACAGTAAAACGCACTCACTAACCTGTTTTATCTCATTTTTATACTAATATGCAATGATAAAGGTCAAAGATGCAGCTGTTTTCAAAGGGTTGCCACCAATAATCACATGAGGCAGATATTGTAAAATGCACGTACAAAGTATTTAATCATTTTCCACACTGCCTTTTTTGTGACTTTAACCTTCCTTTTGGAACAAGAGTTTCATTTTATTTGGATTAGTTCAAGACAAGTTTATCTTGTTCACTGTATATTCCCTCTGAGCCGAGGACACACTTGTGACTGTACAATGTGTAAAATGATATGTGTTGTCCCAGGCTTTCCACCACAGAGCTGACCTTGGCTGAGTTCTCCGTCTCACAAGGGTACACTTCGCCCCAGCAGTATCTTTAATAGCTTTGCTTTTCTGTTTATTTCTCTTCAAGAGGTGCTTGTCTTTCTGTCTGATAGCACTAGTGTTATTACAGTCGGAGACATTTCAAGAAAAGTCACCTGAAAACATGGACATCGTCAAATTCTTGACAGGGAAGCAGAAACGACCATTTTCAGTAAACACTAGGGTTAGCTATCCTGTTGTTAAAACTATTTGCTACTAATGGTAGAGGAACAGACTGTATAAAAGATTGGATTTAATGAAGTGCAAATCAAGCTCCGTAGGACCATATTTAAAAATTAAAATAAAACAAACACTATCTACACTTACACTTGTTATTCCAGTTGAAAGGTTCTAAGTGAAGTGAGAAATAGGGTGATTTTTTTTTTTTAAATAGATGTCTATACAATTTGACTTATTTTACTTTTAGCACAAAGGCTATACTTTTTAAATCTGGAGGTCACATTTATTCACACGTTGATACTTCCTGTTACATGGACAAAGACATACATGTCATCGTGTCAGCTGGCTGTATTGGGCAGTCAGTCAGACTTTGTTGCTTCCTGCTCTCTGAAGTCAGAGATAGACACAAAGACAATACAGTTACAGTGGTGGTCAATGGTCAATTGCAAGTCTTCACTACAAAGCAACTTCTTTCGAGTAATCACAGTTGTATGATGAATATGTATTTTTCCTGTGTAAAATACCTCTCCCTTTCCTGTTTCAGGTTGCCGTGGCTGTAGGGCCCTGTGGAGCAGAAGAGCTGTGCCATTCCCCCTTTTTCCTCTCATGTCCCCCCCTGTGTGTTTCCCTGTGTGTTAGTGACCCCACACCCCCACCCACCCCCACCTGATCCCTCCTGTCGTGTTGCCACTCCAGTCCAAAGCCCCCCTCTCACCCCATGCTTGGGACAAAGCCAGCTCACTGCCAGCCCAATGACTGCCTGGATCGTCCTGCCTGTCAGCCTGTCTGCCTTCTCCATCACAGGAATATGGATCGTGTGAGTTACTGTGTCACATATGCTGTCACGTTGAAACACAATGTGTTCATTTTATTAGGTGCACAGATGGGGCAACAAGTATGTATTCACTGGTTGTGTAACTGGATTTCAAAAGCATGTTTGAAATTGCCATCTCCAATTTATGATCATGTAAATATTATACGAAGAATGAGTTCACTCACCAGTGAGTATCCATTCATGCTCTTGGACCCTTTCTTTGAAGATGAGAAAATGTGTCTTAGTTACTGGCATCAGTTCACCTCATGACATCAGGGATTAGAGCACTGTTTTGACCTTTCTAGCTTTAAAATATGGTATGTACTTGTCCCACAGGTACGCCATGGCTGTGATGAATCACCATGTTTGTCCGGTGGAGAACTGGTAAGTGAGTTTCCCTTTTTGTTATGAAGGAACAAGACTCTAATATCCCACATTTTATAGTCCTGACACAGTCTGATTGCACATCTACCAGTAGGGAATGAACTGAACTCATTGTGTCATTGCTCCAGGTCTTACAATGTAACATGCACAGAGGAGCTGCCCCGACCAGGCTTTCCCAAGACATGCTGCACCATCCAGGACATCCCCCTCATCAGGTCTGCTACTCTACCTCTGCTCCTCTCTTTGTTTCTGCAGAGTACAAAAGCAATTTTGTGCCAGCAGAGGCCCTGAGGCATGAATTAGCACCTTGTTATGTTGTGGCTCTATGACAGTCATTAACCCACGCTTTGCATAAACTGCATTAGTTTAATCTGCAAATATGCCTCTAACCACGAGCTGTACAAAAGCACTCTTGTTGGAAGGCATCATGGGACTGGCAGGCTTTTTTTCAGTGTATGTCCTTGTTTTAATTTCAGAAATTATATCAGAGCAAATTGTTTTTCTATTCTGCTATTAGGAAGCATACTTTACATGTGTGTGTCATTATTATATTGCATGTACATGGCTGTCTTTCTTGGTAGAAATACTGACAGGTGGTGAATGGGCTATGGCTTTGAATGCAGTTATATGTGTGTGTGTGTGTGTATAGGTTAATCTTCAATTTTTTAATACTGAAAGCTGTTTTGCCTCCATGTGCTACAGTAAATGTGGTTCCTACCCTCCTGAAAGCTGCCTTTTCAGCTTGATCGGCAACGTTGGAGCATTCATGGGTAAGGCCTTGTTCTAACTGAATTTAAGACAGCACATACACACACAGAGTTATGTAATTGAAAGACATGGTCTGGGCAAGAGGAATAGCATGACATTTCTTGAACTATGCCAATTCACTTTTTTCTGAGAGTAAAGAACATTGAATCCACACTCATGTCAATAATATAAATATGAAGGTCCTAGCTCAGCTTAGCTTATCTTCAAGACTGGATACAGCTAGTTTGGCTCTGTTTTCCATACTGGTTCCTTCAAAGCTCACTTATAAATAAAGATGTGGTATTACGGGGGGTTATGTGCTGGACTATTTCTTTGCCCCGGGCAGTGACTTCCCAGAGACTTGATGTCTCTGTTAGGTTGCCAGGCAACCGGTGGAGACTCTGAGAAGTCACTTTGTCCAGAGAAAAATAATTTCAGCACATAACTTCCCCTAAAACAACAATTTGCTTTTTTGTACAGATTTAACAAAGATATAGAAATATAATGGATATATTGAGAATTGGAGGTGTTGGAAGTCCTTAGACAGTACATCAGACTCCCAAGTGGTTTCAATCATTTCCTCTAATTCTCAGCGCAAAAGGAAATGTATCTTTCCCAAAATGTGGAATTATTCCTTTAAAAATTACTTTATTCCCTTAAAAAAACTACCCTGAAAATGAATTTACATGTAAGGGCGGATTAATTATTAGAATTTATTCAGTCACCACTTGAATATTATGTTATGTTTTAACTTTAATGTAGTATAATGTCAACATTTCCACAAATATGGTGTAATGCACTGTCATGATTGGTAAAAACAGATTATTAAATATGGAATAATGTTGAGTTAGGGACCTGACATTCACAAAGACATGTGAATAAGATTGTTGCAATTTGCTCTTTAGCACAAAAGCGCTGAATGAATGGTACAGCTAATGTGCAGTGTGTCCATTATGTGTGTTATATTAATCCTCCATGGTGACCACAGACGTCAGCCACTAGCCTCCAAGAGATACGGATGGGCTGGAAATAGTCTATGCTCTCTAATCAATAATGAATGCGGCTTTCCTTCCACTTCCCCCCTCTGTCCTGCATGTACCCTTCATGGCCTTCCTCCTTTACTCCCCCTCCTCCTGCCTTGTGTTATCACCACTCAGCTATGCCCCAATTTCCCTCTGTCTGCCTTCAATTGAATCTCTCCTGCTGTTGTCACTATTGATACATTATTCAAATCAACTTTTCATTGCATTTTTATTTCTACATTTCATTTCAGTCTGCTATCCAGTCTATTTTCAGCTCCCTTCTCCTTCACTAGTCTATAAGCTGCCTGAATTCCTTAGTTTTGACCTTCTGACCTCCGTACTGTCGAGTTATTTTACTGCCTTGGTGATGGTACTGATAGCAACCTGCAGGTTTATAGTTTTCAAAAATGTTAAATGTTATGTTACGTTATGCTTAGCCTGCCAAGAAAAGTCTTCTTCCCCTCTTGTTAGCATAGATGCCAAAACCTTACAGAATACATTGTGTCGGAGGTGGCAGTAAAACAAGTCAGATAGTCAAAGATCAGCACAATGGGTGCAGTCACATAACAATCCACCAGATTTAAGTTCAAACTATAAATTAATAAGAGCTTTAGTTTTAAGAAACTGAAAATGTATATCACCTTTAAACTTCTGATTTATTTATTCCCTATATTAGAAACAATATAACAGTTAGTCCCTGGTGTTGATACTTACAGTAATTGAATTAACTAAACTAATGGTGTTTTGATTTTTCCTCCCAGCCAGAGTTTCATATCAAAAAGCGTTTACAGTTGTAATGTGCTTTTTTTTTTTTTTTTTTTTTTCTATTTTGCCATATGGATGCAATGTAAACGTAAAAACACCTTTCCATGTGTCCTGCAGTGGTAATGGTGTGCCTTCTGCGCTACGCCCAAGTAATCGAACACAGCCACCGATGTTGGGTCAACACCAGCGCTCTGGTGTCTGGCTGCACCAATGCTGTCGGTCTGGTTATGGTGGGCAACTTCCAGGTACATATAAAGAGATCAAATCCCTATTTTTGCAACTTCCTCTTTCTACTTTGACCTGAGGTGATGGGAAACAGCCATTCTGAGTGCTCTATTCTGTTTTTCAGGTTGATCATGCCAAATCTCTCCACTATGTGGGTGCTGGTGTGGCATTTCCAGCAGGGCTGCTGTTTGTGTGCCTGCAGTGTGTGCTCACCTACCGGGTGGCTGTGACTGCCCTCGACTACTGGATGGCCCATTTCAGAGTGGCTCTGGCACTGGGAGCCATGGTCTCCCTCGTCCTCAGTATCCTTTCCTTATCTGTGGGATATACCCCTGTTCGTGGCAATTTAGTTATGTACTGTATGATATTTACATTTAACACAGTTTGATGTGTGTTTTTGATGTACAAGTTCTAGCTGTCTTCTGTATCGCTACACCTAGTTTCATGCCTTGTTAGTTACATGGAAATTTGAGTATTTTTCAACCATTACCCAATTTTTCTTTGTTTTTTAGTGATAAATGGGGACAGTCATTTTTGAAATCTAATGTTGAAGGACAGAGCAACAGTTGGCAGTGATGAAACAGCCTATAACATAAGCAGGGAATTGCATACACTTGATGAACTTATGCTTGTTTTTTCCACTGACAAGCTTAGGTTATTATCAGCTTATGTCACCACCCGAAGCTGCTTCTCTCTCTCTCAGTACTGGGCCAATTTCAAAAGGTGTTGTTGCCATCATCACTTGGACACAAACATGGCAAAAGGGGGGCCAGGAGACATGACATTATTCCCTTTTTAACCTTGCCATCATCAGTGCACTCACAGTCCAATCAGGTGGTGGCATGTTGATAACACAGTGTAGACAACTCTTGTTCTTATTTTCACTGCACCAGCATTGAAATACTATTGCACAGATGAAGATGTCTGTCCTTCAACTTTAAGTCAGGACAGCAGGGCCATGATAACATGTGTCTGGGCCCGCTCTCTGCCCTCCCAACAACACTGTTGCCGATGGCTTTACTTTCTCTCTTCCCTGCCTGCCTCTCGGGGCATCCAGGGTCACCGTTGTTCCTCTGCCACTCATTGTCTGTATCACTGACTGCCCGCTTCTTTTCTCTAATGTAGCAGGGATGAGAACCATCTAGGTTCAATTTTATGATCTGAATTAAAAAGAGTGTACTGCAGGTGAATACAATGCTTTCTCTGACTGGTATCCTATTTTTAAACCCATCTGTTTAATGGAGCTTCAAAGCCAATTTTAATTAATCCCTAATCATGTAATGAAGTCACATCTGGCACCCTGAGGTTAAGCTGCTTGTCATATATCTCCCCTCATTATATCATGAATTTGACTCGAGCTGATGACATTTAATAGAAAAGAAGAGCTCCATTTGTTTTTCTGTTTCTTCCTCCTTGACTCTGTCCTCCCAGGCGGCATCTTCTTCATCCACGAGAGCTTTATCCTACAGCATGCTGCAGCCATCTGCGAATGGGTCTTCACAGTGGACATCCTGGTCTTCTACGGCACCTTCACCTATGAGTTTGGCACCGTCACCAGCGAGACCATGATGGCAGGTTTGCAGCAGAGCCACCACCACGGCTCAGGGGTTATCATGGGGCCCAGGGCCCGGGGCTCGGCACTGGGCGGGGCGACTAAAGGCCTCAAATCCCCGGGGGGAAGCAGCACATCCACACATCTCAACTGTACCCCGGAGAGCATAGCCATGTTGTAGCTCTGCATTGCTGCCCAATTGTCTAAACGTCACTGCAGAGGTGCATCATGGGCCCCCACAGGAAGACGAGACGACAGAGGCAGCATGTGGAGAAAGTTCTGATATCTTTAATCATTGAACCAACACCAGGTTATCCCATCTGTAATGCTGTTCTATCTTTTCTCCCCCCCAATGTTGGTGTGAGCCACTGCAGCCACATGTCCTGTAACCATGTTGAAAGGAGGCTGAATGTGTGAAGCCAGTGTGAGTCCTGGAACCATGAATGTTTTCTAAGATGGCTGTAGGTTTTGGCCACTTCTTCACAGGAGTTTGTTGTTTCCTGAACGCCACTTTTTGTTTTGTAACTGTGCATCACTGGTGTGCCCACACAGTTTCTCTCCCCTGCCCCGACACTCCTCATGAACTATCCCATGCTTTGCCCAGCCCACCTGTTCTTGCCTTTTGCTTATCTCTGCACGGCACACTTTTTGAATGAGAGAATAACAATTTCTGTTTTAATTTTCTAATTTGCGTAGTAGGTAGAAAATATTGAATGTTTGAGAAGTGACTAGTTAACAATTATGTATGTTTTGCAGGCTGTAAGCATATGGCCTATTTTAAAATCAATCAAGCAGAAATTATGCCAGATGATTGGCAGAAAATCATTCATTTCACTTTAATTTGATTTAGTTGCACAGATGGTTTTGAATGCAAATTTCAATGGTATTTTTAAATTATGTTGGAAACTGTATCTTGAGCCACTATCGTTGAGATCATAACCCATGTCACTGCCATGTGAGCAGAAAACGGCTCTATTGTTATGACAAGGACCATGTGCATCTCAATCACTTTAACTGAGAATCTCTGAAGTCGTCCCCCTGATGTCATTCCATTATCATCCCATGTTGCATGACCTGATGTATTTTTTTTAATGTACATTTCAAGCTATCTTTTTGTTTCTTATTCACTTTCCTGTCCGGTGCAATAATTACCATCAATTTTATGAGAATTCCGGCTCCACTGGAGTGAATAATGCCTTTTTTCAGTGTGTTGGAGTTGAACGCAGAGCTTTTTGTTTTTGTTTGTTAAAAAATGACACCAAGACATTTAAAGTGACCTACATTGTACAGTAAAAGTGTGAAGGTAACAGAATACTTTGACTAACACATTTACAAAATAGCATAGTTCTCTCCCACACTGATTTGATTCCAGGCTGGACCCTTGGAAGCCTTACTTGAGTTTTGAGAATTGATGTTCTGTTTAATATGAAGCGATGTCGAGCCTTCTCAGTAGTTCAAGGGAAAGTTGTGTAGTTGGGAGATAAAGGTATATTATGCAGGATTTCCCTGAAAACAAATGTATACTGCCAGCAATAATCCCAAAAAATCTAAATAATCCCTGTCACCACTCGTAGCCCTCCAGAAGTGTGTGATGGTTTTTGTATTGACAGAAATGCTGCCATCTGCATGTGGTTTCTGTTTTGTTTTTGTTTTGCTGCGTCAGGGCTTTTCTGAGGGTCACCCTTTTGGGCAAGAAGAAAACAGTGAAGAAAGAACACATGTCAAAAAAAGCATG
>JAOWBC010001486.1:5963619-5981220 GCA_028566105.1 Hypoplectrus providencianus
GTCAGGGCTTTTCTGAGGGTCACCCTTTTGGGCAAGAAGAAAACAGTGAAGAAAGAACACATGTCAAAAAAAGCATGTTTGGAAGTCTTGTTAACAGTCAGCAACAAGTCCTGCATAGTATGCCTTTAACTCAGTGATGCAAATTATGCTTGTCGACCTCGTGCCATAAACCTGATGGCGTCAAAATGTCAGTACAGTGTTACAAACATACAGGTTGTTGTAGGGAAAGTGTGTTGAGGTTTTTCTATTATTTGTTGCCAAGTTCTCTCAAAGTGACATTTACAGTTATGGATTAACACACCAGACTGCCACAAACTAAAGCTGATATAATGCCACCCAGTTTAGGTTACACCCAGAGTAAGTCTTTTATTTTTGTGAGTGAGATATTTCTCTCTGAGCCGTTGGAGAAGTATGTTTCATAACAGTGTTCTGCCCTCCGCATAGTGTCGATACATTTTTAACTGTCTAACCACTGGATGCCAGCAATACACGTTTCTAAAAAGGTCACATCACCTACCTCTTTTATCTTTTGTGGGTTTGATGTTCTGAAAAGCTAGAGTTCCAACATGTTTTCCATCTCGTGTTTTGAGGTTGAGAACAGTATTTAATATGATGGCAGCTCAGCAATCCACAGCTCCATCCACAGAGTCTGAACAAGTGCCCGCATTTGTCAAGACAGTGGCTCTGCTGTAACACGAGCTGTGTCATGTGTCAGGTCAGTTTTCTTTACTTTCTGTACAAATTATTTAACTTCCCATTCTGTCTGGGACTGCAGATCTTGCCAAAAAGACTGGATTCCACTTGAGTTTTGTTGGCTCTGTGTGTGTCAGCAGTAGGTGTATGAATTGGTATGATTGCACTGTTTTAGCCTTATCCCTCGTACTGTGCCAGGGGAACATGTTCAGATTTTCCTTTTTTTTTTTAAATATTGTGTTCAGCTGTAGCCAATTTCACCAAACTGTAATAAAGTCACACTGTGTGACTACAAATGGCAGCTTGTATGAGCCCTCACATCAGGGTGGGATTTATTCTGTAATACCATCTGTTCCATAACACCATCTTCCACAGGCCAAAAAGGTGGATTTTACGACAGTTTTTTTTTCCCTCGGGTCAAAATGTACACTTCAGTAAACTGTCCGATGTTGGTGGGAGAATCCTATATTACAAAAGGCTGCCTGATCTGTACATGTCTCGAACTCTTGCAACAGAAACAATGTCTATTAAAATGTATTAGTCATATTTCCTCAATTTGAAAAATGTGTAAAAGAATGGTAAATGGAGTCAGAGAAATCCCCTAAAACAAGTAAACACAGATTATTGTTTCCTTTTATAAATTATGTAAATATGTATGATTTGTCTATCATTTAGGTATTTTCATTTGAAAGAGATTTATATTCAAATATGAAATAAAAATGATAAATTATTAGTTGTTTTGCATGAGTGGTTCTTGAAATTGAAACACAATTGTCTTTGTGTTCTTAAAAGCTACAAAATTGTCAGCAAGTTAATGTTGAAAATCTCAAGCACAATGCCATACAGCACTTGGTATATAGACAGTTTGGAATAGTATGAGAGCCATCCTGTTATATATTTAAATATATTTGATTAGTGAATGTTGTTTTATACATATAAAGAGAAAAAAGTGTTTATTTGCAAGCAGAAATAGAAACAACTTTTGGCAGAGCATATGACATAAAAACATATAACTTGCATACATACATACTGTTGGTTAAAAATGACAGAATGAAAGCTGTTTGCAGGTCCAATGCTGTGTCTTAGCACATGTGCATAAACAGCAAATATTATTGTTGTGGTGTGGAAGCATCAAAACATATCCAGAGCATACTGGTTATGTAATTGAATGTTCCTCTGTCCAGGCCAGAACAGAGGAGATAAAGACATCATGGGACAAAGTTAAAGGGGAACCAGACTAATTTGACACAAAGGTCAGTTTACTCATCATGCGGATATCATCTGGATATAATTTATACCGCATCGCTGGAATGCTCTTCAAAATACAACTTCACTCTGATTTCTTTTTTGTATCTTTGTCTGGAAAACTTAACAGTCACTTATTCAAATATAATACTACATCATATTCATTCAACAAGTACAGCTAAAATGTTTCTTTGTGCGTTTAAAGCTCATAGATTTATATGAAAAAGGAATCAAGAGACTAAAATGCTTCAGGGCTGCTGTCAACAGCATACTCATTGTAAAATATATATTCATCCTAACGAGAAGAAACAAGCATTTGTCAAACTTAAAGCTGCATTCACGCCATGTCAAATTAATCAATGAAAGATCAGAAAAACCAAGCAATTCAATATTTTTTCATTTGTTGTATTGTGTTATATTTGTAATATTTGATTTTTATCAACACCAACTTGTAGTTCAGTACTTCCTTTTAGGCCAGTTACAAGATATTGGAGATGTTTTATATTTTTGAGTTGCAACTTCAGTACGAGGCTGACATGGGCGTTATTTCCCTCCACCATACGACATTACTTTCTCTGTGAAATGGCATGAATGCAGCCTTGTGCATTTCCTGAAGCTTGCATTTTTTTCATAATTTTCTGTAAAATGTCACTGTGCCACAAACTTGCACCACAGCACTGTCATGTATACATGGATCCATGTAGATCTTCCAGCCGGTGCTCCCTCTGTTTTCTTCTCTCCTACAGGACAGAAGACACCATTCAGCCAGGGACTCAGACCATATTGAATGCAAAGTTTTAAAAACAGGATAATTTGTACCATTCAAAACAGCTGCATGTTAGGTATAAAGTAAGGATTATTCCAGTATTATAACAGTGATGCAAGGATGTGTGAATGCTCTTTAGCTGCTCCCCATATAAACACTCACCTTGTCTTTTTTAAACTCCTCATACTCTGGGTTGTCTGTTGGTAATTCAAGTCGGCAGAGCGGGCAGGAGTTAGTCTATAGTCATAAAAATACAAAAGATTCAAAAGGGCGAAATAAGCGCCCACTGAAACTTTTTCTATACATGTCAGTTGTTGAGTTAAACCAAAATTTGCCAGCTTTACCTTGCCCAACCAGGGCAGAATACATCCTGAGTGGAAAAGGTGTTTGCAAGGCATTTCTCGAACTGTCTCCTGTTCTTCAAACTCCAGCAAGCACACAGGACACTTGAGACCTTTGTCTGTAAAAACAGTGAGCCAGATTAAACCCCTTCCTCCTTTCACCAAGCCTGTTTGTTAACTTTTCACTCTGTCATTTAATAATTGTCAGGGGAAAAAAAGGTGGTTGCAAAGTAATACATTTCATTATACTGGATCATATGCCTGTCACCTGCTTGCTCTGGAGAAATGATGACCACAGTGAGGGTCTGAACCGCAGTTTTGGCAGCCGGAGGAGGAAGACGCTGATCCCAGTCCGACAAGTCGTACGCTCCCGAATCAAATAAGTCCAAACCCTGCATTAAAGACCTGTACACACAGACAATCACAACAATGTCCACTACTAGTCCATGTCGAACAGCAGGATGTGTCTGGTGTGTGTTTAGTCTCACCTGGCCAATTCAAGGAGTGCATTCTGGCGATACTGTTCCTCAGGGTTGGTGGGCTCACAGTTGTGTTCATCAAAGTAGGATGCCATTTTGGACCAGCCAATGTTCGTGTGCCCTTAACATTCAAACACCTAACAGACGGATGAAGAAGGTTCACTCATTAGTGAAACATATAATTCATGGCTGATATTTATAATTACAGTTAAAGATTTGGCGTGAGTGAATGAGCATCACTTAAGTATCTCCTGCACATTTAATTCCCGGTGTACCACCAGTGTCTAATCGATGGACAATAATTTAATTATATGATTGAAAAGTATATCATTTGAAATAACATTTGCTGCTCTTCAACTGGCGACATCCATCTTACCATCAGGACCAAAATATAAATTACAAACAATTTTATATAACGCCACATTAAATACGGTTGCCTCCAAAGTAAAAAGTTTAATAGACGAAGAAAAATTTCTATATCTATACCGAAAAAGAACAGCAACAACTATGTAACACTCAAAAAGCACCCAAAATGTTTGATCAACTTTACGCACCAATGCAGAATAGAAAACCCTAACAGGGTGTTAGGGTGTATGCAATATTACTATTACACCTTTTTATAATCTGTGAGAAACGTCAGTTATTTAGTTTAAGTATGTGGTTTTACATATAATAGAACACGGCTACGGCTACGTTTCTTCATGTTGTACAAATAGAAATACTCTTTCGTGGAAAGTAATATATATTGGTAATTCGTGGCTGTACTTCACAAATTGGCTCTACTTACCAGAAATATTAGGAACAATACTCTTCCTAAATCGTCTCTGAGGTTAGCAACGATAAACAAGTCATTCTTCCGGGTAGGACGACCTAACCACGTGATAATTGGTCCAATTACAGTAGGGGAACGCCTAGTTCTTCTTCTTGTTCTTTAAGTTTTACGGTAGTTGGCAAAACGACTGTGATTCCTTACTGCCACCTGCGGGTAGGGGACATGCGCTGCCATTGTAAAAATATGTACTCTTAATTATGTTCAATCCAGACATTTTATATTCCATTTATCTATTTCGAAGTTGAAATGCTGGGCTATAGTGATTCTCTACATGACGATGATATAATTATTCACTTATTCAATGGTTAAAAAAAAAAAAAAAAAAAAACAACTCCCAAAGTCTTCATCTTTTATGTTCAATTTTTCTACATTCTGGTCATTTTTTCTGGTCAAAAATCATAAAATTTTCGAATGGCTAAAAACGCTTGAAATGGCTAGATTAGGGCCTCTTTATAACAGCCAGTGGGCGGATTTGTGCAGGAAACACCTAGAAACAAGATTTTAGGACGTTCGAAATTTCATTGAAATGTGATGAATAGCATTGGCTGTACTCAAACTATGTGAGTGTGGCATGGCGGTGAAATGTGGTCTTTCGCCATAACAACACGAAATTGTGTAACTCCGCCAATCTTTGGCCGATCTGGTCCAAATTTCTCACGTCATCAGAGTCTGGCCCTGAACAGTCCTATGTGTCAATAGTGGCCAATGGTCATAGCGCCCCCCGGTGGCAGCAGGTGGTATTAAGTTTTTGACCTAGCCCCGGAAGGCAGTTTCACTAGAGACATGAAATTTGGTACACTTATACATCTTGATGAGACACACAAAAAAGTCTCTAGGACCAAAATCCTAAAATGTACAGGAAGTCGGCCATCTTGGATCGAAAATGGAGTTTCCGCTATTTTTCATCAAAGCTCACTATGGTACGAATGGCCTGCCATTGACTGACCATTCATTGCATAATCTGCCATCATACATGATCCTGGTCAGGGCCTGAATGGGTCTACATTCATACGTTTTAAAATATTTATCATAGGTTAAGGAAGCGGTTGCCAGCTCACTCGAGGTCAACGTGAGGCGAGGACCCGTTGATGCTGCTTGCAGCTTCAATTCTTTTTTTCTTTTTTTTTAATCTGTATCTATTATTTTGTAAGCTGGTCTCTACCTTCCTGTCAGCGTTCTGAGGTGTTGAGTTGAGCCCAAGTAGGAAATTAAAGCATATAAAAAATAAAGTCCTTACAGTACATTTTAATACCAAAACAGAATTTATTTGTGTAATCAGACTAGAGGCGAGGAATCTCACTATTCAAAACTACTGACATTCAGAGTGAAAAGAAAAAAGTGGATTGACACAGAAAACAAATTCAAAGGTATGGCTTTGGTTAAATAACACTCTACTATACTGATTCAAAAAGGACAACTGTTACATGATACCTTAAATAGAGTGAGAAAAGATTTAAGGCTCTATTATTCCCTGAACAAGACAAAAGGCCTGACACATCTGCTGCATGTCATGATTGTATGTTCAGACCCAGCCTGGTGCTCCTACAGTAGATGCTACTCAGATGCTAAGGGAAATGAGTCAGCAACAGACCACCAGGCTCTTCTTTTTTTCTTTTACAGCCTACATTTTTCAGTGGACTCACAGACTAATAACATGAAAAGATTCTGTGGACTGTTGACCTGTTTGCCAGTGTTATTAGACATGGTAATGATACAATGGCACAGACAGCCTGTTACTTCTGAAATACACGTTGATGCTGAAATACAAAGTTGTTTAAACCACAGTTGCATAGTCATTGGAATATCACAGGCAAATGATCTTGTTTTATGTACTTCTTTCAAAATATTGAACATTCATCAGCTTCTCAATACAGTAATGACACCAAAAATATCAAAATATCTTTGCTATGCCTTCCAACCAGTCCCCTCCCTATTTGAATGAGTGGTTATCAAACACATGTACATACCAAGCATGCCAGCGCTTTGCCTACAATGTAGCTGCATTGGATATTTACAAAAAACTTCTCAGGATGTATGCAGAAACAGTAATGATAGCGTAAGAGATGCACAATATACTCCCAGTATGTCTGATTCCACTTCACTGTAAGAATCTGTCTTCAGATTTTCTCTTTTCTTCTGTGAAAAAACAAGGAATGATTTGGCAGCACGGAAACTTGAGGTTGTTCAAACATGTAACTGAGGGAAACTGCAGCTACTGTGGATGGCTACATATTGAATTTATCCATTAATGATCTCTGTGAAAATATTCATTTGCCTTTGGCTTAAAAAAATATGTGTGCTTGATACTGATAGTGAAAACTGTAAAACTGAATATTTTCCAGAGGAATCTTGATAAAAAAGTCTGGTATCCACAATTAAAAACTTAATATATGCGTGTTTTAATGTGTCTGAGTAACTGTAGACACAATCTATTTCACACATAAAAAAATTATTTCAAATGCTGAGGCAGCTAATTTCCAGTCAATGCTACAGTGATGTCATAGATTTATCCATCTGCTCCCTTTGGAAGTACAAGCTTTTCCTGTCACCTGCTTCCTACTGTTTTCACGGTGTCTAAAATGCTCAACCAGTGAGCAACAATATCAAACACAAAAAGTATTTTGTGGATTTCTACAGTGTTGAGAATGATTTCCCCACCATGTAACACAATCACATCTAAAAAGAAATTTGGAAACATAGTTATACCAGAATTACAGGAAAGGACCTGGTGAAAATATCCAACACATCCCCAAGTATTGAGAAAAAAACTTTGTGTATGTCTGTGTTGATATGAAAAGCCCTTGTCACATTTTGAGTATATCTGTATCACACTCAAAACCTGTAAGAGCTTCATAAACATCAAGCTGTCTGAAATCGGGGGCATTTTCCCACATTTCTGAAGTTAAAAGCATTTAAGTCTGGCAGTGACAGTATGCTGCTTCAACCACATGCACATACCCAATCCATACACTTCCAATGTCACCATCAGAATAAAGAAGACCCTCTTTGATACAAGCACAATGAACCCCATCCCCATCCCACCGGTGTGTCTCTAAGCCCTGACACATACCTGTGAGATCCCCTCCCCACCTCTCTAACTGAACAGCTTGACAAAGCAGCCGTGGCAGTAAGGTTTGTCGTTCTGTTCTTTAAAAGTGCCTTTGTTGAGCTGTTTCAGGCAGAAGGCACAGACAAAGTGCTCCGGGTGGAACTTCTTGGACATGGCTGTGATACAGCGTCCTGTGATGGGCTTCTGACAGCCGGAGCAGAGGGAGCCGCGGCGCTCGTGGTAGTGCACTTCACAGTAAGGCTGGCCATCATGCTCAAAGAAACTTCCATTCACAAACGGGGTGAAGCACTCCTGTAAGTAAAGACAATAGACACAAAGTATTATTCTTATTACAATATTCTAAAGAGGCACTAAGGTAGATAAAACTACCAGACTAATAAGATACAGACCCTGCAGACAAAACACTCGGGGTGCCAGAGGCTGTTCAGCGCTGAGATGTAGTTTTCCAAAATGGCTCTGGCACAGCCGCCACATTTTGGTGCAAACATGTCAAAGTAATCCTTCCTGCAAAAGGCTTTTCCATCCTTTTCATGAAAGCCTTCAGAAGAATAACAGAAACAGATTTTAATCAATACATGCAAACAGAAACCATTGTTTGTACCGCACAAATAACAGTCATAGAAATAATTCAATAAAGCAAATCACATTACCCTCTGGTCCAAAGAAGGATCCACATTGAGCGCAGAAGAAGTGTTCAGGATGCCATGTCCTGTCCAGCGCCGTCACAACTTTCTGCACAGACGTGAAAACACTTACTGCTGGCTGGCTCTAATCTACAGCAGACATGACCACATACAGTCTATACATAGCAGTGACTCACATCCAGTATGGGCCCGTTGCAGTAGTAGCAGCGTGGGGAGAACAGGTTGTGGTAATCCGTCTCGCAGTACGGCTGCCCCTCGCGCTCAAAAAAGTTCCTGGAGCCGATCTCCTCTTGACAGTGTGTGCACACAAAGTGTTCGGGGTGCCATGTGCGGCCCATGGCAGTCACCACCTACACAAGGAGGAAAATGGATTAGCTAGCAAAATTCTAGAAAAATATGAGTTCTGAAATATAATCTTAATTATAAATGTATGTTAATTATATCTTGAAAAAGCATCTCACCTGTCCCACAATTGGCTTACAGCATGCGCCGCAAACTCCTTTAGCGACCGTCTGCACACCCAGTTTGTTGAGGTCAGACTGCAGGCTCCCGAGCATGTTGTCCAGCTTGTTGACCTGTGTGGGAGGCCCACCAGGAACACCACCCTTCCCCTGAGCCATAATCTGAAATTATTTCAGTATAAGATGTAAAAATGAGTAAGGTGTGGAATATGGGCCTGGTACACACAGAAATATTACATGTTTCAGTTTACTTAGATTAGAAAAGTGTGAAAAAGAAAAAGGGATAAGAGACAGGGGTTCATGCCTGCATTGGAGGGAAGACTGGGTCATACTCTGTTTGGCAGCCGACTGACACCAGGATTTTGGGTGCAATCGGTGTCACTGGCTCCACTGGTGGAGGGTGGTGGGTTGGGGTATTAGGAACAGGTGGAGGGGGTTCTGGTTTGGGGGCAGGAGGTTCCTGGATTGGGGCTGGAGGAGGCGTGGTTTTAACGATTTGCCGAGGTGGAGCGCGAATCGGTTCCTGGATGCGTGGTTGTGGAGGGGAAGAGGGAGGTGGAGGGAGAGGTGGTGGTGTAGGGATAGGAGGCTGCTGTACTGGGGGAGGTCGTTTAGGTTCTTCTATGATAGGAGGGCGACGGGGGGCGGGGGGAGAGGGAGGTGGGATCACCTTCCTTACAGGGACAGGCGACTCTGGGGGAATAACGATCTAGAAGAGAGAATAGGAGAAACAGGGAGAGGAAGGAAAAACAGAGCAAAGTGTGTAGAAAAGTAAAGGTTAATAAATGAGGAAAATGAGGGAAAACTGTTGAGCACACTGAAGCCAACCTTGTCGACCTCACTGCCGACCCCATCGGCACGGAAGCGCTGGGGTTTGGACATGACGACGACGCCCTCTGTCAGCCAGTCATCAGACTGTTTACGTCGCCGCTCTGAGCGTCCGATCCCAAACTTTCCCTGGAGCTCCTCTATGAGGCGGTCCTGAGAAGTGTTTTTGTTTACAATGATCGGTCCCATCTTCCTGCGCAGGTGACCATCTCGGAACATGGGGTGCACGTTGGGGGTCTCCTTCGTGCGCCTAATCACTGATTTTATCTATGAGGGAATGGTGAGCAACTTATCACACGTCCTCACACACCAAACAACCAGCTGTTACAGCAGAGCTCTGAGGCAGCAGGTGAGTCACACAGGATCACTGACAGGCCGGGACGCTGTGGTCAGTGGGCTCACGCTTCATGCACGCTCATGTCAGGTTGCATTAAAACTCAAAAACCCATCATCCTTCATAACTAAGGTTGCAGGAGTGCTGTGGTTTACATGTGCCATGCAGAGTACTGGTGAGTATCAACTCCACCAGCTACTATTTATATATAGTAAAAAAAAAATAGCAAAGAAGCAAACCTTTTCATACTCATGTTAATCGACAAATCAATTATTTGACTAATTGCTTCAAGCCAACTTGATACTGCAAACCAAGATTTAAGAAACAATACTAAAAGCGAAACAATCTCTTCAATGTCATCTTTACAGTGACATTGTGTGTGAACTAAAGTGGCAAGCAAACTAGCAGATAAATATTTGGTTGCAGCTTTCAAAAAACAGAAATGAGGAGAAACCCTCGAAGCAGAGGCTAGCTAGTGTGGAGGCGTCAGTCTCATAAACAAAACCATGTGAGCAAAACTAGCCCATGTTGTGTCAAGCAGGCACAGAGATGCATACATGACCAGAAGCAGAGACTCTGTCCATGTTGGGTGTCTGCATCAGGGGCAGGTCCAGGGTCACGTCAGGGGTCCCGGGGCACGAAGACGGGGTCATGGACTCATCCATCCAGCTGGCCTCTGTCAGCGGGGTCATACTGCCATCTGTGTACGGCCTCTCGGTATAAGGCGTCATGGTGCCATCCAGTCCGTCGTGGAAGGACATGGACAGCTCCTCGTCAGCCCAGTCCAGATCTCCATTCCCGTCAGTGCCTCCATCCACAGAGTCGTCTGTGATGGTGTTGGTGGCGCTGGTGTAAGTGTCAGGCTGCATGCTGTTTCTGTCCAAAGGCAGGATGAGCTCCTCCTGCACCTCCTGCAGTCCTCTGCTGAGACATGGCGCCTCCATCTTCAGCTGTGGCTCCTCCACATGTGCCGCAGAGTGATTCTGTGCAAAGCTCATGGCTAGCAGCTTGTCCAGCGCCTCGTCCAGGGACGGCTCCACCATGGGGGGTTGATGTACGGTGAAGGGGCTGCCTCTCTGGGCTGGGGGTGCCGACTCCAGAAGCTGTCTGTTGGGGCTAATGGAGGCCAGTGGAGAGGGGACCATTGATGGAGAGATTTGAGATGGTGAGGATGTTTTTGAGGACGAATGTGCAGAAGGTGGAGGTATGTAGGCAGCACCAGGGATGGGTGAAGGAGTCTTTGGAGCTGGGAGAGGAGGGGTGAGGTTTTTAAAAGGAGGTGAGGTGGAGAAAGAAGCACACCCTGTGCTCATAGTCTCAGGAGCACAAGGGAATTTACCAAAAGTGTTCGAGGGTGAGACCCGCTCTACAGATGGACTTGGGGACTTGGAGGACTTGTGGTCCAAGACGGTGTTAACTGAAGTGAGAGAGGGGGTGGTGGTGGTATTGGAAGGACTGGGACTATTTCTCATCAGGTTGGAGTTAGAGGAAGCAGCTTGAGAGAGGACTAGTAGAGACTTGGTTTGAGAGGACAGCATAGCAGCAGAGACATCTATGACAGAGTCCAGTTCTAGGTCGCTGGCTGCTGAAAGTGAAGATATAGGGCTGTGGGGACAGAGCCGACGGGTCACGGACATGCCACCGTCTCCTCCATCCTCGTCTATGTGCAGCTCGAGACCAGCGGGCGAAGAGAAAAGAGGAGAGGCACAGGCAGATGGGTGGGACAGACTAGGGAAAGGAGAAGCCACTGGGGTGACGGAGGAACAGACTGGAGGATGAGGAGAGCTGGAGAATGCTTCCACTGGTTCCAGCAGAGAGCCCAAAGAGCTGGGCTAAAGGACAGAGACGCAGAAGCAGGATAAGAGGAAGAGGACAGAGAAACCATGAGGGACGTGATAGAAGAAGACTGTGTTTTGTTGATAAGCTGAAGCCTTTGCTCTGATATACTCATGCTGTTGTGTACCTTGAAGTCAGACAAAGAGGCCATCAGCTCATCTAGCTCTCTTGTGGCACAGGAAGCTGAAATTCTGGCTTGCTGCTGAGAGGGCGTGTCCAAATCGCTGTGGCGAGCAGAGGGGCTGGACAATACAAATTATAATATGATTTGTAACCACATGCAAACACTGAAGCCTAGCTAACAACAGAACTCAAAATATCTATTGTAAAAATATCCCACAAGATTCCAGGATTTTTCCTGCACAATGAATTATGAGATGATTGTCTCTGTCATTCCTAACTGACATTGCAGCATGAAACTGATGTGGTGGCAGTATTGTAATCAGCATAGAGAAATTCTGCCAAACAAATAAGTAAATACATAAAATATATCACTAAAGACAACAAAACATCCCAAAGAAAAGCTGATAAAGGTCATTATTTGTCTCCTTTTCCCTTATTATTTTAAGATTATTTTAAGAAGTTTTATATTGCTAGCAGGCACTTATAAGTGCAGTTTCAAACTGCAGTCAGAGTTCATGAACGCCCCTCTATGTGCCTCCACATCTGTGCCTGAACAGCGTCTTGTACTGCAACCAAACACCACTGTGTGAATGTTCACACAAGCCAAGTGAAGGAAATAAAGTTGTTTTTTTAAAGGCCACAGAATGACGCTGCAATTAACTTAAATAAAAAGTAAAGTAATCCATAATAACTTACTTAAAAGGTGCTGTAAAGAGTGTTTGAGGGGGTATTACTTACAATATAAGATTTTTTTAAAATTCATCTTAAATGCTTTAAAACCAGATCTCCCTTTGATTATGTTGATCTATTTCATCAGACAAAGTATTTTGGAAGATTTAATATATATTCGTATTTGTGGTCATATTCTCTGTCTCAAACTGCTATTAAGCCATAAATAGCAAAAGTATGTTATATGTTATGTCTTCACAACACTTGCAGTAACAAATATTATTGGGACTGCTAGAAAATTTTCACAAATTGCACATAAACAATTCTTATCTAGGTATCCACAACATACACAGCACTGACTATCCATTAAAAATTCTGCAAAATCTAATAAAAGAAATGGACACTGAGGTGGGACATCAGACTAGCTGTCACTGCGCATGTTAATTGTTAGGAAGTCAGTGTTTCCTAATTGTGTTCCTCATCCAAAAAGACATCAGAAAGACAAACAACTGTGTGTACCTGGGTGAAGGCACTGAGCCCTCCAGCTCGTCCAGCAGACTCTCCACAGTGGGTCGGGCCTCATCCAGCCTTGTTCCATTCCTCTTGGGTTTCTCCTGAGGGGGCGGGCTCACCATGATGTCTGGGGCGCCGCCGTTCTCATAGTGGGTGATGCTGCAGGAGGGTAAGGGTGGAGCTGCCTCCTCTGTGGACACATAACTGTTCAATTAATTCTGCTCATCACACACAGACACTGACAAAGCATCCCTGTGTAGCTCTGCCTTTACCTGTGGTGGGGAATGAAGGGGAGCTCTGTTGCACTGCGTTGAGTTCCAGCAGCAGCCGGTCCAGCTCTGAGAGGTTACTGCCCATGGCGGAGGTCATGGCTGCCGTTGACGAGTCTGATGACTTCTGTTTGTTTGGAAAACTGAAGACGGGACGAACAACAACAACAACAACTGTTCATAGTAGCTACAGACAAGAAATGGACTAATAATGCCCTCGACTTCATAAACACAAGATTTCAAGTGTGCAGGAGGGTACCTGTAGACGTGGTCCTCTTCAATGTGAGACAGCGGTGAGCTGCTACTGTCCCTGGACCATGAGCTCTTCTGGGCTGATCCTAATGACTGCAGAGGATACATTAATCAGGCATACTGAGAATATCTGTGCTGCGTTTTCAGTTGGCTTTCTTTATGTACAAGAATCAACATTCCTCATGTGAGATATTGTAAACACAAGCACACACATGTATATGAGTTGTGTTTTCTACCCTTATTGTTTTGTAAATCAACCAAATTTGATTTATGCTGTGTCATTACTTCATGCTTGTTAAGCATTTTAAAACAAACCTGTTGAATGGCTTCATGGAGAAATGGTATTTCTGCTACACTATTTTACCTGTTGAGAGGAGTGGTGGGAGTCTGGCTGATCTATCAGGGACCCGTTCAGAGCCTCGGCTGATGGTGGAGGAGGGACTGGAGGTGGAACTGACACATCCTGGTAGGAGTGTCCTCCGGTGGGGATGGAATATGGTGTCTCGTCAGGCAAGAACACAGGACGCTTCGAAATGTGGGACGTAGTAGATTCCAGGTCCGCCAGCAACGCGTCTGAGAGATTAATAAGTTAAAGTTTTACCTCAGATAATTAAATATAAATCTTAATCATACTTGAAAACAGTAAATCCTTATGTCTTCAGAGTGAATGCTTCAGAGACAAATTCTTGAACTGTTTTTGGTTGGGCTGGAGACCAATTAATTCTTTACTGGGGTCATTGGATGCTCTGAGGTGACTACTGACTGTGTTGTCAGGCTGTAAACAGACAATGGCAGCAAGTCTGAGCCAGTCTCTCATTCCAAGCTGTCACCAAAAAAACAGCAACTATTCTTTGGAGCAGATCATTCAACACAAAGGTTAGGCCTTGTCACCATCACAGCATGGTACTACACACCACTGAACTTCATACCAAAACCCATCAGGCCTTCATAAAGTATCCCTCTGAAATCCCCAACATACTTTTCCCATCAGCCCGCACTATAAATAAAACCTGCTGACAACAAGAGCTACCTGGATGAGCTTAATCTGTCATTTCTTATCTTATTTCTCAATGAGTAATGTATGTCTTTCTCCATTTTATGAGAAGTCTTCAGTGTGAACTTAACAAGTGGGGCTGATAAGAACAAAGCAGCAGTCAGACCAAGTGTTTCTGAATCCAGTCCTGGGTTGAGGGGGTACAGTGTAACCCGCTGAGTGTTCACTGGAACGCAGGAGCAAAATAGACTCTTACATCACACAATCCATCCATCCTCAGCCTGTCCAGAATAGACCGCCATCACCGGCTGCATACTGTTACACTACAGAGGCGAAAAGCATTTTCAGGCTGTTTCAAGGAATCGCTTCACTTTTAAACTCATAATACCAGAGAAACAGGGTCAAAAACTGTCCAACTAACCAGCAGCTCAGATACAATCTACATAGGTAAGACATCTCTCTTTAAAATCTGTTTGTTCATTGAACCTATTACTATTTCTTGTCCTGCCGGAATTTTCAAGAAATTATATTTAAGAAATAAATAAAATATAATTCTTGATGTTCCAATACAGTCTATAAAAATAGAAGTGGAGCATTAGTTTAGGAATGATGGTTAAGTTGTAGGCATTTTCCTGTTATCTGAATCTCCTTTTTTCCCCAACTACTGTCACACAAGGTTACACTAATCCTACTGTACATCAGTAAATATTTTTACTTTAAACCTAAAAGCTTCAGATAGTTACTGCATAAAGATTCAAAAGACATTTTGGTCAGTGAGACACAGACAAAAAAACACGGCATTCATAAAATACACAATTAACTGATAACATTTTTTTAAACAACAAGCAACAAAACAACAAAGAACTTCACAGTAAGCAAGGCATACAAACATTACCTTTTAAAACGGGGAAAAAGTCAGTATCTGTACTCACATTATTGCTGTATCTGTAAAGACTTCCAGGCAGGATTATATGTGTGTGTTTGCATATGTGTGAAGTAGGCAGCAGTACAGACAAAGATAGTGTGAGCAACAAGGGGTGATAACATGCTGCCAGTCTACTGGGGGGAGTGGTTTGAGAGCCAAAATTGGGTGACAGTGTCCTTTCAGCACACTATTATCTATATAAAAAACTAAAACTTTAAATTAATCTAATTGTATCTTTACATACAACAGATGTATGTCTTGAATGTTAAATTGCATCCAAAGACATGTGACTTAAGTTTAAATGTTCATCTCAGATGAGTTGTGGTAAGTTTACCAGAAAAGTGTGTTAACTTGCTGACTCTCACACGTCTAACTTCCAGTACATTCAGCCATCCGCTCTTCATCTGAGTGTGCGGTCCAAAAGGAGCTCCTGCCCAGAAAACTAAGTGTTCAAGTCATGTAGTTTGACGTAAACCACATGGGAGCACCAACCTATTTAAAGCGGTTAGCTTGGTGAGTAGTCCATGTCTGTGCAAATGTGCTGAAATATCATGACAAGCTCAAAATAATCTGCACCTGGTGCCGACATGCTGAACAAGGTCTTACTGAAGTTGACTTTGTCACTCATAAAACAAAGCCTCGGCATAGAAAAATACCACAGCTGGTTATGGGACAAAGGTGATCCATATGAAATGCAGTGGAGGATTTAGATTTTCATTTGTCCTGTAGCTTAGCAGATCCTAAAAGCTAACAAATGATAAAACAGGCCTCAAGAAAGACTAATTATGGTAATGTATTCCTAGAAAGTTCATCACGGCCTTGACAGAGACACCAGCCCAACTGCCTGAGGCCTCTAAAAGACTTGCCAAGTTTTTGAGACTTGTACTATTAAAGGGCCTCTGCGCTCATTACACCCCCTCCCACCTACTGATACTACACATCTGTGACTCGGGCACAGTCCCACATCACCCACAGGGGACATCTGCACAGTAACATTCATCGTTTAAACTATGAACTGTGATCAGTCCTTAAGTCAACAACATTGGGGGCAGAGCAAACAGTATAACCTGGCAGGTATCAACTGTGCTTCTGCAAGAATGCCACAGGTCTGGAGGGAGGATTCTTTGCTTGTGGTAGTCCGTATGCATTATCATCTCTGAAACAAGAGCAGCATTAATAAGCTGCAGTTTTTTTTCAAGCCTACTAAAATTAAGATAAGCACTAAAACCACAGTGAAGCCAGTAGTCGTTTTGTACTGCTGATCGTACTGTATCAGTAAACCACACAATACTTTTTTAGGCTATAGCCAACTTCAAATCTGAACTACTGTAAACTATAATTTGTACGGTAGGCCCAGTGTATTTGAAATTCACATAGTGGAACAGCATTTTGAAAATTTGAAAAGCATTTAAACTAGTCATAGAGTGTATTTTGAAAATTAATCCATTGGCTTACTTCATATTAATACCATAAATATGCAAATTTCAGTTATATGGTAATCTTCAGAAAAAAAATTCATTATAATTAACTAAGTGACATCAAAATGATACGTTATAGTCTTAATGTGTATGGCAGTATAATTCAAGAGAGATGCACAACTCTGCATGCTGCCTCTTCTATATCTGGATAAGGAAAGTTTGAAGGATTACACCTGTTTAAATTTTGTATCAGAAAAGTACAATTTCTTCATCCACAATTTTACTGTTCACTTCCTTTAGCAGCTTTCGACTTCGGAGCCTGCATTACTCACACAGCAATACAAACCATTCCACAAAGTGCATCTGTTTGGTATCGTTTTATTCAGGTCTGGATCAGCATACGAACTGAAGGTGCTACCCAAACTGTCTTCATTTCCCCTGAGGAGGGCAGCATTGAGTCTGACACAAGGATGGACAACAAGCCTTCGTCACTCACATAGACGTTTGGTCCACCAAGAGTTTGAAGCATTATGAATGCAAACATGCACTGTAAGCCAAGTAACAGGCTAATCTTTTCCATTTCAGACAGGGGGTAGGAGCCACCGCGGACAAAGTCCAATTCTGCTCTAACAGCATCCTGACTCAATAGTCCATTGTGCGAGGTCTGGAGAAATAAAGCTGTCATCAAAAAGGATATAACTGGGACTAATAACAACATGAATTCATCAAACGTCGGTCAAACAATGCAACAGTGGCTCACTATGTCAGAGGAACTATCTGCGGTCACACTGTGGTAACTAATCTTCATTACATTCAACAAACAACTCTCAAGTTATGTGGAGATTGTACACATTCTTATGCCAGTGGGTACATGTACAGTCCTGCCTGTCCACAGGCCCCCACCCACCC
>JAOWBC010001486.1:6006602-6024411 GCA_028566105.1 Hypoplectrus providencianus
TGGAAATAAAAGACTACATAAATCATTTATTGTTAACAAGCATTACACTGCATAAATATTTCCCTTTTAAAGTGGCTGTGCTAATCAAACAGCAACCTCTGGGGTTGAAAAATACAGCCGACGCACCTTGTCGGACCACTTGAGGCCAGTTCGAAAGGGAGTCAATCCTCAGTGACATGATTACAGTCTGGTGCAAAAAAGGTTTTTGGTCACTAGGCAAATTTTCCCGTTATGACTGTGAGGCAGGTTAAATTCTGTAAAATTAATTTGTTAAATCTATATTAGGGGTTTCAGGTATGAAAAATCAAGGGCACTGTTACTTTGAGTCACAGGCGGCTTCCCTCTTTTAGGATTAGCTGGGAGTTAGGAGGAGTAGAGCACTGCCAAGATGACAACGGCCAGAGCAACAGGAAGTACCTACTTTGGAAATGTATGGCTAAAGTCACAAAGACTATGTCCATATTTCATACAGTTTGTGGAAAACCATAATTGCATTTGCATGCCTTTTTTAATGCAGTGGACAACTCTGATTCTCTGGGAACATGGGCTAATGCACTGTACTTGTGAACTTGTACAGTGTTCGAGATCACAAGAACAGTATTTTACCTGTCATCAGTGCGCAGTCCTGTCTCCCACGTCCCATACTGACTGTCAGAGTCACGGACTGGTGTCCCTTCCTCTGTCCCCTCCTCTTCACCACTGACACTTTGCTTCTGCTGCACCTGGAAGCACAAGAAAGGAGAATAATTAGTAATGAATGAGGAGAAATCTGATCGGATTGAGATTTATAACAGACCAGGCTTAAGTGACACCAATTCCAGCTTTATTTGACATCCGAACCTGGTTAAGTTTGGTAATTATTTGTGAATTATATCTTTATTGCCAACCCAAGTTCATACAGTGGGTGGTTAATCGATGTCGTCAGTGGTATTGAAGTGCAGTGTTGCTAATGGAGCTTCATCCCATAAAGCTTGAGCAGCCAGCAGTGGTACAGTAATGAAAAGGTGAAGGGATGAGTTAATGGAGACCGGACCAGAGCGGGGACAAAAACGGAGATGGGTGAGTGGGTGATTGAGTGTGTGTTTGCTGTCTACTGAACCATGCCTCTTTTAATGAGGCTGCTACAGAGGACATACTGTCTCAAAAGCACACAGGGCTCACAGAGGCACGCCTGCGCATGAACTGATAACCCTGGCCTATATAGGAAAAAAAACAATAGAAAATCCTTCTGTCCTCAGATGTTGCCTGAGGGGTGGACAGAGAAATGTGATACACCTGGCTCTGTAATTGCCCAGGTTCGACTACAAGAGCAGTTCACTAGTGATGTTTACATGAGCAGAGACAATGGATCAGACTTCTCATTCTTAGAGCTTCATGAATGCTATCCTTGTTTTCTTTGTGTACGTGAGAGCAGAAAGAGCAAGAGCACTTGAAAAAGAGCTGTGAGACACAATGAGATCCAAAGCACATTTGAGGTAGAGTGTGACTGTGATACATTTGGATAGAGGGGGCATAACAGGCCTGAAGTAAGTGAGAAAAAAAGAGCAGCAGTGCAGGATGTCATTCATCAGTTAAGCCTTTCCTGACAGTGAAAAAGAGTGTGAGAACAGTGAGAATGGCATTCAACACCGCTCCCTGCAACTGAGAAAGCACTTTTTCACAAGTTCATCCTCTTCTCAAGGATTTACTGCACTCACACTTTTCAAGTTGACATCGCAGGGTCACACCACTTACCCTTAAATACACACACTTCAGCGTCCTGCTTCAGCTAACAATGAACATTCCCTGTCATCCAAATCACTGTAGGCTGAATACAACCAAATACTCCACTTATCTAGCGATCATGAGGTCAATTTAATACTAATCTAGCCAGATGAGTAGAATGGGCAACAGAGAGTACGATAACAAGTCTGAACTATGGAAACATTAGTGACTGATTCATTTACTGCCATATCAACAGGAGATTAAGATTCATCTCAATTGCATTGGTGGTGTTTTGACAACAGCAGCCTTGATGACCTTTTTCATTAATGATATGTATAAAAGGTTGTGTCTCAGAAATAATCATAAAATGCACATCGGATTGTGTAGTTGCAGAGCATGTTTGAAAATAACTATTTCTTTGGACATGTTGTATGAGGGCAAACGTTTTTAAAGCTGTTCCATGCAGAGAAGCTGTATGTGAAAATGCAAATGTCCAAATTAGTTGGAACAGACATTAAACTGAATTTACCATGCTCGCCCTTAGAACAAAGTCTGTGTAATGTCCTGTTGAACCCATGTATGAGCAAGTCATTGTCCAGGTAAATCAAAGAGTGAGTGAGTGTGCTGATAACATTTCTTTTATGAGGCAACTGAAGCTAAACCATAATCATAAAAAAGAAAAGAAGATGACAGGTATATGCACAAAGATGCCAAGGAAAATGTCTAACTGGACTGATAAACTGTCAGACCAAGAGACTTGGGTTGTTCATAACCAAATATCGATAATGTGTGATTTTCTGGATATTAAGACTATATTCATTCAAATGGATGGACATGGGAGCAACTCTCCTGAAATGCGCTAGTTGCCTTTTAGTTGTAATAACATAAAGTGACAGAAATAGGTGTTGTTAAAAAATTTAAACCCTGACAAAGTTCTCACCTCTGCACACCTCAGCTACTGGGGCAATTGGATTAGTTGGTGATTGTTGGTTTTGGAAAAGAAATAGCTGGAAACAGCTCCCTCAGTCCTACCATGGTAAAGGTGTGGAGGAAGGTGGTTTAGGACATTGTGAAACTATCTTACACTATCTTGCACTTCAATTGGATAGCATACTCGTGCCATGAAAGTCCTATACTGTAAAAAGTGAGATTTCCATGTCTTTTTGGATTATAAAGCTGGTCTATGTGCTATATTGATACTGTGAAAGTATCCTCTTCTGTAAGGATGTTATATCACAACTATACCTCTTATTATATTGGTTGATAATGCCATTGTCAATTCTCAGCTGCAATGATGGTGCAGAGACAATAAAAGACACAAAAGATCCATAAACATAGACCAATCAGAGCAGCTTTGGCTTATTTGGAATAAAGAGACTTAAAGAGACAGGAATTAGATAGAGTGCGGTTGACATATGGTAAATACAGGGATACAGACAGGCGGTCTGAGAAAAACTGAGGAATGAAAAAAAAAAGACATGTTAATAGAAAAATTAACCTGAAATAACAATGTCTTAAATTACAGCAGAAGTGTGATTGTGGCTGCCAACATATTTAGTATTTATCCCAAACAGACCATCATGGCAATTAAATACAGTAACTGAACAGGTGTGCGAAGGTCTTAAAGCGTACAGGTTGTGAAATGCTCGCTCAGTTCCAGCTGGATGCCTCTGTGTTATGTCATCCTTCTCTCAATGTGCACTGCTATCACTGTTGTCAAATTGCCAAAAATCCTTCAAAACCAGCTCTTGTAAAATACTGGTGATAAAAAATCCTACCCTATGTATCTGAGTGTGTTACTCAACCTAAACACGCCCAGAACACACCCTCACCTCATCAGCATAGAGGACAAACATTGCCTTTGCAGGAACATGTTGAAGAGAGGCGCCATTACACAGCAGCTAAAAGAAAAGACTTATGGCAGGCTGCTCAAAGCAGAAGTTGTAAAGCCTTTTAGAGGCTCCTTCATAATCTCATACCATTTATTATTCAGTAAAATAGGGGCTTTTAACAGCCTCAGCACTGAACCTCAATTGGACTACTACTCTTTTGGTGCAGTCTGCATTAATCTACACACAATGCCAGGTTAAACAGCTTTATTGGCCAAACAGTACAAACAAGGAAACATTCAAGCACTAAGATCTGCCCAATTGTTCTGCTGAATGGACACTCATAGGTGCAGGCTTTGCTATTAACCACAAATATGAAGAACATTGTTACCAGTAAGGAAGCCTTACTAAACCAACAGGTCCAGTAGCAATGATTTATAGATGTCAGGAGGAAGGCTTTTCCTTAATAACATTAGCAAAAGCCAGCTTCGCCGAGACAGGAAGGGTGTGTCAGGGGAAACAACAAAACAAAGAGCGGATGAATGAAAGGATGAAGGAGAGAAAGGGCTGATCACTGAATAAGGCTGAGTGATAATCTGAGGAGGAAGGGGCTGGAGCGAGGCCTTGGGAACTACTGCCTGATAACGCACTGATCGCCAGGTGCCACACATAACCCGACGACACACTCACACAGGATGGAGAAACAGCCGGCTAGGGATTGCTCCAACCTCAACACTTAAATGGAAAGTGAGTTATTGCATTGAAAAGGGAAGGGCTCTGCTGTCAAGCACCTAACAGATGGTTAGGTTACATCAGAGAGGAGAACACAGCATCTACTGGAGAAATAATAACTTGTTCATATGAACCCAGCTTCAAAGATTCCAGCTTATAAGCCAATTAAAAACACTGAGAAATATGTGTGTGCAATGTGGGATCGCAATCAGTGCTGCAGTCTTAAAAGCGTGTGCTATCTTAGAATCAGACCTTTCTAACCACAGAAATCTCTGTATGATTGTGGTATTAGCTTATCCAGGTTATTGTAAATGGGATCTGACATGACTGTCTCCATTAACTGACAACAATATACTTGCAGTACGCCACCACTCCCCATTCTCTACTCATCTGCTTATCAATCTGGCCAGGGTGGAGTGGGAAAATATGCTCTAAATGCAGTCTTGCACACAGTAGTAATCAATATCAATATCCTACAGATATTCACAACAACTGCTCCCGAGAGCACTAATCTCATGTCAACAAATGGGCATTCTAGCTGCATGTCAGGGGGCTTACATTAAGGCGAACTCTGCAAGGCAAACTTAACAGTACCGTGTTATTCTTTCATTACATAAGTGTTTCATACAGACTCAGGGCTCAGTGCTGTACAAAGCTTTCAGTAAGAACAGAGGGAAAGAATGTAAAAACCTGACTTGGCTTAACAATTTTACTCAGAGAGCACTGAACCTGACTTAAAGGATTATTCTCATTTCTTTCGGCCTCGTGTTTGTTTTTCTGGTTTTTGCCAATGTTTAAGTTTATTTTTTGCCTCTTAACTGTCCAGAACAATGAGTCTTTAATTTGGCATAACACGTCTGAGTGCGCTTTTATTTGTAAGTATTTCATGTTTTTATAAGTGTGTTTGTATTTTCCCTGATAGGATAATAAAGTTCCTCCCCCATTTCACTATAGAAGGTTTTAGTCCCCTCCAAATTATTTCAATTAATGGCTTCCCTAATTTTAATGCCTGTATTTATGTGGATACAATAGGTTTAGTGAATTACTAAATTATTTTAAAAAAGTACACAAATAAAAGCATTAATCACTTTCAGCTGTCACCCACAGCTCAGGATGTCCATTATCCATGACACATCAGAGCCACATGAGAGAATATTCTCTGCGAAGACCCACATAATGGTTCAGACACCAGAATCATTTCCACTTTGTCTCTATTTCTGGATATACACACTGGTTTGGACAATTTGTAGCTCAGGGAGAAATAACTAATACCAATTTCCAAAAGTCATCTCATTCATTTACTGGCAACATGGAAACTGTCAATTACCATTTAGCCATTACTGCCCTCCTAGTGTCATTCGACCACTTAACACTGTCCCAGTGGGGAGCCACGTTTCTCCCAGAGAACACAGTTAGCGATGTCTAGTGCTAAGACACGGCAACAATTCTGACAGCCAAACGGACGTCATGAAAACACCTCTTATCTTTAGGAGTTGTGACTCATGAGGAGTAGCACCACAGTTCTGCAAACAGGCGTAACCTAAAGATAGGAACAACTTCACTGTAATCTATCTGTATCCCTACATGGATTTCTAAATCTGTCCTTTATATAGAGCACAGAGCAGATTGGATGGAGGCAAGTGATAGAAAGCAAAGGAATAATATTTGTGTCCTTAAAGCGCTATGAGGTTTAATAAAGCAAATACTATTGTGCAATTTCTATTATGAATTTCCCTTTTTTGTCAGTTCTTGTGGCTAATTTTAACACAAACCCCCCCCAAAACAAATGGTAGGTGAAATGATGACCTGAAGAACCATTTAAACAGCAGCTTTGCTGAACAAAGAGAGGCTGACAAAGAAAGGTTTACATTTTGCCAAGGACAACATACGATGGTGAAGTGCAAAAAGCATTGAAAGAGATATATGAGAAGTAGCAGAGAAGCAGATGGATAAGTTGTTGACATGTTTGGATGGAGACCAAATAGTTGACGAAGGAGCAGCTGTTGGCACTCTGATATCACAGAACTGCATGGACATTGCTGCAAAATAACTTGAATTCTGCTTGTTCTTTATTTAACTTCAGCAGATGTTAAAGTGATACTGCTGAGCATATAGTTGGCTGACTGTAGTAATGACCATGGTTAGTGGCTGGCTTATACTGCTGATTATAGTTTGTGATTGGTATCCGTGGTGAAATGTGGAACTGATTCTTCAATGGTGTGGGTTTGGACTTTAAATGTGTGTGTTGTCTTACAGCAGTAGGGGTGTTGGGTGCGGTGCGCCTGCGCAAGGACAGACGTTGCTGGCTGCGCAGTGAGAATCTGCGGATGGACTCCCTGCTTCGTGAGGCCAGTGAGCGCAGGGAGTTAGTTCTCTTGAAGTCCCCGGTCCCGTCATCTCCCCGGCTTCCCCTCTCCACCGAGGTGGACAAAAAGCCGAGTGCCCCGTGAAGGGAGCGACGCACATTTCCCACCCATCCTGACACCTGAGAGTGAGCCACTGACAGCTTGTCCCCCAGATACTCCATCACAACCCGCTACTGGTAAAGTCCTGCTGCGTCAGAATAGAGACTGTGAACTGAGCGGTGACTCTTGTTATCACAGAAGCAGGGAATCATGAGAGTCAGGTTAGGCTGGAGAGGTGGCAGTCCGGAGACAGTCTTGTAGGTATTCACTGGTGTGTTGCTGGGTCAATACTGCAGCAGTGAGGAAGGTGACAGAGAAAGCAACACAGCACAGCCGGTCTAAAGTGGTAATGCTGATGGCGTCTGCTGCTTACAGCAATGCAGCAAGGATCACGCCAGTCAGTCTCTGGACACAAGTCTGAGCCTCTCCTCAGATTCACTTCAAAATGATCTTTCTGCAGTGCAGTCCCACTGGAGCCGTCAGGACTCTGTTTCAACTCATCACTGTCAAGGCTCCAGCCTGATGGCCTGAGCTGAATTGTGAGGCTTTCTAAAGTCTATTTCAATGCCCACAAGATATGCGTGCTATGATGTAGCATACCAACAACTGGGCACAGAAAGGTTACCTAAGCCCAGCTTTTACTATTAGTTATGCAGGACACTGCTCTATGAGACAGCCTGAAAAACTGCTGCGCTGTCTCACAAGTTTCTCAGCCATGTTTTTCTGGCTTCAAGCACAAAAAAACAACTTGAGTAGTTGTGACGGGCAATAATCAAACCCTCAACATACTGTTTATGTTAACAACAACAATCAGTTATCTACTTTCATTATGTAGGTCAGATGAGTATAATGTTTTGGGTTTTATTTTAACAATACTCTGTGACACTCTTTCTGTCAATTCTCCAAGTGGCGGTTTAAATATCCTGATCCCAGCTTCAATTACAGCTGACCTGACAGCTCTCCCAGAACTGATGAAGATGCTTTTCCTCCAAAACAAGGGCTGTGTTGTAAGTTAAAACATCCATCTATCTAACAAGACTTCATTCCCAAGGTGCCCGATACTGTGCTTCCCTCTGGTAAAAAAAAAAAAGCTGCAAGAAGAAATGGTGCAGGACAGCTGGTAGCAAAAGGAAAGCTGCTGTAGTCAATCGTATTCCATCAGAAAAACCAAAGGGCAACCAATGTTGTGCCAGAGGAAACAGGAGAGTGCTCTGTGGTGGGTAAGTCCAATCCAAGGTACAAAACAGGAACGGAGCGAAAATCTTTCCCTCCTCGCCTTTTTCTGCAGGTATGGGCAGGTAGGAGAAAATGCGTCAGCAGTGCTGCTCTCTGTACTCAGCGCTATAGGACTCACAGTCAAGGAGAAACTGGGTGGAGAGAGGGAGTGTGGAACAGAGTCAGGGAGTGAGAGAGAGAATGGGAGGTCCCTGATTCAGAGCGGGAGGGAGAGAGGAGAAGGAGGGTGATATATGTTCTGCGGTGCTCTATCGCTCCAGTCTCATTCAGTTGCAGGGTAAGACAGCAGAGTGTCACACAGCCAGAACAGAGAGGACTGGAAACAAAGGCTGAAGGAAAGATACAAGATAGAAAAAAATGTTGTGTTGCTTTTATACAGCATCACCTTTCAAAAACAAAAGCTAGAGAGAAAGTGGGGATGAAATAGTGTGATACAATCACATTGGAATGAGCATGAGTGCATGATCATGTCAAAGAGGGAACTATAAATAAATAGATTGCGCATGTATGAGAGAAGAGTGAAAGGACAGGTGCGGCTCTACTAGTGAATTGAGAGAGTGCACTTATTAACCAGTTTGTCAGCACAGTGGAGCCAAAAGCAAGAATCACAACAGTGGAGTGAGTGTTTGTTTAAATCTCACTTAGAGGTAGACTAATGCAAACAACCGGACAGACTAGAAAGCACTTCTCAACTTCCATCTTTTCTTCTCCGTTGTATGAACTGGTACCCTGAATAAAGCCACAGCGGGCGACTCCAGACACACTTCAGAGAGTTAACCTCTGAGCAAACTGGGACAGAGGGGCTCATAAAAGCTGAATCCCTATCCACATATGCCCCCTACAGGTAATCTGATTAACTTGTCTTTGAAGTGCTATGCTTGAGGCAAGTCAGCTGTGAGGTTCTCAGTTTCCAACAGCACACAACAAACCCCTCTCACGTATTCCTTAGCCTGAAAATGGCTGCCTCTTCCAGGGTACCATTAAAGACAAGGTGACATAGCCTGAAAAAGCTAAATTACTCATATTACCGGTTAGGAGGTTACAGCACGATTAGGCTAGTTACAGCAATGTCTTTAGCTGTAGCAAATGTTACCAAAAATATGTTATGATTTTAATATTCTGTCTTCTCAATACAATAATTCAGTTTGAATACACCTCAAATTTTAAAAAGCATTCATTTTGAAATGACCAAAAATGCAGACTTTTGCTGGTTCCTCAATCTGAAATTTTGATTCTCTCCTCGTTAAAAAAAGAGGAAAGTAATCCCAAATTGTAGCCTCAATAAAAATAAAAATCCCCTTTATGTGCCATGTGTATTTATCATCAAAGATACACTATTTGCTTAGATGAGAGCAGACAAAACAGTTAAATTTCCTATATACTGATTTTAATTGAATAAATTAAACTAGACTCAGCCAATACAGAGATGTGTCTTATTCCTGCTCCCTAATATTTCCTCCCCCTGATACTAAACATCACTTACTGGGAAGTGAGTCAAAGCCGCTCATCACTTCCCCCCTCCTGCTGCCTGACATCATCAATCTGTGCGCAGCCCCAGCTAGAAACCCAACCAGCAACCAGACAAAAGAGATGAAACAGGATGCAGCTAAAGTACATACAGCTTGCTGCATATGATAACAACCTACATTCCGTATTACATAAGAGGGCAAATGTATGTTACAGAGAAAAATAAGAAATGTGCTGTCACTTACCCAGAGGCATTGTGGAGTCAGGCAGCATGACCAAATATACAACACAGCTCTCAGCCTGGTGCTCATCTCTGCTCTGCCCCACTCAGCAGCCTCAGACCTCCAACTTAAACCACTGATGTCACTACAAAACTATGATCTCATTTATGTGACTCTGAGGACTTTCTAACAGGAAATACAATGCAGGGAAATTTATTATTGAATATATTGAATATATAATATATATTAATTATATTGAATATCTACTAAAAGTGATGAATATTGGTATAAACCCTCACTTTATTCTACAAAGCCCAATTTTTTATTTCACCCAAAATAAAATGTTTGAACTAACCAGATCCTGTAAAAAACAACAACAACAAAAACAAAACATTAAAGTCTACATCCCTTATAATAATAGGAAACCATGAATGACTTGGCTGAGACCAACAGTCATATGACAAACATTAAGCGAATCTTTGACTGAACTAAGGGCTATTTATACAGAGCAGAGGACAAAATGAACAAAATAAGTGGAGGGTATTTTCAAATACTGGGTAAAATATATTGAATATATATACATGCAGACACTTTTTCAAAGAAACCTTTTTGGTGGCTAAATATATGTTGAATTTTACCAGTCACATGGCAGCAACTCAATGTATGCAGACATGTAGAAATGGTGAAAATGACCTGCTGAAGTTCAAAGCAAGCATCAGAATGAAAAAGGTGATTGAAAAGGTCAAAGGTGATTGTGTTCCTCTGAGTGCAGCGTGGTTGTTGGTCTGAGTGTTTCATAAACTGCTGTTCTACTGGGATTTTCACACACAATCATCTCTAGGGTTTACAGAGAACGCTTCAAGAAAGAGAAATATTCAGTCAGCCAAAATGGCTTGTTAATGCCAGAGGTCAGAGGAGAATGGCCAGACTGGTTCAACAGTAACTCAAATACCCACTTGTTACCACCAAGGTATGCAGAAGACCATCTCTGAACTCACAACATATCCAACCTTGGAGCAGATGGGCTACAGCAGCAGAAGGCCACACCACCATTAGGAACAGCAACAAATATAATAGCTGGTTCTTGTATGTCTACTACAGACGTGTGCCAAATGAATATACCATGGTTAATGTGGGTATACAGGGGAATAAACCAAGTTGGTATTTGTTTAATTTGACTTTATGTTATCCCTACATTGTGAGCCAAAGTCTCTACTATGGGGGATATCCTATTGGTGAAATATTTTCTGAGCTGCTGTAAAACGATTCACTCCTTGGAACACATTTATTTCTGGCCCACAATACACACTAACGGTGTGCTTTTGAAACATAGAAGATGACTGTCATTCAGCTGATTTATCTGAAAACAGTAATGAGCAACCATATACACTAATACCAGGAAGAATGACACAGACTGAAACACATCCACTAGGTGGAGGTAGTGACCTTTAAAGTGCAGTGACTTCTTACAAGCTCTGTATCATGCAGTGCACAATTATGAGACACAATAAACTGTACTTCTGGATTCACAGTGGTGTAGCGCTGCAACAGGCCTACAATTACAGTCTCAATGACAAAGAGCCAACTGAACCCAACCCTTCTTATTAATACACTGTGCATGAATGAAGGTAGGTGATTTATCTGCGTATGTTATATGTACAGCTGCAAATATGCAAATACATTTTAGCTTCCCCATTTCAAAAATGGAAGAATTGCATCAGAACAACAAAGTTTAATGTTAGAAATATCCAATCAGCACTGAGGTATACAGCCACACAAGTAAGTGTCTCATTGCTGCATGGCCCATTGTCATTACAGGTCATTTCACTTCACAGCTTTCCCTTAGCCGTGCTGACAGGCTCCCAATAAATGAGCAGCGAGAACAGGTACTCATTAACCATTTGACTAATCCAATCCAGAATTACAGGCTTGAGAGGGTGTTTGGCCAACACATCCCTGGAACGTGACATAGGATGGGTGGAGGTAGGTCTAGAAGACAGTGCGATAAACCTAAGTCACCAACTCTTCACTACCTGAGCACAGAAGCATTCAGCTGCCAGTCAACCAATTACATTCTTCTGACTTCCAAACTGTCCATCTGTTTTCAATAGATGAGACAGATGCTCACTCAAAGACAAACAATACGCACACTCACTGTATAAATGCAAGTGCACACAGATTTCCCTCTGTAATCTGTTGGAGAAACAGTCCTGATGAAAACAGGGACTGAAATAAAACGCTTGCAGCCAACCTTCAAACTAAAGTTAAGGATCAGAAAGATTTTTCTCATCTCTTTGAGTTCCATCTTCCCCAGAACGTAATTATGCTGTTGCAAAGGCAGAACTTTTGCCCAACTCACCCAGCTGTGGCGATCCTGCTCGCGATGGGCGCTGCGACTCCTCATCCTGGAAAGGCCTCCCTCCACACCACTGCCTGAAGGAGCTGATCTACGAGACACACTGCGAGAGCGCATCCTGTTCAACTCCTAACACATACACACACATGCACACACACAGGATCCACGGTTATTTCCATAACACCTTATATGCATGTAGTGTAATGTGAATTTGCACAAAATATTATATGCCTCATGGCATGTTTCATTGAACCCACTGAGAATTATATTAAAACTTTTTTTTACATTTCTCAGGTGCCAATTTGTTTCGTTCTTTAATGTATCTTTTTATTTGTAACTTAAAGTCAGGCCGCTAATTAACTTGTGGAATATTTTACCATGCACAACTATAGCAAAATTATTATAGTATAATAACTCAGAAAGGCATACATGCACATGGTCACGCTTCCATCACTCAAGCAGACACACACATGCAGTACAGTACACCAAGGAGCAGAAGTATGGCTTGAAAGGAAACTATCCCCTTAAATAACAGTAAATCTGCAGACATAAAAGGATTTTGCTTTTTTTGTATGTTTACTGAAGGCATGATTAATGATTAATGATTTTAACTTATTTATAAACTTCTAAATAATTTCTAAAACCTACACCCTACTGTGCACTTTGAGTTGTTGCTGGTGGAGATGCATGTCTGCTTACTGAGCTCTGTTAATCAGCCCAAGTGACAAGTAAATCTTAAGTCCTTAATTACAAACCAGTTTGCTGTCTCTGTTCCATGGATCTGACTCTTGGCACCTCCTTTCGCTATACGCCTACTCACCAAAACTTTGCTCTCAATTAGATTAGGGTTAGAAATATACATGTGCATAAACACACTGACTTGTGTGGCCAGTTATTGCTTGAATCGAGGAGACATTGCATGTTTTTAACCGATAAACTAATGTTGCATTCTCGGGGATTTGGATAGAGAGTGGACCGGAAAAAAATCCTATAGCCAGTTGGTATTACCAAACATATTGTACACTGAAGTTGCTAGTTTTCAGTCATTTTACCCTTCTACTTTCATTCACTAAAATATTATCCAGGTTGCCTTCTACTGCCTGCCTGAAGCCATGTGAATGCAGCATCATACATCCTGGCATTTCTCTGTGAGCAGTGATGTTAATACTGCCCAAACCCTTCTACTCCTTCTGCAGCCTGGCGATCAAATCACCTTTCGTTGATCTTTAGTAAACATGTTTGGACAGTATGAAAATATAAACAATTCCAACCCGAGTATCCAGCAGATATGCAAAGCCAGAAGATAATTGTAGTTCCATGAAAGAGAAATGGAAATGTTGGAACAACAGTCCTTAGTTTGCATGACCAGTGAATTAGTAACTGAGAATTATTTTTAGCTTTATTTAAAAGATTTTTGGCTACATGATTGTGTAGCTCAAACAACAGATCATGTAAAACAAGCATTTTAGTGGAGTATATTTCAATTAAAAGAATATTCCTAATCATATAAATTAATGGTTAAAATTAATCATTTTCCAAACTTTTAATACATTGCAGAAGATTGTTGCTATACGTAATAGAATTTGTTAAAATAAACTTTATAATCACATCCCTTATTAAGTAACAAAATGCTATATTTGATATAAACACACTGTTCCTTACTGTACTGAAATGGAAACCTTTTAGTCATTAAATTATGGATAATCTTTGCCTTTGATAGAATTCAAGAAGATCTCTGACTCACCTGGGATCCCTGTGACCTCCTGTGGCTGCGCACCTCCAGCATGCTCTCTTGACGCTGTGGCTCTCTGGGGAGCCATATCTGCTCTGCAGGAGCACTGCTGGAGACTCCACCTGGAGAGCCTCCACTCTTGGCCTCTGTCCAGGAAAGAGGGGCCAAGTGAAACTGATCATCCATCATAGCAGACCAGGGCCTCTGTGGAGCCAGGAGCCGCTCCTCCTGCCTAAGGAGGAGCTGCTCTGGGCTCACTTTGTTGGCATGTCCTTTAGACTCAGCCACAGGTTTGTCCACAGACATCTCAACAGGCCGCAGTTCCCATGGGTCCTGAGGAGACGTTGTCCATACTGGGCTTGTGATAACTCCTGTTGTCTGTTGGGGCACCTTCCAGCTAACATCTACATCAGGTGAAGGCAGTAATCTAGCTCCAGACCCAGTGTCTACAACCTGACTAGCAGAAACAGGAAACAAGTCTTTACTGGGGGAGAGCTGAGCTTGAGATGTGAAAGAGTCTATGTCGAGGATGGCAGGTTTGTAAGGCTCTTCTGCTCTGGGAGATGGCTCCTTCCACCGTGTGGAAGGGTCACTTCGCTGGGGAGAGACCTTTGAAAACGGGTCATTTCGGAGCACAGAGTCCAGATCGACAACTTTAGGCTTGAGTGCTGAGGACTCCACCCTTGCCCTCTCCTGTTCCTCTCTCTTCTGCTTCTCTTTTAGTCGTTGCCTCTCTGCTTCTTGCTGTTTGGCTATCTGTCGCATTCTCTCTGCATCCTCCTTTTCCATCCTCTCCCTCAGTCTGCGTTTCTCAAGCTCCAAAGTTTGTTGTCTGTCCCGCTCAGCCTGCTTTTGCTTTTCCAACTCCAAGAGCTGTCTTCGTTCCATCTCTTTAAATCTCTCTGACTCCTCCTTCCTCTGCCTTTCCTTCTCCTGTTCTTTTTGTCTCATCCTCTGGTTTTCCAACTCCTGTCTCTCAATATCTAGCTGCCTCTGTCTCTCCTTTTCTAACTGTCTTTGTCTTTCCTTTTCTAACTCCCTTTGTCTCTGTCTCTCCATCTCTTTCTGTCGTTCCTTCTCCATCTCCCGTTGTCTTTCCCTTTCTTTGTCAAGCTCTTTTAGTCTGAGCCTTTCGAGTTCTAAAGCTCTCTGTTTTATTCTCTCAGCCTCCTCTTTCTCCTTCTTTTCTTTAAGTCTCTGCTTCTCGAGATCAAGGAGCTGCTGCTTCTCCTTTTCTTTCTGTTTCTGCTTTTCAAGCTCCAAAAGCTGTAGTCTCTCCAGCTCTTTCATTCTCAGCATCTCCTGTTCTAAAGCCATCTGTTTTATTCTTTCGGCTTCCTCTCTCTCCTTCTTCTCTTTAAGTCTCTGCTTCTCTAGCTCCAGGAGCTGTAGTCTCTCCTTCTCTTTTTGTTTCTGCTTTTCAAACTCCAAAAGCTGCAGTCTCTCCAGCTCTTTAATTCTCTCCAGCTCCTCCATTTTCTGTTTCTCCTTTTGGATTTCCAACAGGCGCCTTTCCTTGTCCAGCTCCCTCTGCCTCTCTTCCTCCTTTTGTCTTTGTTTCTCTCTTTCCTGTTCTCGCTGTTTCTCTTTTTCAATTTTCTTCTGTCTCTCAAACTCTCGATTTTCTTTCTCAAGTTGCCGGTGCCTTTCTTTCTCCTGTTCTCTTTGTCTTGCTCTCTCCAATTCTTTCTGTATCTCGAGCTCTAACTCTTTCTGCCTTTGTAGTGCGCGTTGTTTCTCTTCAAATTCCTGTTTCTCCTTCTCAAAAGCTTTCTGTCTTTGCCTTTCAAATTGTCTTTGCATCTCCCTCTCCTTCATTCGAGCAAATTCTAAATGTGCATCTTTTTCTACATCCAACTGTCTCTGTTTTTCCCTCTCAAGTGCTTTAATTTTTGCCATGTGTCTTTCCGTCTCCTTTTGTAGTTCTCTTTTCCTTTCAACTTCCATCATTTCCTCTGTCATCTGTTCGTCCAAGGCTGACCTAATCTCCCTGCGCGACATGTGGCTCCTCATCAGCAACTCGTCAACTTGACCATGAGAGGTCTTTCCAAAAACTTCTTCAAATGACTGATTCCTCCTCATTAGAAGAACTTTCCCTTGAGAGCTACCCTGTGTAGTCCTCACAGAGAAATCATCAAGGGGCGCAGTCATGTCCCCCATGTTTGCTCCTGCATCTACAGGAGAAACTGGCTCCTGTATTTGTCCAGTCAGAGCAAAGTAGGTTGCCCTGGGCTTTGGCTGTTCTTCTGCTTGCAGCATTTTTAATCGTTTAGGAGCTGCAGCCACTTCCTCCTGCTCTGCTTCTCTTGGCCTTTCTTGACCCATGGCCACTTGTCTTTCCCTTTGTGATTCTTTCACCATCCCTTTCTCCAAACTTGCCTCTTGCTGGAGACCGGCATCATTCCACTTTGGCAAAGCTCCAACTCTCAAGTACCGAGGTTGCTGTTCCTGCATCATAACTGATGCTGGTTCCATCCTCTCTGCCACCGGCCTGCCCCCTTCTGAGCGCCGGGAACGTAGTGTCATAGCTTTATCCTCCCTCTGAGCAGATGGGATGTTCTCACTCACCACCCTGTTCTCTTCCACTGCCTGCACTGTGTCAAAGGCATGCAATGCCCTCATGGGACTTGATGGAGATGCAGGCTCTTTGTAGGTGGCTGTGACCAGACTTCCCTCATCTTCGACTTCTCCTCTCTTAAATGAAGGGCTGCTGAGCAGATCGTTAGCCTTGTTTACAGGTTTGCCGTCGTCCACCATTAGCACATTGTGTCTCTCTACAAAATTTTCAAACAAGGATGCTCTCACTGTCTGTACATCTCTGTTGAGACCACTTTCCTTGGGAGTGGCGCCAAACGTCTGTCCGGCCTCAGGCCCTTCAGGCGTTTTGAGGTGCTCTTGGGAGTCTTTTATATCATCAAAAGTCTTCTGGTCACTGGGGGTGACAAATGACTCTTCAATCTAAGGACATACAAAAATATACAGAGAATTGTAAAGTGGTAACCATCTGACAGACAGAAAAGCTTAAAAAACAAAAAAACAAAAACTTAGCAAATGTAATCAGACCTTGCAAGTGCTAAAATAACTGAGTGAAAAACTGTCGGCGTAGAAATAGTATCCCCTTTGTTGGCCTCATAACTCTGGGTGTGGTTCTGAGGTGGTAATCAAAGCCTCTCTGTGTTGACCTTTTCCCAGTGATCTCCTCTCTACGTGTTTCATAACCAGCAGCCACTAGGGATGATTAATGTGCCGGCTGTCTTAGGTTTCCCAGCTTTGTACAGCTGCAGCAGTGACAATTCTTTTCTTTTTGCAGTGCCCCAATTCCTCAAGGGAAAGACTCTTTTCAACATACACAGACAGTACATGTAAACACTCTTAGTTTATTGAAAGATGTTAGTGAGATGTATTGCATGATAGTTTACCAATTCATGCAAATTTTAATGTAGTAAGTTAAACACACACAATATGGTTCATTTGAAGTTCCCTCTCAATCCATCTAATTCTCCATTTTTTATTCTCTTTGCTACTTGCCTTTGTTCTTAATGGAAAGATATGACAAGAAACATGACAACTACAAGGAGTTAACTTATTATGAAACTGAATAGCATAAGCAGGTTGAGAGGAAGCAGGAGGAGATTCTTTTTCATGTTCTATTATTTGATTGCGACTGATTCTGGGGCAGGATCAGCAAAGAGAAAAAGAAAAGAATCAACCTGAGAACAAAATAAATAAAGTATAGGTTAATAACGCATTAACACAACATCCATTTATCGCCAATAATTTCTTTAACACGTGACTAACGCGCTCTGTGTTTTTTCATTTTTATCTTTGGCCACGCTGTAGTTTGTGGAAAACCGGAAATGAATGCAGCACGATCATAGCGCGATTTACATGGCACGAGTTGCAGCCTCTAAAAACTTAATAAGTGCAGAGTAGCTCAGAAAGATGAAAAATAAGTGTACTTCATACTGTATGTCTTTGTCTTGTTGTTTTGCCTCTTATGTTAACTTTGTCTGACTCTGGATGACTGCACTGACTGAATTACAATGGATACTAAACAGCTGTTTATGGGCTATACTGCCTAACTGCACTATATCTTTTGAGTCCTGAGGTCCTGACCTGTTCTGTAT
>JAOWBC010001486.1:6024511-6037342 GCA_028566105.1 Hypoplectrus providencianus
TGGCTGCTGAAAACTACTCCCATGTTGATATGATTAATAAAAAATGGAAAATAATATCAGTTTAAGGTAGATTTAGATAAGATTAAAAATATGTTTTTAAATCTTATATTATTAATCATGAGTTAACTATGGACAACCATGTGATTAATCTGATAATTTTTTTTAATCGTGTGACAGGTCAACTTTGGTCAGTCATTCAATAATGGAGAGAATCAGGATTTGAATGAATTTAAAACTGGTACTGCATTCGCCCTCTTCCTCCTAGACAAGTATGCAATATGTCTTTTATACTTCTAAAATAAATTGTGTGACATGGGTTTATATGATTATATGAATCTCTGTTGGCGGCTTAAACTAGGCTCACGACTGTTTTTGCCAATCCACCGTCAATGATGATGGCTGCATTTTTTGAGCAATGCAAGGATCGAGAGCTTTCTGTCATTATAAGTAGGATGGCCAACATGCAACAAAGGTATAGGCAGTAGTTTGTATAAAGTTGAGAGACCAGAACATCACTGTGTATCCTGCCAACAGCTGTGTTTAAAAAGAAAAAAGAAATTCATTAAAAACTGGAACGGCATGGTGCCATTTCCAGTGTTGGGAAATAATTTCTTGAATTCAGGGTTTTATGAGCTTAGAGTCGTAATGTTGAAGCAACATGATCCCTATAAAGAAGATGAGCCGTTTATTATTTCTCACATCGCTAAATCGACAGGTTGATAGCTGTTCAAAGCTAAGTCCCTTTCTTACCCTCCTCTGAGGATCTTTGATGATGTCATTGCGGTCTGTTGCCTCACTGAAGAAAACACTGCCAGTGTCTGGCGACCTCTCGGATGAAAACCTGATGAACATACATCACACAAAGACAAAAAGCCATGCATGACAATGGAAGTCATGGACAAAGACATGGGACAAAAGCAGAGCTAAGGAGACATTAAGAGCTTGACATTAGCTGCTCTTACCTTTTAGTCAGGTCAAGGGGCAAGGGACGGGGCTTCAGTGGTGGTTTTACAGCAGGACTCTGAGTCGGTGTTGTGTCCTCCGTCAGCTGCTTGATGAGCTGTTTGACACCCACTGCTGGTTCCGCTGCTTCAGGGACTGGCTGCACTGGAGAATAAGGATCTGTCCCTTGCCCCATGACACCTGTCCCAGGAGAGGAGGATGAATCGAGGAGGAGACTGATTCGTGACTTGATGCTAACTGCAGGCTTATTCTCACCAGTCTCTTTCACTTCTGTTTTTTTGTTTCTTTGGTCTGAGACAGCAGGCTGAGCTCCTCCAACAGTACTTAGTGTTGTTGTGGTCGTAGGGGTTTTGTCCTGCTCTTTCTGCTGTGGCAATGCCTTCTCCTCTGGAGTGTTTTCCTTAGTATTTACTTTGGGAGATTTCCGGTGCAATGACAGACCGATTGACTCAAACTTGGATGTGAGATCAGCTGAAAGCGGCCGTCTTGCCCAGCGAGGTGCAGGAACTGGTTTCTCAGTCTGGGTAGGACTGTCCAGAAAAATGGCTGACACAGGTCTGGGCCTGGAGCCTCTGGGCTGTGGCCTCAGAGTTACTTCTGCCTCAGGTTTGGCTTTCATTATTTCTTCTTCGTCCTGCCCTATCTTAGCAAGAAAACCCATGGACTTAGCTCTGGTAATTGAAGGCCCACCTTTGCTGGATGTCATTTGGTCATTCTCATCTTCATTTTTAGTGCTTCCAAACCACTCTGCTGCTGGAAATTGTTGAAGACTCTTGGAATAGGTCAAGCTTGATGGACCAGGTTTCTGTCTCTCTGTAGCTAGAGGAAGAACAGGTTTAATGTGGTCTTCAGGGTCAAGCGGAGGAGCTGGTTTAAATGGTTGGACTATTGGCTTAGATGTTTGCCCAGTGTTCAATTTATTAGATGTTTTGAAGGAGGTAGGTGAAGGTCGGTTTGGGTTGGTTGACACTGGCCTGGGTTTGCTAGTGGGAACTTGTTGTGGTTTTGGACTGCATGGAATCTCCGGTTTGTGTCCAGGAAGGCGAGTGGACTCTGGTCTGGGTTTGGGTTGGGGTTTAGGAGCAAGTATGGGTTTAATAGTGGTGTTTCTCTCCACAGCAAAAGGTTTGGGAGTGAGCCGCGGCTTAGGGCCTGGGATAGGTTTGTTAGGTTCTGGAGTGATGATATGGCTCTGGCTGATGGGAGGCATCTCAATGTGGCTTTTATTGCTGGAGTCGGTCAATGGACTCAGGTGAAGACGTCCTCCCACTCCTGTCCTTCCTACCTCCCCAGTCTGAACTTCTACCTGAGCAGCCATCCTCTTCAACAGCACCTTGGAAGCAAAAGTGATTTTTATCATTAGCCTCATATCACTCACACTATCTAACCATTACTGTGGACTTTGTCTTGGGAGTGCCCTACTCTGCAGTATAACCACACATGTGAGGCAACTGATCACTCAAGCAGGCTATAGCATAGGTCTTGATGCATCATACAATGAATCGATTAATATCTTTGTCATTTTGACAGGTCAACATAGAAAAAACACAGGCGTAAATAATATAATTAATGATGGCTCAATTCCATCTAGTTGCATCAGTTTCATTGTCCTTGTATTGGGCATTCTACTCACTGTCACACGGTCATGGCTTACTGGGACACTAGAAAAGAACAGAGCCATCATTATTGTTGTAAATAGCACATGCACTTTTTCTTTCTACAGCCCAGATTCCAAAAAATGGGAAGCTGTGTAAAACATTAAAAAAACAGAATGCATTACATTTCGAAGTTACTATATTTATTTAGATAAAAGAAAATGCATCAGTTTGAACAATAAATATTGTATCTTTGTACTATATCTAATTGAATATTGGTACAAAAAGAATTTGCAAATAATTTCATTTTGTTATATTTTATTTTAGGGTTAGGAATTCCAGAGTGTCCAGAAAAATAGAAATATGTTATTTTCACAATTTGATTTAATGTAAATGTCTCTAGATCAAAGTCTGTAAGTCTTCCATTATGCTGGCATGCTTATACTGGTAATCAGTGTAGTAATTAATTACACCTGTGCTTTCTGCAATATCATATGACTAACTGACTCATGTTTCAGCACCTAATTCCTGGTGATAATTGGTCTATTTAAATGCCTTCCCTTATTTTTGCATTGACTTTATTTGTAGCTCCATACTTTGTATCCTTATTTAGTGTGTTAAAGCCAGTTGCTCTACGTTTTGTTCACAACACAATCATAATCCACCACAGAGCATCGGTTGCTTTATCTTTACAATATCCTGTACTTTCATAATGTGGTAGATATTTTAGCCTAAAGGACAACAAAGCATTGGTAAAGTCTGTAATCAGTACAATTATTGGTTCTACTTGAACTATGTAAGCAGGTGTAGTCGTGATCAGCATTGTGTACTTTGAAGGTGGTTCCTGAGGCAGGGGAGGGGCTGGACGACTGTACAATAATTGTTTTCGTTTTCATGTTGTAATACAGGCAAATCAGGCTCCGACAGTGAATGGGGTTTCCATTGCAAACTCACACCAGACTGACGTTTCACTTTCAGCTCCTCCCCTAGTAAACTTTCATTTGTTTATCTTTATCTGAATTTTTACTCTAAAATTTGGTATAGTGATGAATGTGAGATAACTGGAGATCATCTTACTCTGTTATTTTGAAACTCTTTGAAGATAATAAGTTTTATCAGATGCTTCTCTCGAACAAAGATAGAAAACTTTACAACTAAAGCACTTGTGTGTTAGCCCTTTAAGAGGCTCCTTTTTCACAGCTGATAATGTTTTCCACATGTGGCAATGTTGAAACACTTCCCTATACAGACCAGCAACAGTTGTTTTGGAAAAATTACATGCTGGATACAACTTGTGTGAGACAATACCAGCATATCTTACCTGACCAGATGTCAACCGTCTGCTGTCGAACTCTGGGTTTTGTTGTAACCAAGCAGCGATGTCATATCACACAGGAAGAAGCAGTTGAAGGAGTCTAAGAGGAACACACTTTGAGTAAACAAAGCACACTAGCTTTCGCCTGTCAACACTGCTTCGATTAAGACTGTGGAAGACAAATCACAGCAGAGCTGCTATGGGGCTGTCAAAATACTTTTCACTGTGGTGTTCTCACGCCTCCATACAGAAGCAAATAGATGATTGTGTTTACAGAGACCAGACATGAGTAAACACAGTCACACCCTCCATTTAAGCTGATGGCATAAACCCAGACACAAAAAAACAACAAAACATGAACAAGTCATTAACCGAATGCTTCTGAATGGTTACCCGTTCCTGTTCCTCTATTTGCATTATGACCTCTATCACTGCTCACCTGCCACCACTCACACTCTCCTCACTATATCTATGTAAATTCAATCTGTGAATGTTGGTATTATACATGGTAACAGCACTGTTTGCTGTCCTTTTCTGTGTGAGTCACTGGATTGTTTTTACCTTTTTTCTGTGCATCACATTTCATGTACATCCATAGACAAGTTTTAACTGCAGCTTGTGCTGATTGCATCATATTTATTCCTACATTTTCTGCATCAGGATTGGGAAATGCAGTAGGAAACTGACTGACACAGAAAAGAAATCTGCGACTTTTGCTGGCCTTAAGGAGATTGAAAAGTTGAAAAGTTGAACTTTAGATGTTGACAGGAAACGCCTTCGCTAAAATGGAATGCTAAACATTCACTGCGATGGTGGCTCAAGCAGCACAGCAGGGATTAGGACAGTGTCTGCCTTATATAGTCTTAGACATATTAGTATTGCACAAAAGACTGCGGAAAGCCACAATAACCAAACGTTAACAAGTCTAACATCTGTATAATTTTCTAGACAGTTATGAATCATCAAAACATTTGTTAGGCATCTTTAAGAAGTGGGTGCATTAAAGTCAGGTAATGTCTGATTTCTAGCAGGAAGCATATTCGTAAGAAGAGAAAGGCTCAGAGTGTTACGGGCAAAAGGCATCAAGTCAGCAACCTGGTCTAGCCTGTTATACATAGGACATTTCACAACATAGCCAAGTTCATGCCAACTGATTTATAAAAGACTAAAAGAAGAACTGTAGTATTTCTGGTTTGAATCGTCACAGTGTGTAACAGAGCTGCAGTCCACAAGCATGCAAAATACCACTAGTAACGTTAAGTTTTAAGTTATAACCTTAGTTGTCTATGTCTTGCAATATCATTTAATTGGGAGTTTAATTTAACATTTTATCAGTATGGGTGGACATGACCAAACAAAAAGGCGAGGGTTTATTCCTTCATCGAAAGGTAGTCTCATAGAGGCAAATATAACGAAAAATTATATATATCAGACCAAAATTAAACGCTACATCTTTATAGCTTGTCAGTTTTAAATATCAACCATAGTCGAGCAGTTGCCTATTTCAGATAATTAACTATCTACATTACTTTAATGTTTTCTCTTTTCTCAGTCTGTATCCGTCTAAAATTTAGCAACGAGTGTAAGCTCTTCCTCCTGTCCTGCCCGCTCACCTAACGTTAAACTACCTCGTACCGCGGACAGTACCCGGTCCAATTGAGCCAAAGACATAGTTGGCCTGCTCCGAGCAGGAGTGCATTTAAAGTACATAACATATCATCAAGTACTGAATGACCACGATGCATTCAGAGCAAACGTATAGTCTAACTTGTCTAATAATTCAGGACTTCAAATACAAGGAAGAGATAAACGCATCAACAGTTTGCTGCTGGCTAGCAACGGTAGGCTAACAACTCAAGAAGCTGGACTCGCAAAATGGAAACACTGACTGAACCTGTCTTTTGCTGGATGTTTGATCCAAACTGGGGACAACTTACCAAATGAGAAAGTCAGTTTGCTTCTTCTTTTTCGAAACTACTTAACACACAGTATGTCTCTCCAAGTTAGAAGAATAAATACGAGTCGTAACAGTTGGTTGATACAGCGGCTAGCAGAGCAGCTAACTTAGCTGGTTTAGTTAGCTAGCCAACTGGCTGGCTATCCCGTCTCAGGTTGCAGTGTTGTTGACAGTCTAGACTAGACAGCGCGGAACAAGCCGACCGACTGGTTAGCCTCTAAACCAATGTCAAGCCAACCAACACCACGAGTGTCTTCCGGTTAATACTTTCAAAATTAACTACAGCGCACAATATTGGATTGAAATTTAAAATTGGTTTAAGCCTCATTCCCGTAGTGGTTGTATAAATGTACATATGTCGATGAATGACTGAGTTTTTATGTACATGACATTCTTTATTTAAATGCCCAATTGTCCCCTCGGCTAAACACCTATATTTACTTCCGGGCTGAATTTGGATAACTTTACGTATCATTATGCTTCAGCTAGCGATAATCTTTCATTCTAGATATACTGAACTATTTAGAAATTTTATATAATTTAAACCACCAAGGAGTAACTTGTCGGTTAAAAAAGTCAAATTAATAAAACTTATAGTAAGTAGTTATAGGAAATGCCGGCCTAAATTATGAAATTGTGCTATATGGAGTCTACGTAATTCATGTTTTAATAACCTCATGCATGCCATTTATGTCTGATCCTGCACCTAGTCTGGTTAAACCAGGCATGCAATGTAATTTCTTTTTCTGTGGCTGAGATGACTTGATCAGGTTGTAAATTAGGGTCGTAAAGACTGCCCTCATGTGGAAAAACATTAAAACTTCATCAAGTATGGCAGCCAGTGTCATTGTTTCTGGCATCTTATTGAGCTTGGTAATCCTTTAATGTTTTGGCATGAACTAATCACAGCATCAAACAGTCAGCTTTTTGATTGTGCATATTTGTTTATTCAGTTCAACAGACTAGTCATGTTCACCAGTCTTTAAACTTGCTCAAAAATAAAGATGAATTAAAGAACCCTCAAACAAAACAAGTTTTCAATCCACTTTTCCTCAGGTTTCCAAAGCATTCTTTAAACATCAGCAAATCTATAACTTCACACAATTTCAACACAGAAATTAAACAAGGGGAGTAATGTTAAAAGTTAGTAGACCTTCTAAAAACGGAATATGACACGGAGGAGAAACTAGAAGAGAAGAAAGTGCGTATTTAAGGTTTGTCCACGCAGGTTATATGGAGTTCTGTTGGACCAACAGACCTAATCTCTTTAATACAATACGTTTTTTTTTTTTTACTTCCTCACAGTGGTATTGGAACATTACGTATTCATGTTGTTCTTAGAAAGGGGCATTGGTCTAAATTCCCAAATCTATTCTGTTTAAGTGTAATGAAATACTAACCTGAATTATTACCTTTGATGAACACTGAAATGTATGTTTCCATCTATTCTAAGCTTAGATTCCACACTGATGTCTGAGCACTGAGCATCTTGGAAAGATGTAAAGGTGCAACGTAATTGCAGCTGGCTGACTGCTACTGTTATATAAAGCACCAAAAGTATCTTATCAATACTACTTATGGATTTTAGATGCTCAGGGTCAACTTCAGGAAAGTTCGACATCATATAGCAACCACTTTTAATTCAAGTCTGGTTTCTGGACACCCTAAAAGCCGAAGCATACATGAGATCCAGCAGCTTGTTTTACATAGCATCTCAGCAAATATTACCCATAAGGCTTTCAGTATGACAGGACATTGCTGCCAAGCTTTGACCTAGTTGCACAACGCAAAAATTATGTAAATTAAACTGAACACATGCCACCCAAACAATGGCTCAAGTCCATAGAACTATGACTAAAAAGCAGCATGAACTTTGGCTACACACTAAAACCTTTTCTCTTATAGTTCCATTAAAAATTTGCATGGAAGTAAAAACACAAGCAGTGGCAAGATCAACTCAAGAGAAGAAGAAATTTGATTAAATGAACTTCAGTGTTGTCTACTTTGTGTGAACCATGGATGTACTGAACAGAAGTGTCTGCTTTTTCTTTTTCTTCTTTCCTCCCTTCTCATCTAAAAAAAAAAAAAAACACACGAAGACAGCAAGTGTTAGAACAGCTTGAGAGAAATTCTCAAAAAAAAAAAAAAAATTATTTAGTAAATACAGGTAACTAACAGATGCCAGACCTTGTTCAACCACAGGTTGTGGAGGAGAGGCCTGACCACCGTCCAGTTGCAGAAGTGCCTTCTCAAAGGCCTGGCTGAAGGAGTTCTGGAAGCTGGGAACAGGGACTCTGTCCGACCCGTCACTCTCTCCATCGCTGTCTGCTGCTGGAGGAGCGAGCAGTTTATCTGCATGGCACAAGACACAATAATGAGTGTAGAAAGCCTTCAGGGGGATACATTGCTCAACAGCCGTTAAAAGAAAACAGGCTTTACAGGAAATGTACAATAAGACTCAAGGCTCCAGTTCTTTTCCCACCTGCCTATCAGTACCTGCTACTTGTACCAACTGAGCACTGCAAGTAGGGATGAATATATGAATGTATTCTTTTGTTAAGACCAGCCTCGAAGGCCATTTAACAATTGAAGCATTGTTTCAGGATTAGTGTTATGATAAATAACAGATTTTTCCTTTGATACCCAGTTTAATATCTGAAACCTGGCTCTTGTCTTAAGAGCGAGTCTGTTTGCTTTTTTATGAAGGAGGGCAGAGGGGAATGGGCAGAAAGAAAAAGACATTCAGCAAAGGGCCCCATGCCGGACTAAATCCTGTGCCGCTGTTATAAGGACTCAGCCTTAATGGCATGTGCTCTACCAGTGAGCCACCACCAAGTTCATAAAATTACATTTTAACAATCTGTTTGCTAAAACATTTTGTACAGCATTCAGAAGTCAGCTGTTCTCAACCAGGTCTTGCTAACTAAACTAGCAAGCTAGCACTACCTGATGACTTAGTGTTTCTGTTGCTAATGGTATCTGGGCATGCCAGGCTGGTAAACTGTATCCACCCCAGCACCATAAAATAGGCTCCCAAAATCAAAATCAAAATAAATAAATAAGATGGCAACAGCCAAAAACATTAGTCTACAGGCCAATGGGCGACTTCAATGTTGCTAGATGTGCACAGTCCACTTTTTTATGCCATGTTTGTGCAGCCCATTATCAAGTACGAGCCTGCACTGATCAAAGTCAGATTCCTTCTATGTGTACAGGTTCCTGGCCAAAAAAGCAGATTCTGATATATGCATATTTCAAGGATTTCTTCAAATGTTTGTTTAGATTTATCTAATTCATTTATTCAAGTATTACAATGCTCACAAAAAAATGAAGGTCCATGAATGAACTAGAGTGCAGTGGATAAGTAAAATTGTTGCAATATTTCAATGTCAATGGGAGGTGACAATGAAATTTAAACCTACATCACATATTATATAGAAGTACTCAAAGTTTTCAAATCAATGCCAAATTGAACTTCTGCAGTTAAAATTGTACATTGTCACTACAACATCTACATTGTTATTCTACCTTGCTTTGGGGTGATCCTGGGCCCAGCATCAGCTCTGGCTTTTCCATCTCTCAGCATCTATACAGGACATAGGACCGTGTCAAGTATGTGCTTCAACATAAGCACTCGCCATAAGCATTCCCCTAATGTCAGGTAAATTATGGTACTTATTTGGCATTTGTTTGTTTGCCATACACACCTGTGCAAAGGACATACAGTGGGAGTCATCCTCAACACTACCCACAATGGGTGAGGAGCTTTGTCCATTCAGACTTGGGAACGTCATTCCATCTAAAAACAACAGAATCAATGCTCATCTCACACTCAAATGCTCAAAAGTAGTAATTCAATTTAAAACAAATTGCAGAGAAGGAGCTGCTCTTACCTGAGGAAGGACTGCTGCTGAGGGGAGAAGGAGGGGCAAACGTGAAGTCAGGCTGCACTAGTGGGCTGCTGTAGTGAGGAGGGGACCCAAATGCTGGGAAATGATGAAGGTTCTCCAGTCCAATATGCACTTCAGGATCTGGTGGACATATGACTGCATTTACAGCTACATATTTCTCTGATATGATTATGTGGTTCTAGAATGTATGATTTCAGTTGAACTTACATTTCCCCTGCTTCTTGTTCTCCTCGATTTCAATTCGCTTCTCTCTGCGCCTCTCATCCCTCACTTTCTTCTGCCTCAAACGCTTTCTCTTCTCCAAGTCATCTGGTGGTGTGTAGAAAAATGTATATAATTGACAGTTAATCTACAAAATCTCTTCGCTACAAATGTGAATTTGCATTCTAGAAACAGGCTTTTCCTTCTCACCTGCAAATGTGTCCAGAGTTTCTTTGGACAGGATTGGTGGCTGTAGAGATAACTCACAGGTGCTGAACTCGCATGTGAGTGGCAGATGAGCCAGATAGCGATGCCGACGCCGCATCTCCTGCAACATATCCATGCATTAAAAATAAATTACAACAAATAGTTATTGCTTAAGCAGATCCACATAACAGCCTTTACAGTGGACTTTAAAAGCAGTTTTAAATAGAAAATGACTGCCTTAAACTTAAGAAGTCCATCACTTTCTCTACTCAAACAGGTCCAACAAAATCATCTGAATATTATGTGATTAGGGTTTCCTTGATTTGCGCACCTCAGTGACTGTATGTCCCACTATCTCCACCACTGTGGCAGTGATGGATTCAGGGCTGGCTTCCAAGCTGCCATATTCACGCACTAGACAGTGTACATTCACAGGATGCATGAACATTTGCTGGCCGTCATCAGCTGGAGGGACAAATATGAGAGAGGGAGGAATGAAGGAAGAAAGAGTTTGAGTCAACATTGAAACTTGGATATGAAAAATGAAACACTAATAGCCTACACAGTTGAGACAAAAAGGGTTCCTGCATTTCTTTTAGGGTCAGACTTCAGGACATCCTCCATCTTTCAATGACTTCATTTTTATACGATTTTCCAGCTCTGATTAAAGTATGTTAATTTTACTAAATTCTGATTTTTATAAACCAGATAGATTTGTCAGCTTTTGATGAACAGCCAATAAAATAAAATTTCCCTTACACACATTTCAGTGGGCAGGACAAACCATATAGGTCAAACAGGGAATCACCCACCTTGGTAGAAATAGTAGAAGGGTCCATGCACTACACTGTTTGATGGGCGGCCTGACTCTGCCTGTGTGGCAGGGCTCTCCTCGTCAGGCTGGGGCTCTGGGGCTGCTTCCACCATAGCCTCTGGCGGCTCCTCTACCACTCTCTCCAAAATACTTTCAGGGAAGCCTGGCAGCTCTGCAGCGGCGTCCTCTGGGACCTCAGCTACTTCGTCATCAAATGCAGAGGCATACTGCAACACAGGCTGCAACGGGAAGAGACAGATGCCCTCTAGCTGATCATAATTACAAAGGTCATTAAAGTAGAAAAAACACCCTTTCAACAGAGTACACAATATCAAGAGAATGATTTTAGGCTGACCCTGGTGCTGCTGTTGATAGTAACCACTTCCTCCACATGAGAAGAAGGTTCTTCGAGAGTCAGAGAGGCCAGTTTAAGCTTGCGTCGCCTTTTTTTCCTTTTCAGCTTCAGCAGTGTTTCTTCTCGCTCCTACACCATAAAGACAAGCAGTTAAAGAGGAAAAAATCAGTCTACAGCAATGCTTGTTATTCTGAGTTATAGAGACTCCTTTAAAATCTAGTTGGAGACAGCAGGACAGAAATTTATGTTTAATAAAACCTTACTTCTTGGGTACTTTAAGTATTGCATATTGTAAACTACACTAATTTCATACAGAAATTGTTTTCAAAACCATGTACTGTGTATTGCTTCGTGTATCACTACAGAGAAGATAACCCAATTGTTTGGTGTCACAAGTTAAAGCTTTAGTGACCTGCAAAAGACAGAGGGCACTCTGGATGAAGCACCCTTGGGCATCCTCTTCCTGGCGCAGCTGAGACTGCAGGACAGCCTTCTCCTCTGCCACCAGTCTCAGAACCTGCCTCGGGGAAGTCAGCAGCAGCTTGGAGTACTGGCCAAGACTTGAATCTAGAAAATAGATGTTAAATGGAAGGTAAGAGAATAATCTTTTTTGTAGTTATACATGTAAGATAACACAATTGAAAAGGAAAATGTCTCTTTTGTATTTTTAAGAGACCTATCGAAGCTGTATAACACCATAATTAAAGGGATAGTTTGGTATGTTTAACATGAATCTGTGTGGCATCAGCATAACCAGTGTCGTGCATTCTCACTGACTAACCCCTGACAATGTCCTGTGAGCAGAGTTATTGTCCAGTATTGGTCAAGGCGAAAGTAGTCCGGCATGTTTGCTGGGGTCAGGAAAAGAACGTGTTTTTCTTCCCAACACAGTACGTGTGCAAAAGAGTGATTTATTTGCATCACAAAAAACAATGTCTGCAAAAGTCACGCCTCATTATCACTTGGATCCTACTTTCTCTCATTTTGTATCAGTGCGCGCGATAGCCCAACCTGACAGCTGGCTTACCTTTTCGATTCACTTTATGTTTACTGTTCGGGAAGATGTCAGACTACGAGAGCGACGAGGAACATATTGACTTCCGCTCAGAGCCAAGGGGGTATCTTTATGAACCCAAGTATACACACGGAAAGCTTTTTCATTTTTGCCACTTTGGTGTCCACATGGAAGCCCATTGCAAGTATCCAAAGCTGCCTGAGAGCAACGTCAGTCACGGGGAAGCGATGGAAACTGTGCGGAGAATCAGCCACATCTTTGTTGCTACAGCCTGGATAATCACACGTCCGCACCATTTTTACACACACACATATAAATGTATATGTCTGTGTTCACAAAGCTTGTAAAAGCCGCTAGACTTCTCTCTAAAGCTAGCTCGTTTGCGTTGCTGGTTGAAGCTGAGCACTGCCTAAGAACTGAAATTGCAAAATAGATTTTTCACTAGCACATAACTAATAGTATATCCGGTTCTGAACTTGAAGAATATATTCAGATATA
>JAOWBC010001486.1:6048090-6065914 GCA_028566105.1 Hypoplectrus providencianus
AAAAAAAAAAAAAAAAAACCCCCCCCCCCCCCCAAAAAAAAAAAAAAACAAAAAAAGAAAAAACAAAAAAAAAAACACGGTCAAAACAGATAAAGAAACAACGCAGCCATCACATAAAACAGCAAGGTGAAACATAACATCAGAAAAAAACACTAAAAATACAGCATCTGTACGTGTTGCTATTCCATGAAGTGATAAACTTCTCTCTTCTTTTTGTCAGGAGGTGGAGTTTAGTGAGGCGTCAGTAGGGTGGGCAGGGTTCAGGCTGACACCAGGGTGGAGGGGTGGAAGTTCAGCTGCCCCAGCTGGAGAGGTGGACTGGACAGAGACAGGCCAGATCAGCTCCAAAGCAGCTTCAACTCCTTCCAGCTCTCAGTCTACAGCTCTGCACTGTGTGATAAAAAAAACAACTGGTTATCACAGCCGAGTAACAGTCTAAAAAGTCCTAAATGTTTGAAACAAGATGATGACTTACATTCTCAGTGGTAGCCGTTAGTGAAGGCCGTGGCAATCAAAGGGCCCTGTGGGAGAAAACACACAACTTTTGAGTCTGTTCTCAGGCTTTAATTTCTTCGTAGGGTCATGTTTCTAAGTGTCTGCTGTTATAATACTCAAAATAAACATTGAGTGTTTTAATTTTTTTAAAAGCTTTTTGTCGCATTAAAAACAAGGGTAGGTGGTGCACTTCAGCCTCTTGTGGCCAAACTCAATATTACAACAACAGACAATTGTTGCTAACTGCAAATTACGATGAGAAATGGGGACAGAAACTTGTCTAAACCAGAACTGAGAGGTTTAATACCAAAGAATGCATTGTGGCAGATGAAGTTCTGAAGCTGGGCAAAGTTTTTTTCATGATCGCAGTAATCAAAGTGGTCTAGTTGTGGTGTGGTGAGTATAAGTGCACCAGCGTTCCAAGTAAGGGTTGTGTATACTTATGCTGCTACTTTTCTATTAGATTGATCTCGACTCTTTGATCCACAAATATTCAGTAAATGTTTGAGTTTGAACTGACGTGTAATAATTGCACTCTTCCTGAGTGTGGCTATTTGCGCTGGTCTTTTTGAATTGCACTTTTGGGATGAGGATTACTTGCATCGAAAGGGGCCGATTTCCACCAAATGTATGCACATTACTTTAAGGACACAACAATTTCTAAAATATAAATATGATATGATGATTATCAGTAGAGAGATGTGTTACCCCCAAACTGTGGCTGAATCCAGTGCTGGGGGCGGGGCTTGCAGCGCTAAGGTAACTGCTGACAGCTGACTCCTGACTGGCTGTTCCATAAAGGTCCGCCATCGGCCCCGGGCTGCTCGTACCTAAAAATCCAGCTGAGCGAGACGGGGTGGAGCCTAAAAGTCATAGAAAAGAAGCAATTTTAAGTTTTATTTACAAGTGAATGCCCGTATATGTATACCCACTTTTAAAAATCTATCTGCTGTAGGTAGAAAATTGACTATGGATAATTATTGTACCTTACATGAACACACATCAAAAAATAATTTCTTTCCCTTAACATCACATTTAGCAATATCTTTACCTCTAACTACTGCTGCCGCTGCCGCTGCTGCTGCCATTGGTCCATATGCTGTCAGGGGAATGGCTAAAGAGACAAAGAGGCAAAGATTTAAAGGTCTTTATATGCCCAAATATTACAAAAACATAGACTTAAAGTCTCACTCCAGTGACCCCAGGAACTTTGTGATTATGGACATGCAAGTAAAAACTTTTATTGCTGATGATGATATGAAAAATAATAAAAGAAATATCGATGAGGTCACTGCAGGGAGCCTTAAAGTGAAAGCACCCTCATTACTGTCAGCAATCCTGCCTTCAGATGGAGACCGAGGAGGACTGACAAACACAAACATGCAAACCAAAGAGTGTAGCAGACTGACCACGTGCTGCTTGTAAAGTCCAGAGGAGGGACTGACTGACCTGTGAGCTCAGGGGGGTGGGGTGAAGTCAGAAGGGGAGTCCTCTCTAAGTGGAACTCTAAAACAGAAACATCAGAGTGCTGTTGAGACACACACCACCACCGCCAGCAAGGACAAAACACACACACACACACAGGCAGGGAAACACCTCCGAGGTGACGGCAGAAGGAATGGAGAGCACATATTGGAATACACAAGGATTCAGGGATGCAAACAGGAAGTACAGGATGGATTTGTAGTCATTAAAGTGGTGTTAATATCAAATTTAAAGCGAAAAAAAAAATACAGCAAATGCAACAATTTTGTCATACAAACTAAATAATATCTTCAATGCAAGAGTGTGCTTTGACTTCAGCTGTTTGTAAAACATCTACTTTCCGCACACATGCACGCACACACATTTGTACACACGCTAAGCAGATGCAATTCCACTCCCTGATATTTACAAGCAGCCATTAACACTCACAGTGTCTCTCATGTGCTTCTATGGAAACATGTTTGTATTTGTGACAGTGTGTCTGCTGGTCTGCAGGTCAACACACAACTGCACTGCACACGATTAATCCACTGAGAAGAGCACTGACACCAAAATCATCCATTTTTCAGGATATTTCCTTGAATTCAGGGCGACACATGTTCACCTGTGAGTACATATGTAACTGTGCTGCAAATATCATTGTATATTTCTGTGACTACAGATATTTGTCTCTAATGATGTTTGCTAAAGCACCATCATTAGGTTATTATTAAAATGTGTCCAATATTTAGTTTTTGGCATTCCCTTCAGCCCTAGCTGTACTTTAATTTTCGAAAGGATTCAGGAAGACTATTATGGTGAACCTTGTAAATTTAACACGCTTAACAACTTGTGCGTTAGCAACCGTTCTGTGAGGAAAAATAGCTACTTTGGTCAAAGGAGTGTGGTGGTATGGACTGATATAACAGCTTTGGCTTCCCTTTGAGTGGAGCTCTATGACGGAAAGGTAAAACCATTACATGTACAGTGGAAACTTTAACTTTTGTGTTTTTTTAATTTGCATGTTTTTAGTGGCTACAGTATGTTCTGCTGGAGCACATTCACAGCATTACATTGCCAAGCTTGGCTTTCAAAAAATTGCATGGTCGGCAAATGCCATCTACGATGGGTAATAAAATTTAGTAACTATCCCTTTAAAACTGCAATTGCACAGAAAATTGTTGGCCACTAATAGCTTACAATAATATCTATTTTTTATCATGACCATGTGGGTGAATTCAAATAACAGATAAACTTTGGTTTAAGATTATTTTACTGGGCCTATCTTTCATTATCTTCTATCCCTTAATGTGATGTATATTTGAGTGTGTACACACTTGAAGAGAGACAAGGATGATTTTAGTGCCTGTGCTTTGATGTCGCACCCATCACCATGTACCTACTACGATAAACACTTAAACACTTGCACCCGCTAGCTAAATATGGCTGTATATCTATGTTAATGTAAGAGAATTGAGTCAAAGCGTATCAGGAGCAGAAAGTGAGCTGTGATTACCAGGGAACTGGTAGGTATATCCAGGAGTGATGCCAGCATAGCTGCGACTGGTGTAGGTGGCTGTCTGGAAGCCTGGATAACCTGTGGAAACAACATCAGTGTCAACATCTGGATCAACCAAATCATAAAGACGATGACACGCTAAGTGAGTCACAGGTGTGTGGATGTGCTGCCCCCTAACAGTGAGGCCTGGTACAGTCTGTGATACTCTACACCTGTGCTCTGGATATATTCACAAAGGCAGGAGGGAGCAGCTCTCTGTCTTTGTCTTGTGTGTCACTCTCAGCAGTGCACATTACACACAGATTCTCTTTGTATACAACACATACGAAGAGCTGGTCTTATACATATGAATTACATTCCTGTTGGTTATAATAAGTGCCTCAACAATATACCTAAATAATATTTTTTTTTTGGTGACATGTCCCCTAAACTGTACTGTCTGATCATCATAGTGTTGAAACGCTGAAGGTGCAGTTCCCAGACTGAACAGTAGGTGGTAGTATTGGCGTACCAAGCTACATTTCACATGCACAAACAGGTCCTGGTTACTGCAGGACAATAAAGACCTGTTAATGAGTGGGCCCTACAGTAGAGGATAATGTTCACAGCAACAGGGAGGGCAGGCTTTTCTCAAGGGTCATTGCCCTCATTTCATATCTGAGGTTCATTTACTCATTATTAGGAGAAATGATCAGTTTGAGATGACAACAGTAGTAAAATGTGGAGCAAAAAAAACATGAGGTTGTCAAGTTGTGACAGAAAGCCTGTGGTTTTAAGGGGTTATATTGTGGGAAATGTAGGATGTTGTGTGTCACTGTGAGCTCTAGCACATTATGGAAGTAACTCAAAGTGCTTGACTACTCATTGAAACGTGACATGTTTAACTTTTAGAACATGATGAAACAAAAATGCAATGTATAACAGGAGTATATGCAACTTACTAGTAGTTACACTTACACCTTTGATTTATAACTCAACAAGTGACTGCTATTTAGTTCAAGTCATCAATCTGTTCCTGTAAAAATGTTAAGTCCGATTTCTATCTGCTCCTTATATAACAACATTAGGTTGCCAAAGGTGTGGCTAAGCTAATGTGATGGTAAGGAAGACAGCCTTTATGTCAGGACAGTAATTAAATGACCATTGATCCAGTTAACTTGTTACACTTTAATGTACTGTAAGCTAAACTTGTCTGGTTTTTTTTTATTTTTGTTTATTATATTTTATGTGATATGCCTCTGCACAGTTTGCCTTCGGATCAGACAAAAGGCTGCCCTGACGCTTGTTCCAACTTAAAGTCACTTTAATTCGATGTACTTATATGTGTCACAACTTTTTTTTTAATTTTTGCAATTGAATTGCAAATTAAATGACCCTTCCGTGTGAAGTCATTAGGCTGCAGAGTTACAGATCATGGCCTGTAGATGAGGTAATTTAGCAAAGAAACACTGCATATAGCTAAACAATTGTGAACAGCTCTATAAAGCTGTACATTGTTTTATGCCACTGGTGAAGATGATGCAGGCTGTGTGGTGAAGAGCTGAGGCCTGAGTCAAGCAGCCCAGCAAAGTGGTCATCCCTCTCCCCATGAGGCCCCGTGTGACCTTTAAGACAGCTGCGGCCTTCGTGCTGGAATAGTTATTGTCGTGCTCATGTATTCAGCCACATCCTTCCTGCCTTGATCAATAGCACCTCACCTAGCATACCAATCCCCAGCATGAAAGCGTCCATTCCATAGGGCATCACACGAGAGCGCCCCCTGGCTGAGCCGGTGGGAGACATCACCTCCTTGGGCTGAGCTTTCTTACACTCCACCTGTTTCCGGACAAAAAGTCACATCAGCACTTCTCGTTTCAGGTGATATTTGTTTCAACGCAAATCCCGCCGCTCACCATTTTGTTGTTGATCTCGTGGAAGTGGATCTCGCACACTTTCTCCACCACGTCCTCATTCTCAAATGTCACAAAGCCGAACCCTGGAGAGGACAAAGCGAGTTCACGGGTAAGAATATTTCACACAGTATGGTGGATTTAGACAGTAGGCCTTTCTGTGCAGCAGTGCAGCTAATAGTCTCCAGTAATCAGCGCTGTAATAGCCGCTTAACACGTTTGCCCCCCTTCCCTCTCTTTCAATGCTGCTATTCTGCACTCATCCTTTCTTCCCTCCCTTCCTGGCCAGAAGGCCCGGGCAAAGCTGGTAGGCTGTCATAATCGATCAGTCCCAGGGTGGGGAGGAGGTGCTTAAGGAGGCTTTATCCTGATCCAGATTAACGGACTGGCTAATTAGACTAGCCCCGTTCGTCTCCTCCAGCTCAGCCCACAGGAAGGAGGCCCGTGGGGGGGCGGAGGGGGATCAATAGATACCCTGGAAGGACTGGAGGTAGAGTAGTAAATCGACGAAGAGAAGGAGAGATGTGGGGACTGAATGGACAGGAAGTTGGGTCACTCCGTCTTACCTCTGTGTCTGTTGGTGGTCTTGTCGAACATGAGCATGGCATCGTCGACCTAGGGGGGAGACAAACAAGACAGTTTTTTTAGGCGGCGCTCTCTCTCTTGCCACGCGGCATATTGCCTGACCTCAGCCCTTCTCAAGTTCTGCAGGGAGGCTCAGCAACAGATGGACAGAAAGGAGGGGGAAGAGGGAGGGAGGGGGAGGAGTGGAGAGGAGCGACAGGTTACGAAGACCAAGCCTGGGGGGGCAAAGACGGTGAAATATGAAGAAATACAGTACAACAAGCCCTGCTTCTGCATAAGGCGAACAGGCATAATGGGTGGCATGAAAAGTTGTATTTGCTGCTAAACTGCCCCGGTCACAATCCCTCTCACAGAGAGGCCATAATCCGCCGCCTTCCCCCTCCAAAGTTTGACATTCCCATGGCAACTGTACAAAAAGTCCATATAAAAAGAGCTCGGGCCAACATCAAATATGCTTTATGAATAGTGGGAGAGTGCCAGTGAGACAAAGAGGGCCGCAAAGAGAGAAACTAAAAAAAAAAGGAGCCAGTCACAAGCAAGAAAGGTGAATCCTGTGGGCAGGTGGAGACTCGATGAGAGGGGAGAGCTGATAGCGAGAGGAATAGCGACAGGTGGAGATATGGTGAAAGAGAGCACAGAGAGTCCTGTAAGAGAGGGAAAGAAGAAAAAAAAAGGATTGGGTCAAAGTGGAAAGGGAGGAGAAAGAAGAGACAAAAGGAGAGGGAGAACAAAGAGGCCTGGAGGCTTTGTTTGTTGGCACAGTCAGCCATAATTCCTCCTCCTCTTCTCCCTTTGACCTCTCCCTCCGGCCCGGCCTCCCTTTATAGAGCAAAGACACAGGTGTCTATTCTACACACACACACAAAGTGAGCTTCTTATGTCAAAGTTGACCTACTCTTCCACTGTTTTTCTCTCTTTCTTGTAAAAAGCTGACATGTTTATGCCCCAGTCTGCACACAGAGGTCCAAATAAACATTTGGTAAATTAATCTGTGCCCTATAATAAGTTTCCTGGATAAAGTCCACTGAATCATTTGTCATAGTCACATACTCACAGTGTGAGTGTGTGCGTGTGTGTGTGTGGACCCCCAAGGGCAGTTTGCCTGCAGAAAGGTCAAAGGTGAGTGAGGAGTGTCAGTGTGAAAGGGGACCTGTTACTCTGATGCCTCTCAAGTCACTGCTTCCTTCCAGTCTGACATTTCCTCCACGCCTGCAACATGTTCAGGTCTTTTTCTCTGGGAAAACATGCTTTATTCCTGCCATTTAGCTGACACTTTAATCCAGGAGGCCTGACAGTAGAAACTGCAAATTTTTATGTGATCAATTGTGCGATGAATAAGGGCCAAGACGACTGCATTTAACTAAAAACAAACTTAAGGGAAACAAACAGGATCCTAGACAATCCCAACACAAAATCACCCAATCGAAACATCTCACACACATCACTGCTTGATATTTCAAACACCGGGCATTTTTAATGGCGTACCACCGGACAATATTCCCTCTTATCCTTTTTTTTCCACCTCTCATCTTCCCTGTTATCCCCTGCCCATCCCTCTCCGCGCTCCTTTGTCCTCACCAGGACGGGACACAAAAGGTCCAGTGAGGCAGTCTAATCAGGAACTTCCATGGATGGCTGGAGCCTACATTTCACCGTCCATCCCTCGATATCTCTCTCGGCAAAATTCATCTCCACGTTATGATTGAGGAGGGAGCACGGGGAAACTCGAGGCCAAACCTTTGGCACTGAAAAATAAAGTGCAGTGGAAAACGCGGCGGCTAAAATGGAGACTTCACGTGTGTGACTTTGAAAAGTTTCAAGGGCTCGGGGTGCCGGTTGTCCACCAGTGATTGGATGAAAAACTTTTTTATGATTTTATTTTTGTTTGTTTCATGTACTTTGTTTGGCCCAACCAAACCTCACATAAAACCACAAATGCTGATGTTCAAGCTGGATGGATGTTCAAGACACATTTTGTGTGAAACTTCCAGTATGCAGATAACTTTTGGACAAACTAAAATATTTGCCTAGCTTTGTACTGAGGCATAATAGCCCCAGTAAACCCCCCTCGAACCCCATCTTTGCCCCAGTTCCCTCTCTTACGCCTCCGCAAACCTCTCTCAATCAGACCCTCCCTCCCCTGTCGGTGCCTTTGTCAGCCCATCATCTATTCTCTGCCTCATGTCTGTCGCACTGCTCCGAATATAAGAGCAAAACTTTATGTAGAAACATTAAAGGAAAACAGAAAAACACATACAAATGCAGCCTGTGTGATAAGTTTTCTTAGTTCTTCTTCGGTTATATTTATCATGGCTAAACTCCTGAGTTGACCCCCACCCAACACTCATGCTAACACCCCCAAACACCACCTCATCCCTCCTCCTTCAGAACAAAAACCCCTTACCCACAGAATTACTTGGGGACAATGGGCAAGCCAGGTCACCACGGTAACGGCCAGGAGGGGGTTGTGGGTAGGAGCAGCTGTTACATCAGATTAATTCAGATTCTGATAATCCCTCCTCCTTCCTCACCATCGCCACACACTCACTACAAAACTTTTCTCCCCCCTCGCTCTCCCTGCTCCCTCTTCAAGTCCCCCTAACTTCGCCTGCTGCTCCCGGAGCCTCGCAGCCTCGTTATTTTTCCCTTCCTGCCCTCTCCAAGCGTTTTCTCTCCCTCCTTTCTCGCCCTCCTCCTCCTTCTCCTCGCAGTAACCCCTTCACTTCAGGGCATTCGTTCGACTCCAAGCGAAGGTTTTCCCCGACAATCAGCGGTGAATCAGAGTCGGCGGTGTTACTACGTGTTCCCAAACTGCTGATTTGATTCTGCCACCAATGCAACGAGACAAAACTTATCGGATTTTCATTCCAATCAATATTTCTGCTGTTCTTTCTCATATTTCCAGCACATCCCAACAACTTAAATGCTCGCTTAAACTTCACTCACCTTCCCAAACTGGTCGAAGTACTGTTTCACGTCCTCGATGGTTGTGTTCACTGACAGGCCGCCCACAAAGATCTTCTTGGTTCGAGTCACTAACTGTAAGTAGAGGAAAGGAACAGATTAACCCCTTTTCCCTACTGACTCTTATACATTTTTAATGAAATAATATACAACATGGCCTAAAATTTGTATTCCTGTCCTTAAAGATTATAAAAATGACACACAATTGTAGGTCACTCTCCCACTTTAATTCTTTGAATTAAATCTATAGTATAATAAGGGTCAAAAGTAGCCAAATATACATCACTCAGTGACTCATTTTACTGTTGTTGTAACTGTTACTGTTCCTGTGACTAAACAGTCACATGTAAACTAACCGTTAACCTCTCATTAAAAGATCATTTAGGCGAGAAATTGCAGAAAATGTTTTTTGGGTGGAACCTAAATTTCACAATGATAACAGTAAAAAACATTGCGCATCATTTATTTATAATCTTTTGATTATTAATGAGGGAGACAGTTTAATTACACTCATTTCTGGAGATCAAGTCATCGGGTCAATAGATGTAGGGACAAAGTCAGAGATAAAGATTTTTATTTCTATCAATAAATTGGCATTAATGATAACTGTTAATAAAACCATTATTAGTTGTGATTATAGACTCGCTTCCCCCTTCCCTAAACGCACATTTCGAGTGAAACTAATTTGCCAAAAAATGGCACAAAACTTACAATAAACTCAGTTAAAACTGAATCTGTGCATTGGGGTAAATGTTTTTAATAGGTTTTACATTGATATCATTATCATTCATTCTTTTTGCCACAATTATCAAGTAGTGAAACTCTATTTTGACAGCAGTACTCTTAATAGGTAATCATCAAATAATCACATTTTCAAGTAGGAAAAACAATAAGTAAACTACATGAAACGAGTTTGTTTGCAGCGTTGATAACATTTATTCATCTGTAAGGTGTATGTGTGTGGCGAGCCTTACAGAGAATCACATAAAACTTTGAAATGGACAACTGGAATTATATTAAATATAGATGACACATTCAAGATTAAATTAAATTGAAAAACCTTTCATTCCGGTGAGGGTTAAACTCTGTCACTTCGGCCCTGAAGCTCCAGCAGACTGAAAAATAATCTTTTTTTCCCCCTAATGTTACCTACATCTGTTTTGTGTGTGATGTTTGCCAACACATGATATTTAAAAAAAAACAAAAAAACTTTCACATCACATTTCCTGTGATTGACACAAAACAAATTCTGGGTTCAACAAACACTTGGCACTTGGAAAAATGAGCTTGCTAAGTCACACAAAGGAGAGGACGAGCAGCATCTGACCACACAATATTTGTTCAGTGAATATATATATATATACATATATATATATATATTATTGTATATATTGTCAACCAACTGTGAGTGGATGCAATTTTCTAAGAATTTAGTGAGGGATCAGAAACAAAGAAAAAAATGCACACTAATTAACACTGGACATGTATCTGACATCCATCAGAATACACTGATACTTATAACTGTATAACTATATACAGTGACAATAACACAATGTTTGTTCAGTTAGCACATAAGAAATACCTGTTTTTAACAAACAGGATAAAGCACGAGCTGTTCCACCATGTAAATCATACTGACTTACATTTTTGCAGTTGTTTAATTCTTTATTTCTGTTTTCTGCAACACCACCTGTTTTTTTTTTTTTTTTTTTTTTTTTTTTTTTTAACTCTGATTCATTTTAATTTCCGTTCTGCATTGCATCATGGGATGATACTGCCCATGAACCTTTAACTCAGAAATTTCCATGATTCATGTTGGTCTTTGTGTGGTTATTTTTGATCATTTTATACTAGTGAGCACTTCACTAATGCTTTCTATTTCTCGCTGTGTTTTTGTTAATAGAAAAGGCAAACAGGCTAAGATCAGGACACAGTGTACCTGAAACACAATACGCTTATTTCTTTCGGATTAACAATAACCAGTGTCTCTAAAGTTGTGAACGTTTTTGTCAACACACGATCACGTAACAGCTGAGTGATGTCAGCGCTGCTCATGTTCATCAGATTACGAGGCATTAGCTCCGATAAGACGCGCACACACTAACCTGCTGCAAACAATTCAACCGACACAAGAAGACGCTTTGACTCACCTTGGGCTGAGCTCTGCGAGGGAATGCAACCTTTGGGTCAATCTGCAGGAGAGAGTGGAGGAAAGAGAGGACGGGTTAGTGTTGTGCTGTGATACAGGGGAACCAGCAACCTGTTGCATGGGATCACACCCTGAACTCCCATTCATCATCAGAGATGGTGTAATGTATCCGTGTCATCCTGCACCCTGTATTCACCCGTCCTAAATCAGAGCAACCATGTCAAAGTCATGTCAGCTGCCACCAGAGAGAGAATCTGGAGGAAGCTGACAAAAGATTAACGTTTTGTTCTCAAATTATTACACAGTGGTGATTATCTCTTAAAATTACATGTTTCAAACAACAGGCCAGGTTCTGAATTTGTGTATTAGTAACAGCCATTTGGTACTATGTGTGTGTGTGTGTGTGTGTGTGTGTGTGTGTGTCTATCTGAATGTTATCTTGTGTGCATGTGTGTATTTTGACAGCAGTGTAGGAGCAGATGATATAAAGAGGAAAACATTTAACACCCAGTAGGGGATAAGAAAATTGAGTCATCAGATCACAGAAAAGAATGATAAAACAGATTTTACGATTTTTACTCTTGTGACATCTAATTTCCTATTGTTTTGGTTTTATTTACCCCAGTACTGAAAGATCAGAAATAAGAAATTATATTTTAAAAACAACTTTTTTTCAGAATCACCATGTCTCCAAAACAATGAAATCTGCGTCCATTACTGTTATGCAATAATTGAGAGTCAGTTCACTGAGATATTCGGAATGGAAAACAATTACAGGATTGGAGAAGACAAGGGCGCAATAGCGTGATGTAATTAAAATCAAATGGAAAAAAAAACAAATCATTAAAAATATGATTGATTGTTGTTTTATTTTTTATAGTGTGAAAGGTTACATCAGATCTGTGTGATGCAATTAAGGAACTTTTTTTTTCAATTTATTTATTTATTTATTTACTTATTTATTTATTTAAATTATTTTTATGACTTTCTGTCTTATTTGAAAGTACAGCTGAAAAAAAGAAGGTAGAGATGTAGGATGGCATGCAGCAGAGGGCCATGGCTCAGACCCTCAGTACACCCTCAACAACAACTCTCTAACACATTACGAGTTGTGCACTTTTGTTATTATTTTTTATAAGTGTTTAACAGTTGAATCAATTCCATGTCCGATGCCTGTCGATGACATCTTATTTACTTTGCACATGTGTCAGTAGTGTGGTTGCTGGTTTTTCAACCATATTTTTTAAACTAGCTGAGCAAACAATAGCAACAGCTCGGGCCCAGCCACTCCACCTCTGTGCCAAACAGCTTCAGAGAAACAGACTTACAGACCTACTGCACATTTAATTTGATGCTATTTCTTAATCACTTCAGCAGAGCAGAAGCTTCAGTCACCACTGAAGATACATGCTTCATCATCATTAATCTGCAAAATCTAAAATCTTCTATTTCATGTTGATATTGCACAAAACACTAAATCTCGGCCATGAAACTAAACTTTTTCTTATATTTAAAGTTTCAAATTCCTCTTCTATCTCTCTGTGCAAACACAAAATGTGTATAAAACAGCTGCATAGAAACACACCTAAGGTCTTGATTATTTCAGAAACAATGTGACAGTTGACTTTATTCACCCTGAAATCCTGGGCAAGAAAAATCAAAACATGTTCGGTTCAAGTGGAAAAAATGTAAAATTAGGCAAAACAACCCTTTCAAATATCATTTACAGGATTAAAAACAAGGGCACAAGCTTCAGTGTGTATTTGTGCATCTATGTACAACACAAAGGTGATGCTCGCTGTGTGTATACTGCAGTGTGTGAATGATGTAAGAGTTGCTCGTGGTCACACATGTAAGTGGAGTGTGTGTGCAGCTGTGCTCAGGTGGAATGCCTGGGAATGTCCAGTGCACCCCCAGCCTCTCTCGTCACAACCATGTGACATGTGATCTCCTGGAATCTCACACCGGCACTACAATCACAAACACACCTCACCTCGGCTCGGCTCGGCCCGGCTCGGCGAGGAGGGGAGGACAGGGGAGGACAGGGGAGGAGAAGAGAGGAGAGCCCGGGAGCGGGAGGACAAGTGTGTCCCGAAGATAGTAAAAGAGGAGGGAGAGGAACACGGAGACAGAGGAGAGGGAGCTGTCAATCAAACCACACAGACGGCAAGAACCGCCCCAATTTTGTTTGTTTGTGTTTGTTTGTTTGTGCCTCCCTCTGCTTTTGTAGTCATGACAACAACAGGAACCAATCATCCTCCTGCTTTTAGGTGATCCGGATCGTCCTCTGCCCTGCAGCTCCTGATGTTTACACCCAGGAAAAAGCACCAGCTCAACCCTTTTTTTTTTGTTCAGAATAATCTAAACTTACAACTATGAAAACAAACAACAGCAATGTGACACATAATGTGGTTGAGCCCACTGAATGTCACCAAAGATTGGAGAGAGAGCAACACCATGCCATGAGGATGCAATCATAGACAGGCTGTAAAATTGGAATTTGAGACCTCTATATTAGTCTATGCTGGTCTAATAGAGCTAGAGAACAACTAGACTACTCCACACTGTACTGCTGTTACACTAACAGATGGTGAGACAGTACAGCGCTAAGATTAGTCCGTAACCATGAGAGGGTAGAGTTGAACTACAGTAGAGAGCTAGAGCCTCTATGGTAAACCACATGCGTTTACCAGAGTAAGGGTAACAGTGTTGTTTCTACTTGAATAAGAGTCCACCGCAAGTATTTTTTTTTTCTTTTCTTTTTTCGTTTCTAGACAGCAGAGTGAGAAGACTATAGGCTAAGACTGGAGGATCAGATGCAGAGTCTACTGTTTAGTTTCTATGGTGGCTAGACTACTCTGATAGTCACCTCCGGTCACCAACCCTCCTGATGTCCAACACTCCTGTGCACATTCAAAAACAAACAGACACACACAAACAAACAAAATCAAACACATGGCAGCACACAGCACATCCGTGGGGAGGAAATTGTGGACATTAAACAGATTAAGTGGCTGTATTAATGAAATGGCTTTGTTTAGTGGAGGAAAAAATGTTGATCATAGTAAAGCCAAGAGGGTTAAGTTTGCTAAAAAAAAAATTCTGTTAATTCTCATTTGAGCTTCACTGTGCCGAGTTTGACAATGAGAGGGTGTTTTTGCAGGCATCTGATGAGAGGAGATGTCTCTTTTACTTACCCAAATTCTGAGGTTAAAGGGATAGTCTGGATTATTTTCAGTTAAGATGTATGAGGTGCTTAAAAATAGTCAGTCTATTAACAATAGTCCATGACTGACGTACCCCCAGTTTGGAGAAGCAGGCAGAAGTACCGGACAAGAAGCTCAGCAATGTACTGCTGTGGATGGCGGCGGCTTAACATATGTTAGACACCCAAATAAGGCCCACCAAAAAATGTCAATTTCATTTGAAAAATGTAAGCAGTATATGTTCTCTTCAAAGCCACCAGAACAGTAATTTGGCCTTGCAGAACCAGTGAGTTGCTGATCTCTCGCTGCCTGGACACTTTGCGTTGTGTGACTCCAGACTAACCCTTCCAAAAACAAAATTCCACAAAAACACTAACTAACTGACAGAGGCAGCCATAGTCCAGCAACGTGCATGTTCTGCGATGTAGAATAATGTTGTTTTTTTTTCAAAGGGTCTGTAAATGAATGTGATGAATAAAATACATTCAGTTCTTCATCAGAGGTTGCTGTCCAACAGCAAGATGAAGTGGTAATCACATTCCTAATATAGTGCACACTTAACACATTATTTCTTTTCCTTAGAAAACTAAAAAAATGTTTAAAATATGTTCTGCTGATCCATGCACAGCAGTACATGTATTGCCTTCCACACTGGCACTCCTGCCTGTTTCCCAAAACTGGAGGCCTGTTTGCTGCCATCTCTTAAAAGTAATACACTGACTAAGCTTAAATATATCCTATAAGAATCAAAACTATCCTGTTTAGATGTTTACCTACAAACATAATTCGTGACATCACTACTCTGCACCCAGTACAGTGTGATGTAAAAACTTAAAACCACCAATGCACCTACACGGAGAATTGACTTTTGTTTGCTAGATAAGCCATCTCTTGTATCCAACAGTTACAATTTTGAATCAAAAAATATTTGCATGTTTGTAAATTCTGTATTTCTTAATGAGAGAGAAAGGGCAAATTTTAATGAGGTAACTACACTTTTTTGGGGGGGAAAGGCGAGCACAAAATAAATTCAAAGCAGATTGTTTTATACATCATAAAACCTGTCTGAGGGGACGACTTTAACCTCCCTCTATATAAAGACATGTGAAGTCACTTTAAGGTGTCAGAGGCCTAACCTCTGTGCACTCACAGAGAGGTAACAGGGAAGAAGCTGAACGTAATACCAAGAGAGGTTTATGAAATCAGGGCAATCCCCTTTAACCAACTACATCCCAGCTATGCAACAGTTGGCCAAGCGCGCTGCCTGTCACAGCCTGAGCTGAGGACGTACTCAGAGCAACATGCCCATTGGACGGCACTCAACATCTCTGAGGAACAACTCAAGCTTGTTGACTCCAATCCTATTAGTTAGGAGAGCCACACTAATCATAGATGGGGTTATCCTGCCTTCCCCCCTTATCTTCTTTCTCTGCGCTCAGGTCAGCATGGAAATGGTTAAAGGGGGCCACAAATGTGCCTGATGCAGCTCTGCAAAGAGCTTTGTTGTAAACCTCTCCGCCATGCACCTTAGAGCTGCGATTGAATGGAAACTTTGTCCCACAAAGGTGCAGTTTGCATCGGCCGTCACTAACTTTACAGATAGCAGGAAGCTGGGAGGGCACCCAGAGGGGCAACTAACAGAGCAGCAGTTACATAAATCACAGTAAAGCCTGCCTTCCAATACTGGTCAAAACCGGGCCGCATCTGTCCTTCAACACAATAAGTACCAATAAATTCCTCTGCAGCACTGTATTTGCTCTTTAGCCTCTGGGCTGTGCAAAGCTCTGTTAATTCCAGTGCCGGAGCGTTTCAGTCGGTCACAGCATGGCACATTCTTTCAGTTGCCACTGGAGAACTTTTCTCTCCCCTCTCTAACAGGATAACCTGTTAGCATGAGAGAGGGAGAGGGAGAGGGAGAGGGGGGCAGGGTGAGCAGTCTAAAAAGGCCTACTCTACTCACCATCCAACCCCTGTGGCTGATCACTGAGCCCTCTCCACGCCAAACACACACTCTCTGAGGCCGCCACAGCCCCCACCAAACGCCACCGACACACCCAACGGCCAGCCACAGGAGGCCCTGCCGCGGCCCACGAGGCTATGTGCCGCTTGCACCAGTTAAGAGGAGAAACTTAAAAAAGGGCTTACAAAAAGAGGGACTTGTCATCCCCAGAGTCTGCCATAAATAAACTTTATAAGTGTCGGATCAAGGCCTCCACCGTGCGTGACTGTTTATGCTGTCTTGATTTCTGGTATCCAAGAAATGATTGTAAATGATGTGCATTGTTATCTTCCTTTTTTCCTTTTGTGACAGAGCCATTCTTCAACTATGAAGGGGGGGGGGGTCACTATGGAAACAAACCCCATGGCGAGTTAGTGGCGTCCAACCATGATGCCGCTACTTGTCATGGCTGTTGTGCCTGCAAGTGACACTACAGCAGTACTGGGCACTAGGAGAAGACCAAAGAAATACTTCAAACTTTCACCCTGACTAATTCCGGATTCATAAAAGATTCCCATTTCCTGCTAACTTTCTAAAGCAATCAAGCTGTTTTTCTCCCCCCCCCTCTCCATTACCTTCAGCAGCACCTCCACTCATCCTCCAAAGATTCAAGAAGGTGCATCACTCAGAGCACAAAAGGGGAAGGAAGAAATAGCCTCCCCTCATTTCAATACAGTGACTAACCCGCAGCCATCACCACTCCCACAGAGGAGAGGCGGGGGCAGTGGTCCCTATGGCTACCAACGGGCCACATTGTTCCCAGACCGGCCCACATTCATTACTGACAAAAAGACATACACACACAATCACACACACTGCAACACAGGCGATTAATGCATTTTAAGTTACAATTCACATAGGTGAAAGGGCCTGGATTTATCATGGCTACATTCACCGTTTTATCCTTCCTGAGATCAACAGGAAGCAGCACGGAGATTGTTTGTTGCTGCTTTCACACCTTGATGGTTTCAGGTTGCATTTGCCTGTTCCATTGAGAAACTTTTTGGGGAGTCAACGCTCCCCCTTGGGACAGAAAAATAAGCAGAAGGAAAGTTTTGGTTCAGTCTAAATCAAAGATTGGCAGCAGGAGCAGCTCTGTCCGGCCCCGCTTGCTTCTATGGAAATTGACACTGATTAACATTTTCTTGCCTGTTTGGCTGCAGAGAGAGCACACTCTCTCATGTGTCTGACTACCGACATGTAAAAGTGTGCCAGCGGACACGGACGTGGTTTGAGAAAAACATCAGCATAGTGGAACCTTAGTAAACATACTAAAATGTAGCAATGATACACCTCTCTAGCGGATTATTGGAAAATCCACTAATCAAACACTGAGCGATGGGATTAGTGGGTGGTGGGAAGTAAATACAGAGAACTCACTGTTTTTGAGTCCAACTCGTGCCTGGTTTGGGCCAAAACTTTATCCACGCCGGCCTGATCAACAAAGGTGACGAATCCAAACCCTCTGCAGACAGCAGGGAGGCAAAGTGTTATCAAGTGTGTCTCCTGTGATGCCAATTCCACAGGAATGTTTCCAGTCTCACTTGCATCTTT
>JAOWBC010001486.1:6065924-6080146 GCA_028566105.1 Hypoplectrus providencianus
GGGGGGGGTATTAATGACACAGAAACTGATGTTGACATGTAATGATACGTTATGAGCAGTGAGGAATCACGGAGGTCAGATAAACTTTCAGCTCCGGCAGAGAAGCCGGCCTCGCAGCTACCTCACCTCGAGCGCTTAGTAACCGGATCTCGCATCACCATACACTCCTTCACCTCGCCGTACTTGCAGAAGTACTCCTTCAAACCCTCTGGGAAACAACCAAACAAAGTGGGGAGAAGACACTGATCAATCAAGAGGTTAACAAGAAATGACAACTTTTTTAATACAAAAGTCGAAAGGGGTTTGGCTGCAGAGAAAACAACTTTCACACTCTGCTGTGATTTCCTCCACCAAACTTCATGCATTTTTCAAGATAACATGACCTGTGACCAGAATTGAAAAAAAAAAAACTTTCAAGTGTGAAATAATTTCAACTTAATTTTTTTTCATCTTATTACAGACTTTAACTGCATTTCATGCTTTTTAATAAGGTTTTAAGAATCAGTCATTCAGCTTATGGTAGTTATGAATGGATGCATTCATTCTGGAGCAGTTTTACATACTCAAAACTAAAAAAAAAAATTAAATAAACAAACAAATGCAATATAAACAAATAGAAAAAAATTAAGAAATAAGGCTTTTCAAATAAGTTTCTTTTACTTCAATCTGGTCCATGCCAGGATTTCTAAACACATAGTGGCATTTAGTGGTGGAAAAGATTTACCTTGTGTTGTTTGCCAGCTGAGTCCACCTATGAACATTTTGCTGTGGGAAAAAAAAAGAGAAAAAATATAAACTTATATATATATATATATAGTTACATATTCACCAAGAGATGGTTCGGTCAGTTTAATATTTATAGGCCAACACAGTGAAAGAGTTTGAAGAGTAACCCTGGAGGTAAAGAAGTCAGAATTTGAGAGTGTCTCATCTGATTTGAAATGAAGGCTCTCTGTGTGGAGGTGTGTGAGTCTGGCTGCGCACCACAGCCCCTTCGCAGAATAGCCGGTTTGTGTCTGAGAGGTAGGAAAAAGAGTTATTTTAAAGTTAGTTTTTCTTTACCAGGGGTCGTGGGGGGAGTCCGTGGTGGACAGGCTGCTCTGGCTCCCTTCCGTTTCCATTCCGTGTCCTCGCTGTGTGTTGTGTGAGTGCTGCGTGTATCCGAGCCGAGCCGTGCGGGAGAACAGGCGGAGAGTGAGTGAGAGGAGCTGGGCGGGTTTGGCCCGGGGTGACAGAGAGGGGAGCGGGCCAGATGCAGGCTGGGACAGACTCCACCTCCTCCTCCAGTCACTCAGTCCCGCTGCTGTCTCTCTCTCTCCCTCTCATCCCACCATCGAGGCACGCGGCCCCGGCGCCAAGGCTACGGCTGCCAACCACGCCGCTTCCGCTTTAGCCTTTCAAAATAAAAAAAAATAAAATAAAATAAACCTGAGGGGCGCGTTTTTCAGAGGCAACAAAGACATTTCAAAATGTAGGTGCACGTACAAAAAGAAAGATATTAGAAATGACCACGAAGAAAAAAAAATCACTATAAAGATACAAAGATGGACCATAAAGAGAAACAACACAACTAAAAAGTTACACAAAATGACTTCAGCGATACAAAACAACCAAAAAATATGCAAAATTACTAAAAAAAAAAAAAATAATAATAATAAAAAAAAAATACTGCTACAGACAAAAGTAACTACAAAAGACCTGAAACTACTAAGAAATGACAAAAAACAACTACATAAAGCTCTCAAACTGACCACAGACAGACTTAAAAACCACCAAAATATATGAAATGACGGAAACTAGACACAGAACAATTAAAACAGAGCAAACGACTGTAAAATATGTGTCTTGCTCCTATGTAGTGAGGTCTTTTGCCAAGAGGCCCATTGTTTCATAATCCATCTAAGACCAGTGATATGTAGTAGCTAACATATAAAGGTTTTATGGAAATCATGCAAGTTTCTGTAATATATAAACATCTGGATTTTACATTTAAATCAAAGATATTTTAAATGAATCTGGAAGTTAGCGTAATGAAGTCCCTTAGATTTTTTATGTCGATTACTATTTTCAGATGAGCGACAATCTACGTTTATAAAATAATAATAGGTATACAACTTGCTAATTGTCTGCAATGATGCTTAATTAACTTGTCCTAACTTTTCACCTGCCTTAAATATAAACATTTCTTTCATTGATGGTTTGGGTTAGTGAAATAAAAGGACAACACCAAAGCACCAAATTCCATTTTATTTCAAATGGGAAATGTAATTATAAATTTAAAAAATTTATTCAAAACATTAAATTAAAAGTACACTATGTTAATTGTATTTTTTGATTATATTTTTATAACAATGAATTTTTTAGTGCATGATTTTAAAAAAGTAGCTTTGAAACTGGTGTTTCACAATAATAAAAACATTATTCATAAAGACAAAATATATTTCACAAAAAGCGCCTGAACTGGAAGAAAGACTTTATTATGAAGAGAGAATCTAATAACTTCCGGTCACTTTCGGGCTAATTGTACTTGACTTGACATAGTCCAGATAAAGTGTTAATAGGCAAAATTTACGGTTACAAGAACTAATTTGCATTTGTGATAGTTAGTGGTGAGTTGTTTTTAAAAAACAAAAGCGGAAAGATTACAATGAAGCCTTGCAGAAATGTATGACACAGTATGAGACATCACGTGTAAATGCAATACATGTATTTGTCAGGAGATTAAAATCATGTGCTATTAATTCAATCGATTAAAAATTATATAATAGACACAACTTTTAATTGACCACGTTGACCTTACTAAATGTTGTGGTGTCCATTAGTGTTAGTGGAAAAGTTAGACAAGTCAAACACAAATTGATCATTTTCACAACTATTGGCCAACAGAAATGACTTATCATTCCAGTAGCAGCTGCAAACAATATAAAACCAACATGAGGTAGTGTGGTTCTTTATACACTCACACACGTCTGTGGTGTGTCTGCAACAACTTTAACAATCCTTCCAATTCACCAGTGGGCTTCTTGTTAATTATCTTACATGAATGCATTTGAAGAGATGATTTATTTCAGTGTCCTGGTTTGAAGCTGGGTATTATAAGCAACAATATGTTTGTCTGTGTTAATACACCTTCCATATTGCAAACCGGCTTATGTGATGTGGTATAACAGGAGGTTTGTATGCTGTGTGCTCATTCTGCTGGGGTTTAAGTATTTAATTAGTACCAAAGCCAGCTCCAGCTAATCTTCTCAACACTGACTCAACATGTGACCAATGTTAAGGCCAATCAATAGCCCGAGCAACTCAAAGACAGCTTTAACTTATGCAGAGTGTAAAATGGGTGCTGTCCTGCAAGAGGCTCAGAGTTTGGTGCAAAGTTTGAAAAGTCTCCAGAAGTGGAACACACTTAGAGTGCTGGTTATGTCTCCAAAACAAACACAATCATATCAGAGCCACGCTGCAAGCTCAGAGTGTGTGACCCAGGATGTTTGGGCACAGATTTAGATTTGTGATTGTCCTCTTTAACAGTTTATCCTCAGTGAGTGCTGCCGCCAGTGTCCTGCCTGCACACACAGGCCTACTCTATCCTCTGCAGATGAGCAGATGAAGCTCTGGAAGTGGGACAGGGGGCTATTTGGACAGGAATTAAGGGGTGTGTTAAATTTCTGCATGCATGATCAATGGGGTTGAATGGTGGGGACGGGGCTGGAGGGAGGAGGGCACTAGGCTGAGGCAGAGAAAAAGAGCGAGCTAGCGGTGAGAACACAGACAGAAGCAGCCAGCAATGGCTCACTAATGAGAGATGGACAGTGTGGATTGTATCTCATTATCAATCAACATAGCTTTGAGTTCTCTGGAGAGGGAAAATGCAAGCCCTAATGTGTGCTGCATGTGGTCCATTTTGATAAACCAGCTTGTGTGGTGGAGCATTAGTCACTGCGGTATCTGAGCTGTTGGAAATCCACACACATTGCCCTCTGTCCGTTTTGGTGAGGAGTTTCCTCTGAATAGTACAATGGGACTTAATTACAGGTCAGTGGCATGTCTCAGGGAGATAGAGGGAGCTCTGTTACCCTTCCAAATACAGTATAATGCCATCTTCCCAAGGGTGGGGTGGGGTAACAAGAGCTCTACACAAAAAGGTGCTGATAGGCTGAACCTGAGAATGGTATAAGGTGATCCAGGCAGAGAAAGTGAGCGTTTTACACTGAAAGAGAGAGAAAAGATAAAGGACTACATTAACTCTCAAAGGTTTTCTCCCATTCACTTTGGCCTCCTTCCTTTCCACACCACTTCCAACTTCTCAGTACTGGTAACTTTTTTGACAAAAAAAAAGGGGATCAAAGACAAAGACAAAAATGGTATAAGGTACAACATTCTGATGTTAACATTACATGTAAGGGCAGATGAAAAACAACAAACACACACACTGTTGCCTTTATAAAAAGAATAAAACAGCTTGCACTGCACTAAATGTACTTTGTACTTGCATCAGGTTGCATTTATCCTGCCAAATCCATCAAGCAACTCCACAAAGTGAACAAAGATGTGGTTTTGTGGAAATGAGTGGGAACAAAGATTAAACCATGGACTGCATAATAAAAATATAACCATAATAACAATAATATATCCATGTATTAGTCAACCACAGGAATATAGATCAAGTCATATGTACATATGGCTGTTACAAATAGGGGAATATAACTATGAACATTCATGGATGATTATTGAAAGCACCTATCAGAAACAAGGCCAGGGGTCCAAAGTGTCAGGGCCCCTCAGGCCTTCACCTGTAAAATGTCACTGTGATAGGAACATCTACCAACAAAAACTTTAGAGACACAAAATGACTACAAATACAAACAAAATAACAAAAAAAATTAAATAATGTCAAAAACACAAAATAGACAAAAAAGCCCTAACAAACAACACAAAATAACCCAAAAGACATACAAAGCAACTAAAAAGAGACATAAAATTACCAAACAAACAACAAACACAACACCACACAAAGTTGTGACATGACTTTACAGGGCTATTTTTCTCTGGAATAAGTATGTTTACTTTTAAACTTAAATGAAAACGTTGTTACATTAAGCATAAGTACAGGAGTTTTAGTTATTGTAGACTATTCCTACACTGTGGTTTAATACTACTAATAAATAAATGAATGGGGTAATTCTTCCTCCATTGCATGCAACACATGCTAACTAGTAACACAGTAAAAAATAATATTTTAAAAAAACTGAATAACATATGTTCTCAGAAGTGATTTAAAGAAGACTTTAAAAAGCTGTCAGGTTATGCTACAACAGCCCCTAATGCTAAGCACAGGGACTCATGGTGAAACCGGGTTGTTCAGAGGTGAACATGACACAACAGCGCTCTCTAGTGACAAGTAGGACAGATCAAGCCACATTTCTGCTCAGAGTATCTAAAGGTGTACCTCATTGTTACATTTTAACCACATGCTTTAAAATTGTAGTTTGGAATTTACATGTTTCAAACAAAAGGACCAGAAGAGCCTCCCTGTGTGTCCAAATGATCTGTTTTTACATTGAAATCAGAAGTATCTACATATATAAAATGCCATGTGCATTTTCTCTTATGTTGTCTTTACTTGTCGTCTTTGTGTGCTTAAAGAGCTGATCTGTTGCCTCTGCATGCATGCATGCAACTGCAAAATCCCCTCGTGTTTATTTATTGTTTTTAGCGTGCACTTTGGCCACTGTTGGGGACTGAGGGAGAGGGGACAAAGTTCACAGGGCGCATGTAAGGAGGAGGGGGTGAAGAGGAGGAAGGTTAAAAAAAAGAAAATTGACCTTTGAAAGCAAAACAGCAGGTGGAGAGCTAAAACCAGGCAGCTCAGGACACATCAGGAGGAAATATAACACTGGGAAAATGAAGGTATATGCTCTTTTATCTGAAGAGGGACCACAAATATAATGAGGCCCAACGCTGCCTGTCCGCCTGTCGTTTGCGTGTGCACATGAGAGCGGTGTTTGTTTGCGAGGCGGCAGCGAGGTAAGCCATCAGAGCAATGGAAGAGAGGATAGAGGACAGGGCCGGGGCGGCAAAGGGGAAGCCGAGCCGTCTGACCGCCCTTCAGGAGCAGCTGATCTGGGCCCTGCTGGGGTCAGGGCTGTCCCGGGACGTCCTAGTCCAAGCCATAGGGGAACTGGAGCGAGACAGGGTGAGTTCTGGTGCCGAGAGGGGAGAGAGAGGGGATGGAGAGAGCTCTGAGGAAGGAGAAATGGATTTCCCACCTCCTATATTCCGAGAGCTGGAGAAGCTTCCCCCAGAGGAGACGGCCAAACTGAGGGCTGAAGTTGACCAGCTACTGCAGTAAGTAGATCCCAAAGCTCCAGAGGAAAAACAACCTCACTAACTGCTATACTCACACAGCCATTTATCTGTAGGTGTAGATCATATCTCAGAAAGGCTTGACCACTTCATCAACACTTTTTTTTTTATTTCCTCTCCTGTATATCTAAACTAGGCCACTGAGAGTTGAAACAACAGCTTTCTAACATTTTCTTTTATCCTTCTTAAGCTTGGTCCCCTTTCTCTTCATCAAATCCTCCCTCCTTCTCCTGCTTCTCTGTCTGCCTCTCTCCCTCTCTTCAATCTGGCTTCTGAGGCGAATTTAAAGAGGGTTCCTCCTTTGCTAGTTACTAATTACCCACCCCATCATTATTCTCTGGCCATTTCTTAATAAATAAGCTACATGCATAGGTGAAGATTAATGGAGTAGGGCTGGTCCTGTGAGGTGATGTTTACACAAGGCATGAGTGATCTTTCTACATCATTTTGGGCATGTTTTCTTTTCATATATGATATACACTGTCTGCACATTTATGGACACGTAACTGAGAGGAATTCGTGTTTTTTTTTTTTTTTAAGTTTTAAATACTATAACTTTCATTACACTCAACTGTCTAAAGCAATACCTAAAGATTTTTTGTCATTATTAGTAAAGGCAGAGTTTAAAAATGATGTTTATTCTATCTGTCTCTGACCTGACAGTTAGAAAGCGTTAAATTAGGCTTCATAAACCTTTTACATGTTTTTCCCCTCCACTGATCTGAAAGCGCTGGACTTTGCCCCTGTGTGCTTTCTCTTATCTCTCTCTGTCAACAAGCCTCTCTCTACTTCCCTCTGAGTGGCCATGTTTTATGTCTAATAAAAGTGCTAAGCACTTTTCTAGAAAGAGTTCAACTGTTACAAATATCCAGACATATTGTCGAAAAGAAAAAGGGATTCACTACTGTCAAATGAATAAAAATGAATGTACGGTGAATAATAATGCTCTAAAATGCGTTTGTGTAATAGGGAAGATCCCTGGCATGTTGCTAAAATGGTGAAAAGCTACATGCAGCAGCACAACCTCCCACAGAGAGAGGTGGTGGAGTCCACAGGACTCAACCAGTCCCATCTCTCCCAGCACCTCAACAAAGGCACGCCCATGAAGAACCAGAAGAGAGCCGCTCTGTACACCTGGTACGTCAAGAAGCAGTGCGAGATCAGCCAGCGTGAGTACAAGGCCATCAGTTCTGATTTCAAATATGGGGGGAAAAAGGGGGGAAATAAAAATAGAGAGAGAGAGAGAGAGAAAGATATAATTCTCTTTTAGAATTCACCAATGCCAAACATGGCCTTGCATCTGCTGAGGAGCAGGGAGAGGAGACCAAGAAAGGACGGAGGAACAGGTTCAAATGGGGTCCAGCATCCCTGCAGATCCTCTTCCACGCCTATGAAAGACAGAAGAACCCCAGCAAGGAGGAGAGAGAGGGGTTGGTGGAGGACTGTAACAGGTGAGATCTGGTGACCATACATGGGGAAAAAAAGGAATAAAAAAATGTCACTTTGGCCCTATACCCAAATACTGTGCCATACTAGTGAGGTCGGCCTTTTTTTATGATCATTAATGCCACTAAAATGTTACATAATGTAAAATGTGAACAAAATTTTCACATTACCTTTGTTGCTAATTTTGGCTTGAGATAAACTGGCTTAAAACATAAAGTACTTACCAGGAAGAGTGGGATGTCTTTTAGTACATCTAAACTGCACAGAGACTCAAAACAAACACATGTTCAATGTTAATGTCCACAGTTTTCATATAACTTGCAAAATAAATATCATGCTATATTAAAGAAGACTTAAAACAAGTGATTGAGACTGTTACATCATTAAGGAAAGGACTACTAAGGTAATATATCACATGAGAATTAGGCTCATTTTCTCAAAGACATCTATACAATTAGACTTCTTTTTACAACCAGTAGAGTCTCCCCATGCTGGCCATAAGAAGGAATTCAAGTTAAGGGCACTTCTGCTTTGGCTTCAATTTTCTGACATGGAGGCTACATCCACTTATTTTACACGGTCTGCCCCCTCAGGGCAGAGTGTCATCAGAGGGGGGTGTCTCCCTCCCAGCTTGCTGGCCTTGGCTCCAACCTGGTTACTGAAGTCCGGGTGTACAACTGGTTCGCCAACCGCCGCAAAGAGGAGGCGTTCCGTCACAAACTGGCTCTGGACACACCTTATTCCAACCAATCTGCCTCCTCTTCACACCCCAACCTTCCACAGAGTCCTGAACAAGGTAATACCCTAATAATGTTCAGAGAGTGGTGAATCGAAATCCAAGAGTGAAATCAAAACTGCCTCCTTAAAGATGAAGCGAGTCGGGGCTCTGCTGAGACAGGGCTGGACTCGCCTATGCTGGATCTCATGCATTATGTGTCTTGTTGATCTTTTGGTGTACTCATCACCCAGTTCCTGTAGCACCTGAACAACCCTTGACTGTGCAGGTACCAATGTTCATAGTCTTCTGTACCTCATGCTGCAATTGGAAGCCATCAACCAGTGTGTGTGTCAAGTATGAACCTGATAGTGTTTTAGGGCCTGATTTTCTGTTTTTCCAGGTGTGAAATACAGCCAGCAAATTCTTTGTGATGCCGTGAGCTCGGCCAGAGGAAGCGTAGGGGAGAGAGTGGGACGCCTGGTGGTCAGCCCTATCCAACTGGAGCCCAGCCACACACTCCTGGAGACACATAACCCCAAGCTGGTGAGAGCATGAGCCATGGTTCTAGATTACACTTTTAAATATCTATATGCACTGCTGCTATACTTACCATGCTGTCTTCTGGTTGGTCTCAGGTGTCCAGCGGTGGCACACTGCCCCCAGTAAGCACTCTGACCTCGCTGCACAGTCTGTCTGCCTCCCCTGCATCCTCACAGGGCCTCATCATGGCATCGCTGCCCAGTGTCATGAGCCTGGGGGAGTCCTCACTTCTCATTGGTATCATCGCCTCTCTAGTTTCTCTCTTTTCTAAATGAATAAAAAAGATGAATTCAGAGAAGAGTATCCTTTGATTAACAGGTTTAGCCTCCACGCAGCCTCAGACTGTGCCTGTCATTAACAATGTGGCCGGAGGTTTCACCACACTGCAGCCAATCTCGTTCCAGCAGCAGCTTCACGCCTCTCCCCAGCAGCCAATACCACACCAGCTCCAGAGTCACCTTGGGGCCAATCCCTTCATGGCAACCATGGCACAGCTGCCATGTCACAGTAAGGGCACCACTACATACGGGCAAATCAAACATGTTAGGCTGTGAATTCATAATCCATCTGTCCCTCGTTAACAGTGTACAACAAGTCAGATTCGCCTCAGTATCATTCGTCCAGTCTGCTGTCTCAAGCCATGGTCATTGCTGACAGCAGCAGCCTGGGGACGCTGACCAGCCTCACTGCTGTCAGACAGGTAGCTGGCTCTAAGGGCTTGGTTGCACTGTTGAAGCACAAGTTCTTCTTTTTTGGTAAAGCTTGTCTTTGATTTGTGATTTGGTAGATTCTAACAGCGGATCCTGAGGAACAGACAGACCCGCCTTTACAAGAAGACTCTCTACACATGCAGCCGCACACACCTGTGCCAGGTACACAGCTGTAAATACAAGTTTACTCACCCACATCTGCACCCTACAAGAACATCTTAGGTATCGTGTCCATTTCAGAGTAACCTCCTACCTGTAATTTATTTTTTAAAAATGTTGGGTTTTTTTTTTTAGAATATATCCATATCTCCATTCAGTGTGACAATTGAGCCCTAAACCAGTTGATTTGAAAAGTTGAAGCATTCTGAAATGTTTTGTTGGAACCGACAATGGCTAATTAAACTGTATCTTTAGCTACATATCATGCTAATGAAAATTTTAAACGTGCAGTATAACATTTTAGGAAACCGTTTATTTTCTTTCTTGTGGATTCTCTTATTGCTTCTTGTTTGAGTCTTCACACTTAGCTAAGTGACTGCTGGCTTAACAGACAGGCATAATTGTGGAATTACTGATCTCATTTGACTCTTCATTTCTCAAGAAAGCTATTAAGTGTCTTTCCTTTGCATGCACTTTATATATGAGTAAAATAAATTCACTGGGTGCAACATTTTGTTTTGCAATAACACAAGTATAGCATCTGAGATAAAAAGAAATGCCTTTGGTTTTAGTGTAGTATAAAAGCAACCTCATAAACTCGAGTTTGTAGCAAAGGAGAGGCAAAAAATAAACAAAACCAAAGAAAGAATCACATTATTTTTCAAGTACTTAATAAAAAATATAATTTTTTGACAAAGCTTTCTCAAGCAGACTGCCAAATAAAATTTTTACTATTTGCTTCCGTTAGTAGTTATACATGTGGCCTTGGTCCTCTTCATAGTTTCTATATTCCATTTAAATAGATTTTTGTTGATTAAAGTGTGCAGAAGTGTGTGAGCACCAGTAGATGTAGATGTCTGTGACTGAGGTCTTCTTGTAGCACTTATATGCTCACCGGCCCTATTATTAGGTACACCTGCTGCTCATTAATGCATCCAGACTCATGGCAGCAACTCAATGCATTCAGACATGAAAAAATGGTGCAGCAGGTTGTTGGTCCGAGTGTTTCATAAACTGCTGATCTCCTGGGATTATCACATGCAACCACCTGTAGGGTTTACAGAGAATGGAACAAGAAAGACAGATATATTCAGTCACTCAAAATGCCCTGTTATTGCCAGAGGTCAGAGGAGAATGGTCAGACTGGTTCAACAGTAACTCAAACAACCGCTCATTACCACCAAGGTCGACAAAAGAAGCAGATGAGCTACAGCAGAGGAAGACCACGCAGGGTACCTCCTGTCTGCTGCAGGAAACAGGGCCACAATTTACCAGGCAAACCAAAATTGGACAATAAAAGATTAGAAGATACGTTACCATTTTTGAGGAGTCTGGATTTCTGCTGTGACATTCAGATGGCAGGGTCAGAACTTGGTCTAAACAACCATAAAACATGGATCTGGTGTAATAATGTGGGGACATTATCTTGGCACACTTCGTACTGATTAAGCATGGTTTAAATTACTTGATGACCACAGTGTAGCCATGTTCTGGGTAAGAATTAGGGCAGTTCTCATCAGTTTTACTTCAAGGGACAGACTATTTTACCCGATACATGAGCAGGAACCGAAAGAAGACAAACACCAAATGTCCTACTGTAGCACCAAAAGAAATTAAATAAGTATTATATAAACGTGTAACTGCTCTCATCCCTGCCTGTTATGCTCCTTAAACACTACACATATAAACCCCTGAAGCTGCCTGAGGTGTCTTTGTGGTTTATTTCCCTCTCTGCTGTAAAGAAGTCAACAGCTTGTTTTGTTTTGGTTTTTTTCAACAGCTTCCTCTGAGAGCCTGGAGCTGTATCCTGCGTCTCAGACAACAGAAAGCCATCAGTCTCACCTGCTCTCGCCTTCACCAACAGATATCAGCTCCTACATCCCTACACAAATGGTCTCTACCGCACAGTAGAAGTGTTTGGGACCGTAGTTTCTCATACCCATCAGCTGGATGCAGGGGGTTTTGGATGGTTAGCTACCTCTGGTGAAAAGTTCAGTGGCCACAAGGACGATTCGACTTTGATGCTTCAAAGACTCTCTGAAATCCTTTACAACTGTAATATGAACAAGGAATGACATTAGAGAAGATTCACTTTTGATAAAACAATCAACTGAAAAATCAACAGTGTATTTTTATTAAAATGTTTAGAAAATTGTACATTTGGTTGAAACTTGTAACCCGCATGTTACCTGCCTTTTTTTTTATGTCACTGGTTTGAAATGCTTTTTCACAGTAATGAGTATCTTTCATGACAAAGTAAAAAAAAAAGATTTTTAATGAAAAAGAGGGTTTGTCTTTATAATGTACACCTTAGCTGTATTTTCGGCATGTTCTGAAACACACAGCTTTCTAAAATATACTCAAATCTTTTGGGAAATATATTTCAAGCTTGGGACAGCAAGTGAAAGAATGATCACAAGAAATTCAGTTCAAAGCTTCTTCATCTATGTGTCGCTTCTTTTTCTTTTTCCGTTTTACCATAACTTGTGTGTTTTCCTGCTCTGAGTCCCCATGCTCACAATCCCTGTGACTGACTGACTGATTAACAGGAGAGCCTACAGAGTCCAACTGCTCACTCTCTTCTTTAGTCTGTTTCCTCTTTTTCTTCTTTTTCACAACATGGCTCTCCTCTCCCTCTGCTGTTTTCTTCTTTTTCTTGATTATTTCCAAGCAGGGAGACTGGACTGAGGGAGTGGAGAGTGTGGAGGTCATTGATGATGTGGCCAGGAGATCTTTAACAGACACTGCTGCCTCCCTTAGCCTCGTTTCCATCTCACTGTCGCTGTCACTGTGACCGACAGAAAAATGTGTTAATAGTGTTAAGAAACTAATACAATTCTTTGAAAGCAAAATAACAACAACCTTGAGCTAGGAGCAGGCTGACGCCTCACAGGGGCTGGAGGATCATCAGCTGTGTGTCCCGGCACTGACGTAGAAAACAGACGAAAACCTAGAAGAAAAAAAAAAAGAAAAAAAAACATGGATAAACTTCCAATTATAAAGAAGAAAACTGAATTCAACTAGGAAAGCACTCTGAGAGTGTCAGTTAAGCAATACCAAATTGCAAAATTGAAAGATTACATTGAAAGCATCTATTTTGGGCGAACACTGAGAAATTCGTATCTCTGTTGTGTAGACTGCAGTGCTGGCTTCAGCCTCAGTGTGTTTTTCTAATTTGTTTAATTCTATTTATTAATTTGTCATCTCTACTGCCAACTCAAAAGTAAGACAATGTAGAACAGATCAGATCAAGTTGAATAATAACAAAAGGACTTTTAAAAAAAAAAAAACACACAGAACATCATCAATGTGACATCCACTTGATGGCAGCAGTAAGTGAAGGTAACATGGTTACCTACACAATATAAACATGAAATCTAAATTTCAGATGGTGTTCTGGTTCACCTGTTCCTTGCCCTAATATACATGTCTGAAAATTTCATCCAAATCCGTACCATACTTTTTGAGTTATTTTGTGTGCAAACAGGCAGATAGACAGAAAAGCAAGCAAGCTAACACCGGCGAAAACAAAACCTCCTTGTTGGAGGTTATATCTGAAGCAAAATGAAAAACCACCTCACCTTCATCTTCATCTTCACCATCAGCAGCAGCACCTTTCACAGATTCCGCACAGGACAAAGTTTCAGTCTTCATCACTGTAAATGAACTGACAGTAAACAGCACAATACAGGTCAGGTGTAAAAATATGTGTATTTTTTTCCCCTCACAGAATTAGAAGAATATTGCATTTAAATGTTTGATATATCTACACAGTCCAGGACTCACTAATTACTTTAATTTTTGCAGGGGCCAGAAAACAAGCATCTTTTTTTGGTGGCCAGTTTTAGTTGCGCTGTTTTCCATATAGAGTTATGAAATATAAACAACTGAGATTTAATACAATGTAAACAATGTTTGGTGTACAAAACGCAGAACTACTGAATTTAAGAGAACAATTTGCTGTAGTTACAGAAGATACATATGTTATATACTATACACCTGCTTAACACCTGATTAACACAAATATCTAGTCAGCCAATCACATGGCAGCAACTAAATTCAGGCAGACATGTAGACATGGTGAAGACATCTTAATGAAGATCAAAGCGGGCATCAGAATGGTTAAAAAAAATTGGCATGGTTGCTGGTCTGATTATCTTTAGGGTTTACAGAGAATTGTCTGAAAAAGAGAAAATATCCAGTGCGCCCAAATGCCTTGTTGATGGCTGAGTTCAGAGTGGTCGGACTGGTTCAACAGCAACACAAAAATCCAATTGTTACCACTG
>JAOWBC010001486.1:6095844-6106454 GCA_028566105.1 Hypoplectrus providencianus
ATAAGTGAAAGTTATTTTCTCTGGGTAAACATATATGAATTCTATCCCTTTTTAAAAGCAAATACAAAATGGCAGCATATTATATATATTGTGTTGGCAATATATATAAGAAATAAAGACATACATTCTGTATGTACGGCCAAACCCATACATTTTTAATATAAATCTTAGGTACACTCATTAAAATTACTCTTTTAACCCATCATTTCTATTAAATTGGCAATTAAAATATTAAATATTAGATTTACCCAACTTACCTAAAGATCCAGACAGAAAACATTTATAAAAAATGTCCAGGAAATGTGTTTTTTCTACTTGTTCTATACCTGTTATGAGTAGGAACCACAAAACCAAGCATGGACCAAAAAGTTTAAAGAAAGCATAGAAACACACAAACTATCCTTAGCTCCCTCTCAGCTGTTCACAGGGAGTGATAATGTTGTGGTGTAGGAAGAGGTTGAAGGTGCTCTCATTAACATGGCAACAATACATTTATATCATGCCGCCCAGGCTCCACAGGAAATACAGGAATTTCTGGCCTGGCAGCAGGACCTGGACAGTGATAACAAAAGTCCCACGCAGGCCAGACCCACCATGTTCAGGTGGCAGGGGGCGGCCAAAGAAGTCTTTGTGTCCGGCTCTTTTAACAACTGGGCCACCAAGATCCCTCTGAACAGAAGGTACTTTGACTCCTGTTGCTTCACAGCATTGTGCATCCTGGATGTGTGGGAACTGATGGAAATGTAACACATGTTTGTCTTTTTTAAACCAAGTCAGAAAAACTTTGTGGCTATAGTGGATCTACCGGAGGGGGAGCACCAGTACAAGTTCTGTGTAGACGGTCAGTGGACTTTGGATCCTACAGGGGTGAGTTAAAGCTCAAATTATAAAGATAGTCCACTTTTTATATAATATATAACTCATACACACTAATAGACTTGTGTTTTTCCATGTCATGTCAGTGCAAATGCTTTCTTTCTACTTTCGTGTCTGTATCAAATTTCTGTTTACCCTCTCTGCCAGGCTGTGATGACGTCTAAAACTGGCACAGTTAATAATGTCATCCAGGTGAAGAGCAGTGACTTTGAGGTGTTTGATGCCCTCAGGATTGACTCAGAGGATTCTGCAGACATCTCAGGTACTGGCAGCTGTATTCATTCATTAATTTCACAGTGTTTAAATAATTATATTAAAAAAAATAAAATGTAGGCAATTACCATACTTGTATTACACTGGGGTGGGTGATCAATGTTAATGTTCAATTCTGATTTTGGCTTCCAGTGATTTTAGCACAAAAAAAAAGATAAAAGGTTATTACAGTATTATTTTTTAATTTGATATAGTAATTTATTTATTTATTTATTTTAAATTTCTACATTTGTTTTACATTTGTTCTTGTTTTTCAGGTGAATTGTATTTTAAATGCAGAATGTTCCCAAAGTCCCTGAGCAATCGTGTTAAAACAATTGTGATATCAGTATTGAGAAAAATAATATTTATTTTATGATTTTCATCAGCAGCCCCTGTGTGTCATATCATGTTAGCAGAAAAGCCATTGCATATCACCAAGTCTGATTAATTCCAACGTTTTTGAACAATGTCCGATTATTTTCACTTATTCACTGACATCTTGACCCTTCTTGCCCAGACTTGTCCAGCTCTCCTCCTGGCCCCTACCTACAGGATGCATATGTTATCAAGCCAGAAGACAAGATCAAACAGCCTCCCATCTTACCCCCCCACCTGCTGCAGGTGCTGCTCAACAAAGACACAGGTGTCTCTGTAAGTACAGGCTGGAATACACACTCTTTTCTATAGAGAGCCGACAAAAGGACACATTTTTGTAGGCCAATCTGGAACTACATTCTCTATTGTCTCTGTTGAGAATTTGTCTATGGGATTTTTGCGTTGGATTTTGAGTCATTGCAGAAAATTAGCTAAGTGGTAAACGCGTTTTGGGTGATTAAGCAAATAAACACCCTTTAATGATTTTTGAAGTGTTAATGCAGCCGACAAAAGTAAAAAATAATAAAAAGCTAACACTATGCTGTAGTGAACTACACAACAGTCACGTGACTTGATTGTGACAGCTGTGTTGCTACAGACAGTCTTTAACAAGCTAACCTGTGGTTTTGGTAAACTAGTGTATCCATAGCCAAATAAATAATTTATTAACATTATGTACAATTTACAAGAGTTTGTAAGTGCACTGAAAATAAAAAAGAGTTCCTGTCAGTGTCAGCATGATAATGTTTTTTTGTAATTAAAATTTCATTGATTTTTATATCTTTTCCAAAAGATACAAGCAAGATTGTAATAGTAAAGTAACAACAGAAGAAAAATGACAAGAAATAAAAAGGCAGAAAACTTATTTATGGTTTTTACATGCTGTCAGTGGGGATGTGTGAATTACATTTAATTACATTTAATTTCAGGCATCTAACCAAAAACAATGAGTTTGAGAGGTTAGACCCCAGGGTGCCAAAATGCTAACTTACTTTTAAGAACTAACTCCTGTGATGCCCTATGGCGCTCAGCGCTGTAGAAACCTGTTACCACCACATGCAGTCAGTGAAATCCCTCCTCTCTCTGAATCCTCATCAGTGTGACCCGACGCTGCTTCCAGAGCCCAACCATGTGATGCTCAACCACCTGTACGCCCTGTCCATCAAGGTAACAAATCTGGTTTTTAATGTGTTCACTCACACTTTGCCTTAATCGCTGTGGTAAAGCAAATTTAATTTACTTAATTCTTTCATTATTCAATGTGTTATTGCTGTCAGTCACATTGTCTTGCCTATACTCTCAATATTATTCTAAATTTTAATATAAAATCTTGGCAAAAGTTTCACAAATTGTGCCGAATCAATATAAGCATTGGTTATAAAATGTATGATCTTGTCTTTGTGTTTTAGGACGGGGTGATGGTCCTCAGTGCAACACACCGATACAAAAAGAAGTATGTGACCACTCTTCTCTACAAGCCAATATAATCCACGTTATCCAGCATCTTATTTTGCTAGTAATTCATCTGGTGTTATACACAGTTTAGATTGATTTGTTGAATCTGTTTGTATGTGTTTTTATGGATTATTTGAAAGTTAAGCTTGCTGCACATTGTGACCAATTGAACCATAACCTACTATAACCTAGATCTCTTTTCTTATAAGCATCAATGAAAAAACTGAGAGACATGAGAGCAGGTGAATGTTTTTGATATTTTCTTTCACACCTCTTTTGACCCAGATTTTTAGTTGATATAGAGACCAAACACATGTTGCATAGGCCAAAGTCTTGTGTGTTGCCTTATTTATACTGTATAAGTGACCTGGAATTATAACAAACTGTGGCTGGAAACATTTGAAAGGGTTATGTAGAGATAAGCACAGCTGCAGCCTGCGCTGCACAAGTTCTCCCTACGTGAGCAAACACACATGAGGACACAGAGAGGTTTAATCCAACTGAACTTGCCTGTTTTATTCAAACCAATTCATTTGTACAAAATCAAACTCCTTTTACATTCTATTTTGTGTAAAGATTACAAAGAAATTAAAATATAAAAGAAATCTGTCATAAATCAGACGTTTTCTCATGTTCTTTTGTGGGTTGTATAACTCAGTTGACGCAGTGAACTTTGGGATCCACGTTCTTGTTTTCCGGGTTGTACCCGGTCTGAGCAAAGCAGTGAGCCGCCACCCGGTCGCACTCACACACAGCAGCCTGGCACTTATTGTTGGTGGCTGCAGAGACAGAGAAGAGTCAGGATACGAACAGAAGCTGCTCAGCAACAAATCATGAAGTGTCTGTCTGTGTGGGGAGACTGTCTGTGTGTAGTGTAGGTATTCCCAACTGCTGCATTCCTACCTGAGTTGGAAATCTGTAAAAGCACGTGAATTTTATTGTGGTGTTTTTTATTATTTGGATTTAAAGAAATTGCTTGAAACAGCTTTAAATTTAAGATAAGTGTAGTTACAAACACTGACATGTTTTGAAGGTTATGTTTAATGACTCCTCTGAATGTTGTCATCAAACATCATTTTAATTATTTGTTGCACAATAACAACTCATTAAATGTGAAAAAGAAATGAAATTATCAGTACTGTATATAAGTATGTAATTCACCACACGTGTAAGATTCTGGGAAAGCTTAAAAATGCCCCATGAAATGCTTGAAAGTGCTTGACTTTGGAAAAGGTTAAGAATCTTTGCAACTGGGAATCAAACCTCAAACCCTGGCTGTGTGATGCCTATATATAGCTGTTTAAATACAGATGTTGTTTAAACATTCTCGCACACCAGGCCACAGAGACAGCCTTGTTTAATTTTCTATGTTTGCAGTAAAGCTACGGACTGTAGCTCTACTCTTTTAACCAGCCAAGAAATTCACACAAAATCTATATTTAAAAAATCTAATCCTTTGTCTCATTCTCAACCATATATTTATCTGAATTTTAAGTTGAAAATATTTGAAAACAATTGATGTCCAAATAAGTGTGTAAAGCCCTCCTGGTTCTGCCGGTCTTACCAGAGCAGGTGACTTGCTGGTTTGAACAGGTGAAATCATAGACAAGAACATAGGGAAGGTCAGCAATAGCTGTGCATCCAGGCGCCTTTCTGCTGGCTTCATAGCATTTATCATGAACTTTACAGCACCTAAGAACACAACAGGAATGCATGTTTAGGGAAATCTTCAACAGTTAATTTTTTCACAAAATAGTGAGGACTTTAATCAAACCAACATGTCCACTTCATCCAGAGGGCTTCCGGTTCCCCCGAAGCCACACCAGCAGCCGTAATCATTGTACTTCAGAGGGTTAACACCAGGCTGAGCACAGCCGATCATGCTAGAAAACTGCCACAAGGCCTTGGGCAGCACTGCAGCGCTGGCCAGACAGGCTGGGGAGGCAGACAGATGAGACACATGATGAGACAAATCTCCTAAAATGCAGAGCCAGAAGTAGAGGCGGTGCATCTTTATACAGTGTAAAGTGTGACTTAATGGTTGATGCATATGCAGAGTCTCACCAGTGAGAAGCAGCAGCAGCAGCAGAGGGGCTGTCCGGTTCATGGCTACAGTCGGGAAAACAGCAGTTTTGGTGCGGCCGGCTCTTATACCACAGGAGGAGAGGGAAAACTAGAGATAAGAGGGAGACAAGAGGGTGGGAGCTTTAAATGAACGGTTACCTGACAAATGTCCTGTATTTCCAACCTGACAATTTGATTTACCTCAGCATGTATTCAACACCTTCAATTACATGTGTGACAATCTGCAAACAAAACATATAATCTGTCAGTACTAACTGGGACTTTCATGTGTCATTTAAAACAAAACTATCTCTACGTAGAAGACAGAAAGCTTAGCTGTCATCAGAAATTACAAATCTGACAATCTGAGAGGTGATGTTTGACGCCTGAAAATATTTAATAGCAAAGTGCTGCTCCTCATATCGGTTGATGTTGATTCACAAGGAATTATGGTAGAGACTTAAAATATGTAGGTTTTACATAATTATTGAACATTTATTTGAAATGACATTGGTAAGGAAAAGAAAGAAAATAAATAATAGAAATCCCTACAAAACACCCCAGCTGATCATTAAAATTGCAATTTTACAATGTTAAAATTACAAACCTTTGGATAGCAATGAACCTGTAATGTTTTGTTGATGTAAGTGCTACTGTGGCTCAGAGTTTGAGAAAAATCATAAAACAAGCTGCCCAAGCTGATTCATATTGAGACATTTTTTTCTTTTTGTATTTCAAGTTTTTCTTTATGAATGAAAATGCAAATGATGTATTATCTAATGCTTCCTTTTCATGAATATAGGAGAAATCTACAGACCGGGCTGGAAACAGTTCAAATGCCCCATTATATATTTTCAGCCAGTCTGCAGTGGAAGCAAATAGCACATATTCTCAGAGTTGATGATTGCATTGCGTCTTTCAAGGGTTCTGTTTGTTCCCATGTTGTCCTACAAAGAAAGCTCATGCTGCAGTTGTTAAAGCCTTGCTCATTCTGGCAGAGGGTAGAAAGCTTCCAGGCAAAGAAGATCCACAGGAAAAACAACATGAGAAGGTTGAAAATGTTTTTTTTTTTTATCTTGCCTCACAGGTTCGCCAGTAGATTTCCTTCCAATTTCCTATGAATTTTTCACAAATTGTTTAAATTTCCTCTGGTAAAATTCCCTTATGTAGTTGGGCTTTTCTTCCTGTCTCTCTTTCCTTGCTCACCTTAGCTTTTTTGCTCTTAAATAGAAATTTAAAATAACTTTCCATCACACAGCTGTGTAAATAGCACACACTTGCTGGAGTTCCCACAGCTTTCCATTGCACATTACTCAAGTTGTGTCAAGGATCATATATTAACCAAAAAGCAACATTTAGTCAACCAAATGTAATAAAATAAAACATTTTTATAAGTAAGAACATGTGAATGTGTGTTTGCATATGTGTGAGTGTATATGTAAGTGTTTGTATACCCAGTACTACACACATACATCATATTCATGCCTGTTGCATAATATATAGAGGCAGAGATTGTATGACTCTTGGCAATTGGCCAGAAAGGGACCACCTCTCATGTCCCGAGTCAATATAAAGCTTTAGCTCTGCACCCCACATCATCACCTGCAAGATGCTGCTGACTCACTCCCTGCTCATCCTCCTCCTCAGCCTCCCAGCCCGTGAGTATTACAAATGACAAAACCTTTCAGGATAACTTAAGAGTGCTTTGCATCTCATAATGCATCAGGGACAATTTGATTTCATGGTGGTCTTGTGACAGGCTCTAGCTTTGTCTGAGATGTTTCCGTTGTGTCCCCTAGTGCTGTGTAACCGAGCCGTGTGGCAGTTCAGAGAGATGATCCTCTGCGCTGTACCTGACAGCTGGCCGATCCTGGATTACGCGGACTATGGCTGCTACTGTGGGCTGGGAGGCTCCGGCGCACCTGTTGATGAGCTTGACAGGTAACACTGCTGAAGCTGTATGTGCTGTCCTGCAGGTCGCATACTAAACCACAAAGCAAACAGAGCCCAATCCAACTTATAACATTCAATCACAGTTATAGAAACACCAAAACATCCTTTGACTTACCTCTGTGGTGAAGCGCCATGCAACAGTCCAGCTTTATGTGCAATGGTTGTGAAATATCCTCCTCTTAGACTCCTGCAGTCGCCCCAAGATAATGGAGGGGGATGGAATGTTATTTGTGCTGCTCATAGCATTGAAACACCATAGTTAGTTATAATAGAGAAGGTTTCATCCACGGTTTCATCAGAAGAATATAGTTATGGTAAATGAAATACTATATTTTCAATTACAGATCCTTTAGGGTGAGAAGAAATTGTCAACAGTTCTAATAATCCTTAAAGTTTAATCTTAAACAAAGACCCACTGGTTGCAGTTTCTTGATGTATATATTAGCTGGGTTTTATGTCTTACAGTAGAATATTAAAACTAACTAACTATTTTGAAATGAAAAAGACATTTGAAGGTTTAACCTTGGCCTCTGGGGAGCTGTGGTGGACACAGGGGTGTAAATATAGACAGTGCAGGGAGTGTAGTAGCACTGGAGGCCAAACATCTTAGTTCAAAAAAGCATTTACAGAACAAAATTATATGCGTATTCTGCATTAACTGTAAAAGCTACAAACCATAAAACTATAGAATAAACAAATGGTATTTTGTGATATACAAATATGCAGTGATGATCACTGGCTGTATGGATGTTGATCTGATCTAGTGTAATCCTGTTCAGAGCAGATTTTGGCACAGAATCTGCCGAAACTGACAAACTTGGCATATCTACAAGCTTTCATGCTTCATAACAAGTAATCTCTATAAACATTTATCTATCAGTTTAAATGCAGTCACATTTAAATATTTTCCCTGGTTGACTACAGGTAAACAGGAGAGCAAAAGGAGCAAAAGTCATTGGACGAATGCAATCTCAGAACCTATTGGCTAGCGTCTGACAGCAATGTAGCTTTTTATTAGTATAGCTCTAATAGCTATAACTATCTACTTCCAAACCAGTACCTCTGAAGTCCAACTCATTGGTGCATCTCCAGATGTGTGCTGACTACACAGGAACCCCAGTAATACTGGCCTTTGCCCCAGAGGCTAAATGCTCATTAGATTATAGCCTATTGTAACTACTGTACACCAATGGACAGACATTTTAGCATTCCCTGACATTTTATTTAAATTGAAAAACTCTTAAAACTAAACAATTACAAAATATGCCCCTCAATCATGTGTGATTTCCTCTGTCTTGATATGGAATGTGCTGCAATGACATGTCTGTTGCAGATGCTGTCAGGTTCATGACCAGTGCTACAAGGATGCCAACAGACATGATGAATGCTGGCCCATCTTTGACAACCCCTACACCGAACTGTACAGCTACAGGTGTGACAAGGCCACCAGGACGGTCACCTGCCTGAGTGAGTGTCAAAATACACTTTCAATAATTATAATAAATATTGACTTTGAGGTAAATACATGACATTTAGTTACAGATTTTCAAAATGAAATTATGTCTGGGTGACAGATAGAAACATGTTTTTTTTTCTGATCCCTCCCTTTCTCCCTCTCTGCATGCTGTCATATAGATACCAACGACCCATGTGAGAAATTCATCTGTGAGTGTGACAGAAAAGCAGCTATGTGCTTTGCCAGTGCAGATTATAATGAAGAAAATGCCCACCTGCCCAGTTCCCGCTGCAAGTAAGCCGAGAGACTAAAGAATGTGTCTTTCACCAAAATGATCATTTTATTTGCAGTTACTGTTTAATTATCCAACCAAAAAAAGTCAAAAGGCGCTGTATATGCAAATTTTGTTCCTTTTCATGAATCAAAATTAATAAATTTTTATATAATTTCTATCAGTCTAAAATTGACCCTTTATTTTCCAACATATCAGGCATGTCATGTTGTTGAGGCTTCAGTGATTCAGACAGTTCGCTGTCTCTCATGCTTTGGCTTCACAGATGTATCGGTACTCCAGGCTACAGTCTGCATCATTCCACATCTTGCGTTTGCGTATTTGAGAACTGTGGATCTGCCCACAGTCCTCTCCGTTCTCTCGATAGTCCCAGTCATCAGGCTGACCTTCATCCCAGAAACTAAACACAGACAGACGAAGGAGGAGAAACAGTTGCCATGTTACACATTGTGTTAGACATCAAAATGATAATTTGTGCACACGTCTGGTGCTTTTTAATAGCTTTAAGTTTTCCTTACGCTTGGGCTGAATTGAACGCAGTTCCATCCACCCAGCTCCAGTGTCCCTCATGTTGCCGCTCCACAAGTCCAATCCAGTAGTTGTGTCTGATAACGACTATTTTCGAAATGTAGTCCTGTAAAAACCAGTAGGAACAGGTTATGTGAGGTCATTGTTGATTCTGAGAAATGCTGTACTAGTGAGCTGCTTATCAGAGCTCTGCTCTCTGTTCATATTGCAGGGCCTTACATTGGCAAAGAGTCAGCTTCATGCGAAATATAAGGACTAATGGGTATACTATGCTTGATTATTCTGAAGAAAATACACCCAATGTGTAGATATACAAAAATAATCCCATGTGATCCACCATAAGTGTGTTTGTGTCTTTATACAGTGTCTTTTATTCTGAATGTTTCTGGGCATCACCCTGTTGGCAATGAAAATTACTAATCACTGAGAAAAATGTATTGAATTGAAAAGCCAGGTGGACAGCTAATCTGGGATTTGTTTTCACTTTTTGTTGAGCCAGAGAGGAGGGGCCAAGTTGAATATTTTCTTAACAAACAGTACACAGCAATTCCCACATAGTTTGCCTCTAAATCTCACCAGTTCCTCGACAGTATTGAAAACCAGCAGGTGTCCTCCATGTGTCTGGCACTGCTTCTCTGCACTGCTCCAGGTCAGGCCAGTGGTGGATAACAGGTAGCAGTTACTTTGGAAAGACACCCATCCTTCCCTACATGTTCCTGGTTATATTAAGGCAAATCAAGAGATGAGGAGAAACACTTCATTCTGATTTTATTTATATAAAAGGATTGAGTGTTTACCTCTGACTGGGGTAAGTTCCGGCAAGGGAACCTCTTGCACGGGTGCTGCACCTTTAATTGGAAGCCAAAAAATATTTTTCCAAAGTTGTAATGAGGGCATCAATTAAGCATTATATCTCTATAACTATTGAACTATGACCTGACCCGGGCTGTGTGATGAAGGTGTGTCTCCATAGATGATTCTCTTAATGTTGAGTTTGACATCACCGATTTCCTTGTTTAACTGGGAGACTTTGAGATTTAAAAAAAAAAAAAAAAAGTGTTATCCAGTCAGTGAAAAACATCAAAAATTGCTACATAAAAACTGTATTAAATATGCAGTAGGCAATATTATTCAAGTCAAAATGATTTCTTAAGATATTTAAATAAGGGATTCCTTTAAACAAATGTGCATTTGTCTGTTTCTCTAAACGTCCGCCCATTTCGTTTTGTTGTTTTTTAAATATCTAAAGATTAACTTTTTCCTCACAATTTATGCAAGTTAAGTTTAGAATGTCTTGTGCATACACACACCCACACACACACACACACACACACACACACACACACACACACACAC
>JAOWBC010001486.1:6106670-6123082 GCA_028566105.1 Hypoplectrus providencianus
ACACACACACACACACACACACACACACACACACACACACACACACACACACACACACACCCACACACACACACACATATATATATATATATATATATATATATATATATGGGGGAAATTTCTTTCACCCACCAGGGGGCAGTAGAGATGTGTTTAGTGCATGTGCAACCCTCATGAGTTAAAAAAGAAACGAAATGTCTCACTCTTAGCTACTTCTGTTACCAGCTCTGTAGAAAACTATGCGTTCATTTGTTCAACAACCAATAAATTCTTCTGGATTTAGTCTGCTGGGATCACGATATCAGTAGCAAAACAATGTTAGCTGGCTCCCCAATTAGCTAAGTTAGCAGTCTATGGAGACCTTAAAACATTCAAATAAGGTGGCTAGCTAAAAAGCTATTGTTGCCTTGGTGTTGCCCAAACTCAAATCCCTTATCAGTCTGCATCCACAATGTTAATAAAAATGTGGAAGAGAGTTTAAATGGATAGCCAGATATCTCAAGTTCAGCAACCAAAAGAGTTGGAAGGTACTGCATGTTCATGTTACCTACTGCAACTTTAGACAAAAAGCTACACGAGGAGTTTAAAGTCGTACATTTTACCCCAGTGACCAGCAGGAGAATTAACAGCAGCAGCACCAGGACTCCATAAAGGATGTAAACCACCATCTTCCTTATTCCTGCCAACACTGACAGACATGTTTGTTTATAGTTTGACATTACAGAAAAAAAAAAGAAAAAAAAAAAAAAAGAAACGACATATACATGTTTTACCTGTCGGTGCAGCCATTTTGGGCTCGCCATGGCTGTTTTCAGGCGATCCAAACTGGTGGTAGTCAGAATCCATAACTAAAAGACAGCAGTTTGTTTGTTTTTTGCAGTTAAAGAAAAATTAAATTTCAAACAATATTGCTGTAATTTAAAGGGCAAAATAAAAGCTTATATTTGATAATAAAGCATTTAGATCATAGTCATTCTGAGAATCTCAGAAAATAACAGGTCAGATCTCCATTATTTGTTTTGAAGCCGCATATGTTAACTATTAACGGCTCAATAAATAAAAGACAGTTCTGCCTATAATGGCCTATGATGTACTGTACAATACTGGTGTACTTTATAACATGCACAAAAAGCTTATTTTCATAAATAAGTAGCTAAATAAACAAGGAATATAAAACTAATCATCTTTCATATCTCCTGTCAGAGGGTGTATTGTACAAAATATTCAGGGTGCTATTTCTACATGCATGACAAAGGGATCAATGCACATTTCTATGCGGTTTTAGATTTTTAGTAAAATTGGAAATAATAATTGCAAACTCGTTTCAGTAGCACACAGACATTAGAGTGAACATACATCGCTTACCTTAATCATCTAGAATCTCCCTGAATGTCTGTGGTTGGACTCTGATCATTAGATCACACAAAGTCCTCCCCTTTAAAGAGGAACTCTTCTGAAAAATTACAGAGAATGCATTTTTGTGTGTCTACAGTTATTCTTTTACAATTTTTAATTATATAATGTTTGACAACCAAACCCAGGTATCATTATTTGTCATGAACATATATTCCCAGTCTTTTGGTGGAATGCAAACGTATCTTTAAACATAAAAATAGAATTTATTTATTTTTATAAATTAATTAATTAAAAATTACCACTTAAAGCACTTTTTTTTACACTACAGACAGCGCTCATTTACCCATTCACTCAAACATTCATGCTTGTAGCGTGGCTACCTTAAACAGTAGCCACAACTCAGTGGACACAGTTGATTTTGGGATCCTGGTTCTTGTTTTAAGGGTCGTATGTGGCTGAGCAAAGCAGCAGGACAATACCTGGTCGCACTCACACACAGTTTATATCACTCTAAATTTGACCCATTATTCAGACCTGTTTTGTCAGTCTTTTTTCAGTAATTCTGAGAGATTCACTGTCTCTCACACCCTGTTTCAATGTTCATCCTGCAGGTAACAGTGTGAACCATGCCACCTAATGTTTGCCTACATCAGATTTGCAAATAATTCCAGAAAAGAAAAACACTGATATGTTTTTGTTCATGCATTTGGTCTTTAAAATCACTCTCCCGGGGTTCTGACGAGTCTCTGTAGTTCACAGTCTCGCATCTTGATGGCGCAGTGGAGCTGTCTGGCATCACGTGATATCTCCGTACAAAGTCCTTCCGGTCTCTGCAGCTCTCAGAAAGGAAAATGGCGGCTCTCGGACGCTTGTCTAAATTGTTGCTGAGGTCTTCTTTGACCCAGTCTCGGCGTCAGCTTTCTGCGACTGCCGGACACGGCGAGGACGCAGGTAAATCTAACACTTAATTATTATTTACAGGTTGTATTTGATGGCATTTATTTTTGGCAACTTGTCATACTTTGGCAGTGACCTTGCTGAGCTAACGTTAGCTATTTTAGCATTAGCATAACATGCTTCGGCTGCCCAAAACATTGGCTTTCAGACATCAAGACGTTTTCAATCCAGCCGGATCTTTTTAATAAAGCAGACGCAGAGTTACACATAGAGTTCCATGTAGTTTCGGTTTGTTGTCCTGTATTGTTTACATGATTAGAAAGTGAAGCGGGGTCACTAATACTGCATCCTGAAGCTAACAGAAACAACAGAGTCCTATACGGTCAATGGGTCCTCATCTTGCCAAGTAGCGATTTTTTCCCCCTTATATTAATAGTTTCAGAAGTACAAAATATTTACAAAAGTAGACCAAGAGTTAATCTTGATAAGTTCTTGCAGAAGATAAGAGCATAAACTTTAGACAGGACTTATTAATAAGACGAGCTAGACTAAGTGAACAGGATCTTCGTGAGCAACATAAGTTAAACAGGGTCTTTTCGGGGCGTCCAAGTGGCACACCTGGTGGAGTGACCCTGTCCCGCATGTCTTCCAAGTTCACTCTATATGTCACACACTATCAGTAAAGCCGTAAAGTGGCCAAAATATCTTTTAAAAAAGCAATTTTCCATTTATATGCCTAAAAAGTGTTTCTGTTCTCTTTTTAATAGAAAAGAGTGAAAGAAGAGCTGACAGAAATTACATGAAGATGTTCGTTAGACCATTGCACATTTTAATTGCGATTAATGCTTAAACGGGAGGGATTCGATAATTATATTTTAAATGCAGATCCAGAATCTTTGACTTCAATGTCACCTTAGGTTTTGCCTGTGTAAAGGCATGCTATAGGCCAATTTTAATGGCCAAATAGTGCCTCTAGCCTACAATAGTACCCAGCGGCACAATTTATGCAATCAGAAAGTAATGAAAACGTTAATATATAATTCCATATAATCTGCCCATCAAGGTATATATTGATTGCTGATTCTAAAATAACATTACCTTTTAATTTATTTAATTGCACATTATGGCTGTATATTGCAGACATTACAAAGACAAAGCCCCTTGCATGATTACATCTGCACCATCTCAACAGCATTTTCAAAGCCAACTCAGGTATATCAACCTGCTTTAAAGCGTTTTTAAATGTCATTGTTTTTATGCATCTGTGATGAGTAGCTTATACATCTCAGTTATGGAATAACGTGATCGTAGTTAACATGTAAGCTGTCCAGCAGGTTCTGCTTTGTGGGTAACAATTCTGAAACTAAAGAGCATTTAAACTTAGTCATCTTAGAGTAGAAGTATTTATACTTGCCTTTTTTATTAAATTAATGATTATGAACTCTCTGTTCCAGCCAGGACATGGAAGATCCTCACCTTCGTGGTTGCTCTGCCAGGTGTTGCTGTGTGCATGTTGAACATGTACCTGAAGATGCAGCAGCACCATGGTCATGAACAGCCGGAGTTTGTCCCCTACTCCCACCTTCGCATTCGCAGCAAGGTCAGACTTTATTCGACTGAAATAATGCACATTTTAAAATGATCATTTAACATTTATCTTTATTTATACTATTGTGGTGCCTTATTTTTCTTTTTTTTTTTTTTCCTCACAGCGTTTTCCTTGGGGAGACGGCACCAAAACTCTTTTCCACAATCCCCATGTGAATGCCCTTCCTGACGGCTATGAGGGTAGCGATGAGTAATCCAACCTTCCAGACCTCATAACTGGCACAGGGACCAGTCCTCCATCAGCAATTGTTACTGGACCACACTTCCATTTACAGTTTACGTTTCATTTTTGTTGCTTTTACCTCTGTGCTCTCAACACAGGGCACCCGAACCAACAGTTAGTCTGGACCATTAAGCAAAATGTCAGTCTGAACCTAAATTAACATAAATAAAGTAACTATTATTACCTCAATCCATGTTTTTTTCTTGCATGTGTTGCTGTGGTGGAGTGTGTCAGGGTTTTCACTTTTTAAGTGCTGCTTGAATAAATGCGTCTTGTTCACAGTAGATTTATTGACAGGTCTCAGAAGTAAAAGCACATCAAGGTGGCTTTAAATTAGCCAAGAACATGACACACTTAACACATGACACAAAGCTTTGACATAAACAGCAGAGGATTACTGGGAAGCATTGGCTTTCTTGATTTGAAGGTTATTCTTTTTGGCAGAATTAAAAGGAGTGAATTAATTAAATATATTGAGACTAGAATGACCTGCCAGCCAAATAGTAAAGCAAAAGCAACTAATTAAAGGTTACTGCAAAGAAAATGAGTTTGAGTTGGATTAAAATGAACAACTTAGTTTCCTATCAGAAGGAGCAGGTGTTACCAATGACAATGATGACGGCTTTGTTGTTTTGGTTTTCTGGAAGGACTGCACAAGACCAGGAATAGTTAAATGGAATTCACCAATTGTGAATTTAAAATTGACACGTAAAGGCATATTGCTGATGCTGTAGTAATATATTACCCCAGGCAGCCTGGACTTCTATGAAGCTGGGAACAGACAGAAGTCCTTTATTTTGAGAGAGACAGTTCTGATTGATCTGATAATGTTCAAGAATGTCACACTGACATGCACTGATGTGACAAACAGTGGACTCACTGTTTATAATATGACCACTACTAATTCAGTCACACTTTGTATTTAATTTGTAAGCTGTTTAAGGACCTTTCACCCCCCTTCTTAATCTGCAAAGGTGATTTCATTTTTGCCTCATTTCAGGGCAGTAGGTGTGTACATACGTACTTTGATTTAAGGCTCCTCATACCTGTTTAGAATTACTGGGACGAATTACACCTAATGATTTCTAGAATGTGAATTGAAAATTAATAAAAACTAATACACCTTTTCACTATGGAATTCCATATTTACATGACATATTCTAGCTTTAGCTTAATTTTATCTTAAATTCAGGGTCTGAAAATAGGCAAAATATAATCTGGGAAATATAGTAAATTGATGTAATCAACAAACTTTGAATATTTACATTTGTGCTATATCTCACATATTAGATTAGTTTTCTAATCTTCATAAACACCAGACCTTTTTCTCTGCAGGTGTTTTGACATGTCACAGGAGGAAAAGCACAGGTGTATATAATCACAGTAATTACAGCTGCGTCCCAGGGTGGGCCCTGTATTCTGCATGGTGGCTCAGTGGAATAGCTAAATGGGACACTTACTGAAACTGAGCCACAAATGCTAATTTTCACCAGCACCTTTCCTACTATGGCATGTAAAAATGTGTTGTGAACAGGATCTATAGCCTGTTCTTAATAAAGGGAGAGCAGCACAGATTAAGCCCAGCATTCACTGTTAACAACACACTTTGCATAATTCTTTCCTTAATTTGTCCTCATTTTTTCTTTTCAAACAGTAATTTCAGTTATTGCATACAGGAATACTGGTAATATCAGTAACCTATGATGCGCTCGATCTGCTTCACGTGACGTGCTCTTTGTTACAGACTCCACCTCTTTCATGTGAACGCGCTTTAAGCCGAATTAGAAAATCCTGGGTTAACAAAGCTCGCTGATATCAATCTTCATAACAACGGTTATCTTTTCCCGTCTCCGTCGCTTCGATGGCTGTTAGTTAATATGAAGCGTACTGTGACCTCCTGCTGCATCCGTTAAGCTCAGATTTGTTCCGTTGGACGATCGTGGGTTACGATTTGATTACTAAATCTAGCATTGAAACATCTCGGATAACTGCGCGCACCCGCGCCGCCATAGAGGGGAGAGCAATCGCACGCCGAAACCTGGATCATATTCCATGAACACTGACAGAGGTGAGGAGACCCCGTCCACGATCTTAAAATATAAATTATAAATACCCTTTGACAATTTTAACACATATATTTAACGTTTCTATATTTTTGTGTGTGCTTTTAGATTTCCAGATGATGAGGAAAAACGAGAGAGCACACTTTTTCAGCTCTAAAGAGCAGGAACTTATTTTGAAGTTGTATGAAGAAGAGAGAGAGATATTAACAGCCAAATCCAACACTACCAGTGCCTCTAAACTGAGAGAGGAAGCCTGGCAGAGAATTGCTGATAAGATCAATGCGTAAGAAGACCAGTTTTCAAGTGTGGCTAATATAAATTCAGTTAAAAGTAATTTAATATTTTCATACTGTGCAATACTGATATATGATAATCGTATTTGGGCTGGGTGGCATTTGAATATGATGCTTTATCATATTTCAGTGGAACTGTATCTTCATGAAAAGATGTATAAACATAATGCAATACACAATTACACCTAAAAGCCAGGTCCCAAAAGAAATGGGATGTTGTGTAAAAACTGAAACATAAATAATGCATAGAATTCTAAATTCATTTTATGTTAACAGATAATAAAATTTCTGCTTTTTAATAGAAGATATGCTGTCCTGTCCAACTGTTAATTGTTATGTTTATTTTGCACTAAAGTTGTTGTAGTGTTTTATTTACTCAGGAATACAGAATTATTTATTCATTATTCTATCATGTGGTTATTTCATATAGATTATTTATATTTAATTACCAAAAAACATACAAAATCGTAATTATATAAATGGTTATCAAGAACAATGAGACACTATCTATTTATGGTTAGAATTTGGTCATATCATCCAGCCCTAAATTGTTTTATTTGTCTCGTTTCCCAGGGTATCGGACAGCGGCTACAAAAGGACATGGCAGCAAGTGAAAGTCAAACATAAAAATATTGTGCAAACAGGTAGCCTCATTTTACACCTATGGATTTCCAACGTAAGATATATTTTCCAGGGTAGTGTTTTATCTCATTAATCTATCCTTGCACAGCTAAAAGGCGACAGGCGGAGGTGATTAGGAATGAAGGCGGGTCTGCAACCCCGTCCCTGACCTCTGCAGAGGAGGACGTGCTGCAGCACAAAGACGGCAGGCTGAGAGTGGAGGTGCTGCCTGGGGGAGCCTGTATTGAGCCCCTGACTGGATCTGAGAACTCGTTTATAAGTGGTAGGTGTATTACGTGTGTGATTAAAACTCATTGAGGAGGTTCTCATTAACTAACCTATTCCTGGGCCCCGTCCCTGCAGTCTCAGGTCACCCTGTCCTCCTCCTGCCCGTAACAAAGACGGAACCAGAGAGCCTGAGCGGTGATGAGACAGACGTCAGTGACACTCAGTTTGAAGGGGTAAGTGCTTCTTAACGTGCATGTTTCTCATTTGTTAACATTTTTAATACTTATGAGCCTTTTTTGTAGGATGTGCAAAGCTTCCAGGAGAACTCCACCTGTGCTCCAACTGGTGGGACGAGTGCAAAGGTGAGTTAATGTGTCATTAGTGGGTTATGGTAATGACAAGAGTGAAAGCACTAAGATTCATATTCATATTTTATGTCTTTCATTACAGAGGCAGACAGAAGACTTAAGAGCCCTTTACTGCTGCTACCTCAAGAAGGAGATAGAGAACCGCGAGCAGCTGATGGCATACAGAGCACTGAAAATGAGGAAGATGGAGAAAGAAATTTTATTACTAGATAAGCAGCTCATGTAACCATGTAAAGTTGTATTTTTTTTTTTTTACCTTGCTATTATAATATGTTAAAATAATATTTGATTTATTTAAGGGAAGACATAGTGGTAGATAGTTTCAGTCACATCATTTGTCATATAAACTCATGTGTTGGTTGGGAAGTTGGAACGGTGGGCAGCATTATCTCCTGATCTGTGTCCCGGGAGGACTAGACGATGTGTTTGTCCCGCTGCAGCATTTCACCGTGCAGCATGCAACAACACACTCACTGTGGAGTGCAGGGGGCAGAGGCTTTTATAATCAAAACAGCTATTCTTGGTCCAAAGAATCTGTCTGGAGCTGCAAAACATTTTTGATCCCAAAACAGTTAATGTACTGGTAAACCAGCTGTGTAAGCTGTGAAAGCAGAAAAATTATGATGATTAAAACACTATTAGGTTTTGCAAAGAACAGATGTGTTTGGGATATGCTGCTTTTACACTCGCTGGCCACTTTATTGGGTAGCAAAGTGTACCTAATAAAGTGGTGGTGTAGTCATCTGCTGCTGTAGTCCATCTACTTCAAGGTTAGACGTGCTGTGCGTTCGGAGTTGGTCTTCTGAGAACTGTAACAGTCAGGCCATTCTCCTCTGACCTCTGGCATCAACAAGGCATCAAGGCTCACTGGATATTTTCTCTTTTATTTGGTCCATTCTCTAAACTCTAGAGATGAGTGTAAAAATCCCAAAAGATCAGAAGTTTTTTAAAAGCTCAGACATAGTAAAGTTGGGGGTACATGTGCAATTTAAATAACATTTATTTCAGTGTATAATCAACACATCTATACAATTGGAGAACAATGACAATTTAAATATGAACAAATAACCAGTAATTTCTGTTCATATTTTCATAGTAGTGCTACATGTGGCTCTGGAGCCACAGGTTTCTGACCCCAGGTCCAGTGCCGTTGTCAGGCTGTCACTGTGTTTCTATCTTCCCTTTAGTTGCCTCAAGGCAGTTTCAGTCTTGTCACCCTAAGCAAGGGTTGCCCCTAAAAAAAGACTTGAGGCAAACAGGAAGTGGAGCTGAATGAACTCTGTGCCCTGCAAGAGATTCTTTTATCACGAGTTACTGTGCAGTGATGCACTTACTGTACTCAAGCAGTGGATTTTAAATGAATGACTAAAACAATGAATTACTACAATTTGAGGGAGCTTACATCCCCATCACATGAGTAGTGTTATAACTGTTGCTCATCCTCACATGTTACTTCAATTTCCTGACATAACCTGGACAGCTAAACAATAAGAAGGTCATTATATTTCATGCCTTCATTGACATGCTGAGGTCTGGGCCTGACATTAGATATCTTCTGTGCCGCTGCCATTTTTACCTTTTGCTTACTTTTGATGTTTTTTTTTTTATGAAGTCTAGTCCTCAGCAAGTGAGGACCATACTTGGATTTAGACCAATTAACTAACTTGGGTAATTAAGACCGGTTTTTGGTGGCCTTGTACTATCAGGACACACTATGGTCAACCCAACATGCCTTTGAGTTAAAATAACAGTCACTAAGCAGCAGACATGATACATTGTCCTCAGCATTAGACATCACAATGATAAATCTACACTGTGAAAGATTTGATTTATGATGTTTCTTTTAAAGAGAAATGGCATTGGTTCATTGTCATTTCACATGTATTTATTTCACTTGTCAAATGTTTGCCTTATGCTCCATCCGTAATCAAGGAAAGAGCTAAAAGCATTGTTTTGCACCTAAAATCTGGAATCTCTCTTGGGATTATTGAAAACGAACCCTTTCTCATGTTTTTGTGTTTAGAGTAATTATGAATTGCTGCATTGTTTTTATTTATTTTTTTTGTATGCAAAACATAATCGTGTGAAATGCAAGACATTAAAATGTATTTCAAAGCTTGCTTGATATTTGCTTGTGGTTATTTGGAGCAAGTGCCCTGTTGGCAATAACAATAATTGTATTTAACAGGTGTTTTGGTAGATTTTTAATTATTAGCTGAGTTTACTGAAGACTTAATTTGTGAAGCAGTTTTAGTCTATTGGTAGTCAGCGCTAGTCAGCTCTGAGCAATCCTGAACTGAATCCCACAGCCCACTCCTCTGTTTCTCCATGTAACGTGCAGGTTTCAGTCAAAGATGCAGCCTCTGCTCTGCGGCACTAAATGCTCTGCTCTAATGCACAGAGGTTTTACAGTTTCACCTCCAGCAATTAAGGCTCTATTTGAGATATGTAATTAAGTCTTGACCCGAGAATAGGCACAACACATCCTAAGGTATCTCTCGCGAGCAGCTGACTGCAGTTCGATCGCGCTTTAATCCAGCCCTTGGCTGACGGAGCTGCGCGCGGTCACGGTCAACATCTGAAGCCATCCTCAATCGAGCATAGAAAATAGGATTCATCATGGCATCAAAGGGACACGAACAGTTAAGATCCTTTATTTACGCGCTCTCGTGCATACATAGTGCCACATATAGCCATGTCAGCAAACATGCGTCATACTCTCCCTATAATATGGCTGGCTGTTTCTGCCTTGATCAGTAATCAAAATCATGTAATTTATTCCCATATGAGGCAAAATTATATGTCAACAATCAAAACAGAGAAGCTTATAACAGCAGGGTTAAGATACATTTTACTATATAAGACAGAACCTGCTTTCTTTTAGACTATTTTTGTCGTGTTGTGTGTTTATTTAGCATGTCTTGTTGTCTTATTTAGACTCTGTAGTTGCTGACACTTTGGGCCCCTTGGCTTATTCAGTAGTTTGTCTTTTTAGAGGCTATGTTTGTAGCTGGTGATATCAGACTACTCCTATGTTGTTTTTACTGGGCCTTCTTTGTGAAATGTTCTATCTCCTCAATTTAAATCGCGCACCTTATTATTCGCTATGTATCAATACAGCAACCCTCACATTATCACTTTTAATGGTAGTGTCTTTGTTCTGATGTTTCCAACACTAAGAGTCAGAGGAGGATATGTTCAGGGGAGTACATGCTGTAGGATGAAGCTTTATTTGTTAGTTGTTTTCCTTCCCTACCCTTAAAAGTACTGTAGGATACCTATGTACAATTTAGTACCGAGCCATATTATTTAAATTCTAAATTAAAAAAAAAAAAAAAAGACTTTCCATGGAAAGCAGCAGATGGAGGTAGTCAAAAGGGAAGTTGGCTTCACTGGACTAGCTGCTACAATAAAATACAGCGTTCAGTAAAACATCATTCATCATATGATTAACTTTTCCCCTCTAGGAAGTTTTATATACTATTTCTTCCTCCACTAGGTGCTTGTTTGACTGGTCTTGTGTTTGTATATGGCGCACTAAGTTTGTCCCTGTAAGCTTGCCATACTTTCACATGACTTCCACTACGTGACTGCCCCGCATTCCTCAGCTGGCTCTAGCTCTGTCAGAGTTTCTCAGTTAAGAGGCGAATTGAACTCAGGCGGTTGAAGAAAACAGTATGTGTCATGTGCTGTGATATTGTATAAACGTTGTAATAACTTATCTCAGTGGAACTTTAACATCTCGCTCGGAATCTTAGCTGAAATCTTTACTTCTACTCTTTTTTTTGGCATCCTAGCGCATCGGGTAGGAAATACATGGATACAAGATGACTGATGACTGAGCCACATTTAGCTTTTTCAGGGCTTCGTGTCGGTGATGGCTGAGCTCATGCCGCCAGAATCAAGAAGGTAAGATGAGCTGATACTAACCTCTGGTTTAGAGGCGAGCATCAGTCTGCAGGACGGACGCTTAAAGCCCCCTGCTCACTGTCGGTAGCTGGTGAAATCAGACTCCTGCTCTCTTGTTTTTATGTGCATTCTTTGTGAAATCTACTCAGTTGAAATCAAGAGGGGTATAATTATTATTTTGCTCTACGCCTTACATGCACATTACAGTACACTCACAACTTGTCCAGTCCGTTCTGGTTGTAGGTTTCTCTTTTACACCTGCAGCATCACAAATACGCTAATGCATGTTTAGTGCCTGGCTTTTTCATGGCAAGTATTTGACTGACACTCTGAGTTGAAGCTTCTTGCATCTGTGTGGGCTTCTTGTACAGCTACATAAAGAATTCTGGCTTTTCATTGTGTGTTTATTTTGCAGGTGTAATTTTTTCTTCCTTTATGATGGATCCAGAGTCAGAGGAGAGGGGGACCCTACAAGAGAGGGAATCTGCTACTTCTACCCTGAAGAGGTTTGATTCTTAGAAATTGTTACTATGTTTGGTTGTATTCTAGCAATTAGTGATGCTCGGGATACTGTATTTCAGGCCCATAAATTATGTTGTTAAGTATTATTTTGATTATTAAATGAAAGCTGGTAATCAGAGAATACAAAGCCGAATGCTTTTCAATGACTTAAACAGCACAACAACTTCACACTTGGATAAAGCAGGAGGGGATTTACTGATCAAGTGCTCCAGATCTGTGTACTTTAATATTAGATGGCTCATAGTAAGTCAGATACTTTAGTTTTCCTAGATAAGCTACGCTGTGCATAATTCAAGCACTTGTAAGTTATACAAGTCAATCCTATATATACATGTAGTTTATTGATGTATTCTACTGGGAAAAAAAGATCTGAAGAGTCAGAACTGTTGCTGTGTTGACATCAATGATGTCAGTCAGATTTGGAATATGAAATTATCTGTCTTTGCACACGACACCTGTTTTTCTTACCCTTGGATGTAAATGAAGTACAGGTGAACTCAGATTTTGCCACTGCTGCATGTTTTTCTGTCAGACTCCTCTGGATAAGCAGGAGCTGCTCTGTGGTCAGCTGGCTGGTGCAGGACGCTGCGTCTCTGAACTCTCTGTCTCTCCTGTTCGTGTACTGAGGCTGCGGCGCAACAAGTTTGCCATCCGTATGAAAGGGGACTTCTTTTGGGTGAGTAAGCACACAGCTACAACATTTCAAGGAGTTTCTAACTTTATTTTCCCCTTGAATATCAGTGTTTGATAGTTATTTGTGAATTACCTCTCTCAAAAGGCTCTGGGCTGCTCAGTGGAAGTCCCCACAGTTAGTGTCTGTGAGCTCCTGGATCAGCTCATAAACCTCTTTTGTTTCTACAATGGCCCAGTCCGACAAAGCTACCAGGTACACGTGGACTTAAACCATAGGGGTCTTTTTTTTTTTCTTTAAGCCTAGTTTGTCCCACTGAGATTAAGATTCATTTTAAAAGATAGATTACATCTGCATCAAGGGTTAATGTCATGTAATTTGCATTATTATTCTCTTTTGCACTGTAGCGGAACAGTCAGGAAACCCTGGCAGCTCGATGGGCGCAGTACCTCTCACACCTGCAGTCAGGATCCTCAGAGCTTCAGCACGTCTTCAGCAGCTTGAGAACCATTGACTCGACTAATGTATGTACCAAGTGTTCTTCATTCTAACCTGCAGCGACATTTCTAATTCTGCTTTCAGACAGGATGTGACTCTCACAATCTCCTGTGGTATTGTGTAACAGCTCAGTGTTTCTTGGCAAACACAAATTTCTGCACATTCATTGCCCCGAGAAATAAATTCAGCTGTGCACAAGCTGCCAACCAAGGAAAGAAAATTGAGGATGAAGTTTAAATGCGCTTTAAAATCGCACATTTTGTGAAATCCCATTGTTGTTGTGATTTTCTACCTTGGAAAAATCCCCTGAAACGTGCCAGATCTCTCACATTATACAATACATAGACATAATGCTATAAAACATCATTTCCCAACATTTAAGTTTCTGTGTTTGTAAGTATTTGAATTATTGTCCGCAGGTTGACCCACTTCTGCTGCTCAAAGCTGCCCTCATTCTGCAGGCCTGCCAGCGCTGCCCTCTGGTGTTAGCCGGCTGTATTCTCTTCAGGGGAAGGTGAGCTCACATTTTGGCTCTATCCACCTCTTTCTGTACAGAAATGTGACTTTTCTGCCAATTTTTCTCTGCAGAGTTGTAAGCACCCAGATGTCTCCAGAGCTCACAATGAAGGCGATGGTTCATGAGAGTGAAACGTACACAAAGGTAGGACCAAAGAGTAAACTCATCACTCACCGAGCAAGTCTCTCACATTTTCTGCATTTAGTTTAACTAGAATAAATTATTGGAAGGAAAAATAACCCTTAAAGGAATATCTAACTTTTAAAATGACTGCTGATATTTCATTGCTAACCCTATGTTTCTTTCAATTCATGAAAAAAACATACTTTTTCTTGTGTGTCTCCATGGGGAACAGGGAAAGTGAATAGAGAGAAGTCTTGATCAGTAGAATTAAAATGGGGTGCATTAACAATCAAACATGTAAATAACAATCACATAACTCACGCAGTATGAACCAGATTTAATTCAAGTAGTCGTGTGCTTTCTGCTGCCCCTACCCGCCTGCCCTGTGTGGAGGTAGTGGTTAAAGTGTTAGGAATTGTAAAGTTTCTGCAGATTGCACATTTGGGAAGTAAATGGCAAACAAGTGGATACATGAGAGTCAGATTATACTGCATGGGTTGTGGAAGAGATTGTAATTGGGTGTTTGGACAAAGTTATGCTGTTAAATTTGGTTATGTTTATTAAAATGTTTTTTTGCTGATCCTTTGTTAACTATGAGTATGTGAGAAAAACAAAGGTAATTCAATGTAACATAAGGGGAGTAACTGACATATAAAGTCATTTAAATGATGAGGTTGTCCTTTAAAAGGCCACATAGCAGGCTTGAAACCCACTTTACAGTCATTCAGACTATATTAGTGTTTGACATTAAAACAACTATGTGCCTTTTTATGGGGGTCATGTGCCGGCATGTTTCTTTATGCGGTGGATTTAGCTTCCTTTGGACAGAGCCAAGCTACCACATAATACATGTTTTCTTATTTATATAAAGTACTTCAAAGTGTATTTTTCATTTTGTATATAACCATAACATTAGATATACAGTATTAATAACAATAATTAGTTCATACTCTTTGTGTTTCTAAACTTATATTGTTAATTGCTGATACTTCTCTTTTTTTAATTTATTAATAATTTATTAATTGCTAAAAGCTTTTATATTTTTTGTCGATTCTGCTTGTTTACTATATATTTATTTTTATTGAAGCTCATCTATCTTATCCTAATTAAATATGTAAGTAACCACAGTATATATTTGATACTGACAGATTAGTAATGTATTTGTGTGTTGTAAAACAAAGATAATAAGTCATTAAAACTAAATATTTTGACATGTTTGGTTGGTTTTAGCCATAAAGAAGCTAGATAAGTGATTTACAGTGACTGACTGCAGGATTGGGTTCAAATTAGAGGGAGCTTGTTCCTACTTAACTGAATTAAAAAGATTTTATGCTTTATGCTTCCTATTTTGTGTATCAGTATAATCATTTTGCTTTATTTTTACATGTTCAAAAAAACTGATTTCAGCCTTTAGGTTACTGGATCAAACTTAATATTCCCCATCAACCTTTTTCTCCAAACTGTCTTCAGGAGTTTCTGGATCGTTGGTGCTGCTGATGTTGAACCAATCCTTTAAAAGAGATTCTAAGAAGGTCTAAAGTCTGTTATTCTAATTTAGGCCCAGAGACCCAATGGACCCAGTGCATTCAGCTCATTTGGCGGCACCGTCAGCTCCACCACTGTGTTCCTGACCCCGTCTGAACTTCAGTACCTGCAGTCTGCTCCCATTGACAAAGACTTCAGGTAGCGTCTGCTCTCACCCAGTTTCACTTCCTCCTACAGAGGATATGTGACTCACACAAGCTCTTTTAAATAACATGTTTGTGTCAAATTTCCAGAGAATTCAGAGCGTCTCAAATTGTTTTCTTCCCTCCAGTTCTCATTCGACTCCACACAAAAACACCAGCCTAAGGAAGACTCGCCTGTCAAGAACGTTATCTGACACTCCCTCCACAGACTCAGATCCAGCCTCCTCCCAGTCCCCCCACAAGGTGTCCTTCAGCCCTTGCATGTCAGACAGCCCCGTGTTCAGCCCAGATCCCCCCCAGAGCTCCGCAGATCCACTTGAGATTGCTTTCTCAAACGGTAAACACTCCCCTGCAGCGGAGGAGGAGGCGCTGGACGGGTCGTATTATCACAGCTTTCACAATCAGACACATAACGAAGGAGACAGCTCAGTGTGTGGAGAAAACTCCCATCTGAATGGAGGTCGAGGTGGAGACACAGACTTCAGAGGGGCTGAGAACTCACATGATCACAAGGTCTTGGAGGAGACCAGCAGAGGAGGCTGTGAGATAGTTCAGGAGGAGGAAAGACCAGATCCTCCTCGCTGCTCTGATGCATTTGAAGACCCAGAGGAGCGACAACTGATCCCCATGACGCTGTACCTGCACCGGGTTAAGGGCCTGGTCCTGGCTCTGCTGGTGGAGCCACACTTCTTGAGTGACACAGCTTCTATGGAGGAAGTGGTGAGAAGCAACCCTCTTAAAAAAAGAAATCCTTTCTTTTGATGAAATTGAAAGTGTGTGAGCACTAAACTTCACCTTAGTGTCTTTATGAGTTCAGCAGAAAAAAAACCTTGATGCAACCATTATATCTACCTCAAGAAAAGACAT
>JAOWBC010001486.1:6123182-6169838 GCA_028566105.1 Hypoplectrus providencianus
GGGTGGGGGTGTTGTTTGCACTAATTTAGCCATTGTAATGCTAACATCCAGCTCTTCTCCATGTGTCCAGTACCACAGCAGCCTGGCGTCACTCAACGGACTGGAGGCCCACTTGAGGACCATCTCCCCAGGGGCCCTGGGTGCTCCAGGACCATATTTCTTTGCCCATTTTGACTGCATTCAGAGCACGCTGACATGTGAGGCTCTGCTGCAGTGTCTCCCCTTCCATTCAACTCTTCCTTGCATTCGTCTTTACTCACTCTGCATCTTTTTCTGAATCTCTAAACTCGTTGATGATTCTGTCTTTTCCAGTTTCCCAGTTTTCACTTTTCCTCTAGAGTGAGTACCTCCTGCCCCACCATCTCTACCAAAAGGGGGGGTTGGTAGTTTATATTTGTCTTTGCATGAGCTAACGGCTAATTAGTCAGACTGTGATCAGCATTCCTTTGTGTAGCAGGCATGCCTGTCCAGGTTAATGTGCCGCTGTGGTACTGAGTCTCCTGTTTTTGTGTGTCTCTGCAGCCAACCTGTCTGGTCGACCAGGGGGAGCCCCGGAGCGTCCTTTTGTCAGAGCCACATCACTTCTTCACTCGCATTTCTGTAACACTGAAACTCTGCAGGAGGCTATTATCAGGTCAGTACGGCAGTGACGTGGTGATGGTGCTGGTTGGGGGGTTTCTCATGCCTTTCACAGCTCCTCGAGTCGGGGGTGGGGGCGGGATCTGTCACTTTTGCCTTGTCTTGTCTATCATCACTTCAACAATCCCTAAATGTTCCTCCTCTGGATCACACTCCCAATAACTCACATTTACTGCAAAAGCAAGTTCTTTTGTTTTTATGTCTTTATGTCAGTTTGCTCTTCAGTGTTGCATGTCATCATCTTCATCATCACACATGCTTGAAATGTAAATGTGACATTCTCACCACAGGAGTGCTGGAGCTGCTGTGTATGGGACCCGCAGCGTGGCCCAGGAAACTTACTTCCAGCAGCACGGGGGATCGCTGAGGAACTCTGGCATCCCTAACCACCAGGACAGTGCTTTCTTACTGCCCAGCAAGGCCCGACACAGACTGCTGAAACATGGAGTTAACCTGCTCTGACGGGACGTATGGAGCTGGATTTTTTAATATTAAGAAGTGAGTAACTTTCCAATCCACTGAGAAATACTGAAAATCTGTTTTCAAGCTTCTACTGTCAATGGCATCCAGGTTCGTGCAAGGTCTTGCAAGTTTGAAAAAGTAGGTTGGGAATATGTTTCAATTTGAATATGCTCCTTGGAAAATGCTTGATTTTCAGTATAATGTGGCGTTTCTACAAGATAACAAATATGTGCAAACATATAAGCCGTTTTATCTCCTTTTTTATATTTAAATGCTGTCTGTTCATCAACACCATTAAAGATTTACTCAGGATAAGTTTCATGTTGATGCCTTATTCTGGAAATTAGCAGGCATTAAATAATCATAATCAAAACACTGAAAGTTAAAATAAATAGCTGGTAAAACAATGTGTTTATCATGGACTGATAACTGTGGGATATACTAAGGAATCAGAAGTCAGGAAATTTTTGGTTGCAGTACCTTGAAAGTACTTGAAAAGTGCCTGAAGTTAACTCTTTAAAAAGCTTTACGAACCCTGTTCCCACAGCAGATTGTGAGGCGTGAGTGTTTACTGTGCTATCAAACTTATGGGACTCACATTTTTAGCAGAATCTGCATTTTTATATTTGTATCATAACCATTAACAGCAGAGAGGAGGCCTAGTAAAGTAAGTTTTGTTTACAAGGTTCTTAATCAAAGTTTTCCGTTATTTCTCTGCTTGATTGAGCAGAATCATTCCCATATTTTATCAGTTATTCACACAGACTTTGTATCCAAACACAATCTTGCCGCACTTGTTTACACACTGCACACATTTTCCAAACTTCAACAACATGTTTAGCGTTTACGTACCACCCTAGTACAGCAGATGCATGCACTCATGCATTTGATAGGAAATTTAGACTAAAGCCAGATTAAATGTTCATACTTTGTAACTGTTGTACAGAATCAAGCTTTCCCTTGCTGCGAATGCTGCAAAACGTTATTAGTTCATTACACTGATTTATAAAATAATCTCTAATAGCTTTTATAAAAGTGTCTATTTATTGCAAATCAACTCTTGTTTAGAATAAAGTGTTATTTAACTATTCAGCTATTCGATTTTTTTTTCATTCATTTCAAAGTGTCATTTGTTTGAGAAAGTCTGTATTGTGCAGTTTGCTCTGAAGAGTCCTCTGTGATACACTGTAGTGCATTATTAGTTGAATTAAATGAATACCTGATCCTCTCACTGTTGAGTCTTGTGAGCTACTTTTGTAAATGCTTGTGTAAAACCACAGGGGCTACACGGCCTTATTAGGGCCATCGGCGGCCTGCATGTGACCCTGCAATCCGGTCCCCATTGTTTCCACCTCGGGCTTAATGCGTCGTTTTAAAATGGTTACAACTGGACCCAGAAGGACGTGCGCGAGGCTATTTGAAACGGCAAACGCATTCATAAAATGTTGTTATTCATGTTCTGTGCCGATCTTTCTGCGCTATATGTGTTGTAAATAATGTGGTTCTTGATGTCCCAGATATGGAGTCATTAGAGTCATTAGCTGAGTGGCTGAATTTGAATGGCTGGGGTCGGCGCTCTTCGGGGCGCCTCATTATGCAGGCGCATTAAAAGAAAACAGTGGGGGACAAATGGGTGGTTAAGGGCTCGAACAAAAAGAGGGGCAGGGACTGTGAGGAGGGCCAGGATTCAAATTCTAAGTGGTAAGATGTCTCCATTGTCAGTGAGGTATAAAGCAGGCAGATAGAGGGACTTGGCACAACAGAGAAGTTCCCCACCAGTGAAGATCCAACAGCCGGGATTTAGAAATATCATCATGCCTTCCTCGCGCTGCATTTGGATTTCCGTAATTCTCCTCACGGTGATGACATGTGACAGTGGAGTATTCGGTCGCGCTGTCGAAACGCTGGAATTCCTGTCAAAGCCGTTCAAAGCTGCAGATGAATCCTCCAGGGCAACTTTACGCACGGACGCGTCGGGGCGGTGGAGACGCGAGGTCGCGGAGACGCACCGGGAGCGGTGCGCGGAGCTGGCTGCGCCTTGGCTGGAAAACACGCAACGAGCTCCCGAGGATAATGCAACATTGCTGCAGCTCCGGGTTCGGCCTCTTTCCCCGGGAGGCTCCCAGGGCCTCGTGTTCCCTGGAAAATCTCTGTTCAGCTTTGTGCGACGCGTTTACCGCTGCTGTCAGGAAGGAGTCCGCTGCAGGAGCGTCAAGGGGATTCAAGGGCGCTTGAGAGGAGGTAAGGAAGTGTTTCGAGCGTTGGCACAAACTTCTTAGTTCTCCTGCAGAACTACTCTTGAGAAGTACAAGTAGACAAATGCTGTATAAACATTTTGTACTGAACTCGAGTATTTTTTATCATCTGCCACTGCGATATAGGGAAATAAAACCAAACGTGTACTCCAGTATATGTATTCGACACTTTTAGCCAGAAGTTAGTTTGCAATTTCACATTACTATACAAAATATACCCGTCAAATGTTTTGTGGTGTCATATCATGGACAGAGGTAGGATTTATTGATCCCTAAAGTAACATGAGCTCCAGCTTTACCAGCTGCAGCATTCTTTTTTATTTTATATTTTATTTAATTTTATTTTGAATTTGTCCATTTTGCATGGTTGTTTCCAGTACTTTAAGTATATTATAGGTGCATATACATTTGTAGACCTTTTACTTATAAAGGAGTATTAGAACGAGTATTTAAACAGCCATCTTGCTACTTTTATTTGAAAAACTGTGAGTACAGCTTTCACCACTGTGTAGAACTGGTATGTGTATTTATTTCGGTAGACATGCTGATTTAAAGACAGTGGTGGGGTTAAAAGCTAAACAAAGTGAAAACCATGTTAATTTTGCATCTGTTTAATTCCACTAAATGTAGTCCACATGGATATACAAGTCGTACTGTAACCACAGGAAGTGAGGTATGCATAAGTGGACTGCAGGCTGATAGATCTAAAAAAAAAAAAAAAGGCTGTGAGGCTGCAAACTCTTCACAAATGTGGACATTTCTTCAATTGCATTAAAGAGATTAAAAAAAGTCAGAGAAAAAGAGGCAGCTCTGCTAATTAAAAGTTGTCTGTTATCATCAGGTTCCCTTACATTTCCTTTGCCCATCCAGTTATCATGCAAAGTGCATAGTGATAAATGAAAGCAGAAAAAAGCTTCAGCATCAATCAGACACATACAGTGTTGAAAGAGTGACACTGCAGGAATGTCATGAGCTGCTGAAATGAAAGCTGCGTGCTTGAAAAGCAGCTTGGAGGACATTAATGGCTTTATTAAGCAGCTGTATAGAGGATGGTGTTATCTGCATATTAATGAGTTTTAGCTGGCTTAATGTCCCCTCCAAGAAGTGTTGAGATATCCTGCTGACAGATTAACAAGGCATTAGGAGTGAAAACGCCTCCGTGGTGGAGATCTCATCCAGATCCCCGTGATTTATGAAACCAGAGGCTAACTTGAATGTGTGTGCTGCTCTGAAATGCTGCACTAGACTGCACTGTGGCTCTGACAGACTCCTGACTGCCTCTGTCCCTCCTCCTCTTCAGGCACAGATGTGGAGTTTCTCCTCAACAGGGAGATATTATCATTGACGGTCACTAGAGCAGAGCTGCACCTCCAGCTGTCCAACCCACAACATCTGGACATCCATCCTGTGCTTTCAGCTCTGGCAAAGCGAGACCTTCCTACAAGGTAAAAACCAAAGCATCATTTCAGGCTGAAAGTTGATCGTTTCCTCAAGTCTGAAGTTCTAACACTGTTGTCTCCTGCTTCTTTTAGGTACGCTTTGTCGTCACGGGGCACTACGGTGGAGCTGAGAGTAGATCTGCTGTTCCTTTTACAGAGTCTGCAGGAGGTGGCAGGTGGTGCTGGAGGGGGTCCCAGCTTGGTGAACATGCGGAGGGTGGTGTTTTCTTCCAGGGAAGAAAAGCCTGCTGCTCCTGGGGCTCTGCAGGACACTGATAGTGATGTGTGGGGGGATGGGATCACTGGCCCGCTGCATGCTCTAGAGCTGGGCCTGGTCCTGGGCTGCAGCCAGGCTGGATCGGGGGTGTCCTGTGGAACTGGTGGTGTCCACCTCTCTCACACACCTTTCATTGCTCTGTACTACAGCTGAGACTGGACTGGCATGGAATATTTCATATATTTCTAAAAGACACACAACCTCAAAGCTTACAAGCAAATGTTGCACTTCAATGTCATATTATTAATTTATAAGTGTTTTTTTTTTCTTCTGCAAAATATATATACGTTTGTAAATAGTGAATATGATATACTGTAAGTTTATGGAGTCCGTTTTTGGTTATTAAAGCTCAATCTAACAATGCCTTGTTATATAAGTGTGTGGCTACGGTCTGTTCTATTGACGTTATTCAGCTGTGCTCCTCTTTTGGACATTCTGCTCCCAACACTTTTTAGATATCAGCTTCTATTTAAAGATTTTTTCACAGTTGGTGTGAAAAGGTGGAAAGAACAGCACCTGGACAAACAAAGGGCCTTGACATGTGCTGTGACCCTGCTCAACGTAGCTTTGACTTCTCTGCTCTTTTGTCAGAAAGAAACATTTAAACTGTTAAATTATGGGTTAACATCAATTGGCATTGCTTTAAGTGGGTGCTGATGTCCTGGCAGAGCAAATATGTCTGCATAAAAAAGATGCCATGAAATTATATAATTTCTTTCACTTCCCTGTTAGAAGCTTTTAACAACTTTAGTCCTGATTGTACCAATGAAATATTTATCCATTTCCAGAAAGTCAGTTTGTTTACATAATGCATGTGTTGTTTTTCTTACCCAAGAAAAAAACTATTGTTTACTAAAAACAAAATGGAGGGTTTTTTTTTTATTCTTAATAGTCTGGGAAATGTAAAAGGTTATCAAAAATACTATAATCCATATTATTTTTTGTGCCATGTCCTCTTTCTTTCCCCATCAAGGACAAAAAAGCAAAACAAATGCATTTAATAAAAAACCTAAGGATAGGTGGATTTTTAAAAATTATTTAAGTCTGGGATATGCAGGTGACGCCAAACAAATTATTAAAATACATTATATTAAATATTATTGCTATTATAACTGATAAGCAGACATGACATTTTTCCATATTTGTTCCCAAATGTAAAAAACAACAAACTTGGATATAAAATACATAAGCTCGATGTTGTTATGGCTGTGAGATCACAAAGGTTTTAATGGGACCTTTATGAGTCTCTGTATTTTTGCTACACAGTTTATTGTTAATTCATTGTAGCAGAAGTTGAACTTCTAAAATTTGACAGAAAAAGACAGCTCTCACCCTTCCATATTTTCAAAAGAAATTTTAAAAGCCCCAAAAGTCCCTAGTTAGTTTGGTTGTGCATTTAAAAAAACCCCATCACACTCAAGATGCTGTTGATTCACAAGAACAGCTCTGTCATAAGACAGATCAAATTTGTCACAAGACTAATGTTAAGTACCAAGTAACCTCAATAAGAACTGAAGGAAAACCGCTTCCTCATCAGTGTTGTGGAAAAACAGCAGCACCACATTCTGATAAAATAGCACATTTATTAAAAAGAGACAGCATTTATCAGCATTTCCCATTTTGCAGATATATGCCACATCAGAGATCAGGGGTCTCAAATACATTTCTCAGTCCACCTGCTGCTGCCTTCAGCCCCCAGAGGAGCCCTTACTCATCCAGCACATGTATATCTATACAGTAGGACTCATAAGAAGCGCACACTCACTGTCTCACACTCTTGCGCTGTGTGATCGGTGGCTGTCAGACCTCGTTGTTTGTGTGTGTTGTGGTCTGCTGCCTGGACGATGACATGTCGGCAGATGTTCTGCTGTTCAAATTTGTCTCAATTTAAATTCATCTCACATGTTCAGTTGCTTTTGGAAATGAGAAAACAAGGAGAGATGGCAACACGCTGAAAATGAGCATCTGAAACAAACTTAATTACAGAGCAATGAAAATGACTTTTTTTTTGGGATGAAAATTTTCAGAAGATTGGGTGTCATGGCAGGGGGATAACAAATCTGATAACAAGTCATGACATGTTTTTCTCCCTTGGTTTATTCACTGATTTACCAGGAGAGAAAAACAAAAGATGAAAGAAATGAAGAACCTTTAGTATCACATTTGGACACTTAAAGAATTTGGACTGTATGGGGGCAATTCTTTGGTTCTTATCTGAAAATATACAGAGCAGATCTTCATTCCACTCTAGTTTGTTGAAACTGAGATGTGTGTGAAAATAACAGGTCAAACAAAGGCATAGAGGAGCTAAATGTTGTATTTTCACACTGGTCTCTTACTAACATTTCCTTTTATTTTTCACTGTCTTTGCTTGTAGAAAAACTGAAGTTAACGACTTGACATTTAGACTCCTTCCGTTTGTGTGGAATGAAAATCGCCAAGAAATGTGTGTTTTGACAAAAGGGAAAACAAATATCTGATAAAATCGAACAGAAGCCAACAAAAGACCGACCTCAAGGCGAATGATGGTAAAGCACAATGTATTCAATAATTCAAGGCAACAAAGACAAACACAAAAAAAACATGATTTTAAAATACATGAGGCAGTGCAAAATGTCACACCAATAAAATATTACGTTTAAAAAACTCAAAAACAAAACAGATCCTGAGGAAAAAAATTCAAACATACAGATCCAAGCGTATTATAAAATATCTCCAGATCAACCCCACTCTGATTTAAATTATATAGAATAGAATAGAAGATCCCACATTTTCAGACATAATCTCATTTATTGACTTTCCAACAGTCAGTTCATCTGGCTGCCCATTAAATTCCTTTTATACTCTGTACCAACAACCGTTCCTCCCCAGAAGAAAGGCCACAAAGTCTTCCTCATGAGAAAAAAAAAACCCAACACCCCAGCTATAACACAAAAGTGATGAGAACAAAACGGCTGTCACACAATAAAAAAAAGTGTGATTTTTGTACCTTATATACACACGCAACTGTGTGGACTTGCAGAGAAACAAAACACGGTGACTTTGGTGCGGAACTAAATGAATTTTTTGCATCTTTTCAGAGGGAAAAAAGGTGCTTATGTCTTAAATGAGCTTAAAATGAAAAACAAACAAACAAACAAACAAACAAACAGAAAAATCCCCAAACCACCAACAGCGGATCAAATATTTCTTCTTGCTCACCATCAGCCAAAATGGGAAGGAGAATTGAGGAGTGAGGAAGGATCCACAACACCTGAATTATTTAATGTTTTTCAAGTACTGCATATGGCAAAAGCAATACTGGCGGGGGGGTGTCGCAGGACATTTAAGACGCATTAGTGAAACAGGCAAAGTTACGAAATTGTCTCGGAGTAGAGCTAAGCACTTAAGGGAGGTAACTAGATACATAAATAGGAGGGTTCACAACACAACTCCACTAAAAATGAAGAACAAAGCTGCTTTTCAGACTGCATGGAGAGCAATAAGGATATCACTGTCTCAAGCTGAGACTAAACACATGTGAAGCGGACTCTGATAATGTGGCTGTGATGGAAAAAGGCTCAAAAACTGATTCAGAGAGATAAAGGTCCACTCCCTGTTTGCGCGATCAATTCAAGGACTGGAAAAAGTAGCTTAATTGCACTGAAAAATTCACACTGAATTGACAAAATGTCCACATTAAAAAACAGTAAGACAACAGATTTGAAAAGGCGGATAACAAATGTGGAAAATGCAAAAAGAAAAAAAAAATGTTGATTTATAACAACTGACCATTTTTCGGCTTATATTGATGTGCTTTCTCATCTGCATCTCTGGATGAACTTGTGGAACCACACGGAGAAACTCTGGGGATGTATGATAGAAGTGCATTGACGGGCACAGATTCTCACGGTTTATTATCGTAACATGGAGCTACAGCGGCCTGTTCGCTCAGATTCAAATAACATGGACTGAAGTTCATGGCCCATCAGAGTCAACACACATTTTTGACAAAAAACAAAACAAAACCAATTTTTTTTTTTACAGTCCTCCCAGTCAATTCTCAATTAAATTTCTGTCAGTTGTGGTACTGTATGACCAAATGTTTTCTAATTGGCAAAGAAGCCTCACAGAATTGTATTTTTCAAAGTATTTATGAAATTAAACAGGCCACCAAGTTTTTGTCTCCTAACAAATAAAAAAAGACATTCTTTGGTGAAACCAAAAGGCAGGCATGCATATGTAATGACTGAATTGAAAAAAAGGCAAAGATCACAGACAATACAGCGACGTGAAGATCCTGACTCACTTGAGCCGAAGCGTTTCACAGCATCAGCTTTGACATGGTGTCTCTTACTTAAAGAAACCGTTAAACATTCTCACATGTTTCAACTTGACCATGGATCCTTCCTTATTAAAAAAGAAAAAAAAAAGACTTTGAATTTGGGATCAACAAAGCCTAATAAGTCATGAATTACCACACATTAACAGTATTGAGGAAATGATTCTGTATTCATATAAAGGCAAGCTGACTTAATGACAGCAGACAGCAAACAACCCTGCCAGCTAGGCAGCTGATTCGACGCAGATTATTTTCTTCTCTTAGCAACTCATAGCGAGTCGATGATGGCACATCAACAAAGGACTAACTAGATGAATGGAAAAAAAAAATGAGTTGAGGAAAAAAGGAGCCTCTCAAATGGCAGCTGTATTTCCACTAACCTTTTTCTTTTCAACCAATTTCTAAGCAGCACCACTTCCAATTTGAAGGTAACATGTCTGACCAGATGTGGCGCAGGAGTGTTAAACACCCAGTACAAAACGATGCTTTAAGTTTAGAAAACGGGCCCAGACCAATCGCTCCTGAGCATCCCATAGCTGCTGAAATGGGGTTTCAAACCGTGAAGACTGGCATCTGAAAATCCTGCGCAGCCTCTGGGTGGAAATGACTGACATTGTTCAAAAGTGTCCGCAGAGGTGGATGCGAAAAACACATTCACAAAGAAGCGCACAGCACACACTTCCTAACGTCTCCTTTTCTTTGCTTCGCCGCGATGTGGCTTTCCGGAAAGTTATTGTCTCTTTTTGTTGTCCTCCGAGCTCTCTCCTTTGTGTATGCCTTTACCTGTGCTGCTGTTGTCACCCTGACCCCCCTCCCCCACCCCCTCTCTCCCTCGCCACAGTCTCACGTCTGTCTCGTCCGTTTGACGTCCCCCTCGATTGCTAGTTGGAGCTCACAGCCGACAGAGGCAGAACAGTGTAGGGATGAACACCCCAAACGCCACCAGGATGGGAAACATTAGGCTGCTGTTGTCGGCTGCGTATGGGTTTGGTGTTCGGGGGCCAGACTGGACCCTGTTCTTGTTACCTGCTGGAAGCTTTTTCTTCCCACCCTCCTCGCCTCCCTCACTATACTCCTCATCTTCGTCATCCTCGTAAGGCTTCTCCAAGCCAGGGTGAGGCTGAAGTTTTGGCACATCTGTTCAGTAAAACGGGAGGTTAATTATGATGCATAACTGGATACTGTTACTGTAACAAGAACATCTCATCTATATGGTTTGGCTTGACTTGGCTATAGGGATCATGGGGTTAGGTTAGGTTTAGCATGATGGATGACACTAGAAATCTTACATTTTAAAAATAATATTTGACTCTCTGTATATTTCCCAGCTCTAGTAGCAGGTGCTTTTCTCCATTTTGTTTTCCACTGCAGATAATGGGTAGACAGTGTAGGTGGCATTCTGATCTGTTCATGATAGTGAGGCCACATGAACCAGCCGTGACATCATCCCGCACAACACTATTTTCATCGGCAGCCACACAGAGGAATTTTGTCAATTGTTCTGTGTGGTTTTGTGGTCTGCTATTTAAATAAAATGTGGGGCAAGTGAATTACAAGGATTAGAGTCCCTTGGCGATTGAGACAGGACTTTACGTGTCTGTCAAGCAATGATTCTCTGTGACCAATCAGTGGTCTGCTGTGTTTGAACTCCACCTTCTAGTATCAGCTCAGTTTGCTTTGGAACCTTGAATATGGTGGTACCAGAAAAGGACCAGGTAGTATCCATGAAAACCGCCCATAAAAGAGCTGTTAAAAGAAACTGAGGGGAGTACAGTGGTGTCTTCCATACAGTATAAACTGCTGAACAAAAAAAGTTGTATCTCAGGTTGAGGAAGACATTGTAATCTACTTTGCATACTGTCTTTTTATACAAAGTGCTAAAATGCATGTTATCAGTCTCTGGACTCACCTTCTAATGTCCCCTTCATTACATAGAGAGCGCAGACTTTGGGGTTGTCATAATAACCCTGAAACAAATGTAAAAAGAAAGGTGATTTAATAACATACAGGAGAGATAAGCCCTGTTCCTAACAATGATCAATAATCTATTTCAATTTCAGGAAACGCTAAATTGCTGGTCGGGGGACCCTTAGTTTGGTGCTAAATTTAAGACAAACACACTCATTAAAATGTATTCCTTGTTTCTTATTCCTTGCTTTCTTCTAAATGTATCCAGCAGTGGGATGAGACAATCAACATTTGGTGCAGGTGGATTTCTGCTGAACAACTAGACCGTGCAAAACAGAAACACCTGTGCTGGAGAGATATTGTCATTTCATTGTTGAAACTCTTCCAACGTATGCAAAAATAGTAGACGGTGTGACCCACTTGTATCTTTCTATAAGAGAGACAATGTAGAGAGGGCCAGTGATCTTAAAAAAAATAAAATAAAAGGAAGAGGAATGAGGTCACTGCAAACTTTTCTGAAGTATGCCACACTAGAAATTTTGCCTACAGCCACATGTTCAAACCCACTGGCAAAGTCTTTCATTTTGACAAAAGAATCCAGGACTTGAAAGGAATACTGATACATGTATTATTCCTATGGCCTGCAGCAGGTTGCTTTAATTACAATGACTACACTTAATAACACTTTTAGATTTTGACATTGCCTTAAGTAGCTCCATCTTATTTGCTAAGTTTTGCAGCAGGAGAAATTCAACTTATGCTGATAAACAAGTCATGGACACTCAGCCAATATAAAGTCATTCAAACAGTAACAGAAGATGAAAAGAGAAATATAATACACTGGTTGTGTCTGGAATACACTGGAAGCTGGATAATGTGAAGGGAGACATAAATTTAATTATCTTACAATATGCTTCTGTATGCTGACAGCAGAAGATTATATGAACAGATGGTAAACGTGAGCAGGAAAAAGGTGACATAATTACTCACCTAACAAAGATAGCAATAAACAAGAGGCCATTCTATTTGTTAAGGGTAACTGATATATGGCTTTCGTAGCTTACTCATGGGCTACAGACACTGCCGTCATCCCACCTAAACTGTAGATATTTTTGGATATCAGCATGTCCTTTCCTAAATCACAGGAAATGGAAACAAAGGCGAGCAACCACTAACTTGAAGAAAGGCTAAACAGCAGAAAATAGAAAACCTGATTCAGAGACAGTAGATGTTTGATAAGAACTAAAGAGCAAAGGTAATTGTTGCATTACATGACAAGTAAACAAATACAATCAAATGCAAGACTGTTATCATCATTTTCATGGCCCACACACACTGCAAATGGCTGTCAACGTCCCTTTCAGGATTCATTATGGAAATGTTCTGTTGATTTTACATGTAGGACTTGTTTGAATAAGAGTTACTTTTCAATACAAGTAGTGACTGTAATTTTCCACACGGCTCAAGTCTGAACTGAATGCCATCATATTAAAAGGAACAGTTCCACATTTTCGGTAAAAACTCTTATATTCTAGTTATTAACTTCACTGTATCTCATTCCTTGAATCTACAAAATAAAACTGGAAAAGCGGCAAGACATAGTTTCAATAGTTTAAGAAAATGAGATGATGTGATGTATTCATTTGTTTGTACAGTTCTATCTGTTCCCCAATATTATCACTCTTTATGCTAAGATAAACTATCAACTGCTGGAGTAGCTTCATATTTGACAGACAAAGTGATAAGTGCAACTTTCTCATAAACTGTCCAACTCTTGCTTTAAATCTTGTCACTAGATATGTTTTTACTTTTCCCAGGGGTATAAGTCACACGTTTTATCAAGATACATTATACTGATTCACTGAACAACTAGGCAGTACTCGCTGATATCTCATAGCCTGCCACGACAATATTTCAATCTTATGCAGGAGCCTCTGACTGATAGATGAATGCATTTCATTTAATCAGCTACATTTATATCAAGCAACTTAAACTATGACATGGCAATTACTGGGGTCTTCCAGACATTTCAATTAAAAACAATACATACTTATAAAATAAAAAGAATGAGCATTTCAAAATAAATGCGCATCTTAAAGATGTTTATCAATAGCTTCCCTATGCATTGACGATAGTGGATTGCCAGGCACTTGATATGTAAATACTGAAGAGATGAATGTATTATTATACCCCCAACTTTTTACACATACAGTAGCTGTCCAATCCACAGATGTAGCAGGACTATATTGTATATGATGTTTTCAGTTTTGTTTATCAATTGAGAACCAAATATCAAGAACAAATAAAAAAAAAATGTCTTGTATGATTTATGAGAGATATTCACATGATGTTTCTAAAAAATACTCTCCCTTAATTGCTTCATTACTGCATTCCAGAAGGCTGGCCTCACCAGAAAATCAACCCTTTAGTTATTACAGATTCAAGTCCTGAAACCGAAATGGTAATAGTTCACACTGTTCCACGTCACCAACCCGTTTAAACTGGATCAATGAATCACAATAGGAAGTGTCAACATGCTATTTATAACTGTCAGAATAAAAAGAGTTAACTCTAACTCCCTTTTGAAGGACAAAGGCATAAAGAAATATCCCAGCTCACCTTTACAAACTCCACAGTGAGCTTGCCGTTGAAAGTAGAAACCTCTCCTTGCACACTCAGCTTGCCACGTCTGATAGAGAAGGACACTGTCTCATCATGAGCGGTGCTGTGACCCACTCGCTCAAAGATATCCAGGTCCTTCACCACCACATGGCCATTTAGACGGACGTCAAACACCTAGGAAAACATATTCCCAAATCAGCAATGACACAGACAGCTTAAAATACATAGTGCCATCAAGAGTACACTAATGGTTATTCAAACAGCTCCCACAGTACTATATCAACATCAGTGTGCAGTGAAATGCATACATTATTTATTCATGCTTTGAACATGAAAATGACAATTTTAATAAATGCAGACTTAAATCAGTCAATTTCCCCCATACCTTTTGCTGTGATTGGGCGAAGTAAACTTCTGCATACTTCATTACTAGTATATAATCTCCTTCCTCTCGTATGGGGATATCATATCCAAAAGTGTCCTCATTGTAGCGTTCTGTTTGATACAGAATCTGGTCCTCTGGACTGGAGCGCAATATTGGCAGACGCACCCCATAATCAGACGCTACAAAGGAGAATAGCATCAGGTTCAGTGTGCACTTAGCCCACAAGATCACATTAATAGCTGCATTGCTGGAAAACGGATCCAGTTTTAAGTCAGGGTAAGCACCACATTGCACAAGATCTGACCTCTTGCTGCACTCAATGAAATACAGTGCCCTTCTGTCTCAAGCGGCAAGTTACCACACTGTGTTCACCCCAGCTCGCAATTACAGTATCTGTGCCTCATAACTAGAGCCAAGAAAGACTCTCAGCAGTCAATTTGATCATATCATCACCTGCTTCCTCTCCATGCCGAGAGGGGCGGAGCTGTAGTCCTCTATGCTGACTCCTCGTTAGTTTGTGGTTACTTGCGGAAGCCAGATCATGCAGAGGTTTCTGCCTAAAATGTCTGATTCTCTCAGGATCAGATTTTACCTTCACAATGTCATTTTCAGCGACACCTTGCAGGTGAAGCACAACAATAAACGCAGACTCGTTTTAGCAGTTCACTGCAGTTAACATCGACTTACCTTTACCAAGTTTCCCTTCCAATGGGTCCTTTTTGAAGTGAATACCGTGCACGTCTACATGCGCTTCACCCCCGCAATTTACAGCCCAGATAACCCGTTCCGCCAGGCTGAGGCCCCCGCCGTCCGCCCAACACTGTTCTGCCAGCAGCAACAGCACCGCTGCAACCAGCCCGGCGACGAGCTGCGCCGTGACCCGCTGCATTGCCACACACAGGCAATGGTCCTAGACACAGAGACAGACAGCGTCGGTATCTGTTTGCTTGCAGCATATGCTCTGTACGGAAGTAAGCCCTCCACATGTAACATTAACCACATAAGGTTAGCTAGCACAAGAAGCTAGCCAGCTTGTATTGGTGACATGCAATTTGATATGAGTTAGCCAGCATGCTAACGTTAACAGTACCAATACCGGCAGTAGCATGAGCAAAAAAGCATTCGAAGAGCCACAAAATAACAGTGAAATAATGAACAAGTATCATATATCAACATATCCATGATAAACCGCGTTTGTTTTAATTAGGTAAACTAAAATGCAACGAGAAATAAGCAAGGAGTAACGTTTGTCGGTTAGGCTAGCTAGCTAACCTACCTGTCTAACCAGAAATACTTGGTCTATGAGAGCCCGGCTACTGCAAATGTCTCTTACCTTCCCCTTCCACAAATGACCCGAAAATGTCTTGCCAACGTGTAGGATTATTTCTGCTAATACAGTTTGACCAGGTGTCTAAATACTAAGATATCTCCAAGGTAAGCAGATATTCTCAGTTGCTGGTGGCAACAGCCTGCTACACTGACTTTCATTCAATGTGTGCATCCACTAACATTTGCTCTGCTGCTAGCAACAGCGGCTGCCAGTTTGCAGGAGGCGGAGCAGTGCTACCTAACCTTAGATTCCCCATGGCCAATGAGTGACATATAATCTGTCGAATCACATCCCCCTGTTAAGGCCTTCTGAACCATTCAACACCATTTCATATCATAGCCCAATCACATCCTACTTTCTTATAACAATGTACAAATGACGACTTTGATACACTCATCAAGAATATCGCATGTCATAACTCTTGAGGGGTATAAAAATGTATGCCAGTGTCCCAGCCTTGTTTGACAGAAGCGGGCAGACTGAAGTCCCGTGTCTTTTCCACGTCAGGGGGGGTTTAAGAATGTGATGCCCCGAGTTTAGCCTCTCAGGCAGCATTATTGATTTCCACATACACACCCCCTCCAGACACAAATAATCTGTATAATAATAAGCTGTAGCCTACCATTTATGGTGAGGATGTAATTGAATATTACATATTTTATTTAGCTATTTATTTTTATTTTTAGGTAAATACATGGCTAAACCCAGTGCGAAAAAAAACAAAACCCACCGCACATACATGTAACCACCAGTAAGCCAAAATTGTACATTTTAAAGCTTTATACTGAAAATGGTAATAATACTTCTATTATTTATCGTACATTGTTGAAAAAAAGTGCTTTCCTTTGTACCCTGGTTTAACCATTTATTCCTCTGTATTCATCAAATGTATTTTCAACTATATATTTCCCGTGTTTGTATTTAAGGGAAGTGAAACTATAGAAACATTTAGTAGTCGAATATTACACGTGTTCTTTAAGACATCTTTACGCCCCCCTCTCCCGGTTTGGTATAGTCCAAGCCTTGACCAATCACAACAGTCCAACGCAGCGCGCACACGGTGGACTCCAGAGTTGACCAGAAGGAATGAATGAAGATAGTTGCTATGGCAACATCAGTCCCTGTATGGATGACAGGTGTTTCATTAGTTTTTTTGTTGTTGTTGTTTGTTTTTTTTTTTTTTTTTTAGGCCCACCTAACATTGCCTTAGCAAACATACGTTTTAAGACCATCTATCCTTAAAATGAAGCATACACATAGCGTAGCTATGTTCTACAGCTGATTCTAAATTTGACACTAAAATACAACGAAAACACCTTCAAAGTCATGATTGTTTCCACAAAGTAATGTGCATGAGCATATGTGCCAAGATTTGTTGCCCACAGCTTGCACCAGTGTTTCTCTAGAAGACATGTGGCCCACAAGCAGCATGTAATGTAACAGTGCAGTTTTATCGTGGGTGTTGCTGTGCCTGAAACAATCTATTCTTTCTACTCGAAAACTACTTCTTTCACTGAGCATTCTACTCTTGTTTTAATGTGTCCATTACAGCCACGAGCTAAAGAACAATGATGAAAATGCTTTCAGTTGATTATAGGCTCATTGCAGGCCTATGTACTTCAGCACCATTTAAAATTAGTTTTCTTTTCATCAATGGGTTTTTGAAGATCTTTGTATTACTAAAATGACTATGTGGAATTGATTCAATAAAATCAGTGTAGTTGGTCGGTATCAAATAAAGGATGTAAATACTGACACTGGTTCCAAAAATTGTGATACGTTTTATACACACACTATCTGTGATTAACTGTAAATAATTGATATGTTTGTATTGTAATAGTATGAAAGCACAATTAGTCCATATCACACAGGGACTGCAGTTTTTTCATGTGATGACTTACACAGTGAATGTTCTGCAGTGTTTCTGCAGGTAAAGCTTATACCACCAGCAGTCTTACCATAGACATGTATGAATAATAGATATTATAAGGGGATTCGTCCTCCAGAGATGCAGTGACAGCACACAGTGCTACTAATATACTGATGATGACATTTTGACACAGGCCTTATGGAAATATAGTAAACGATTTAGATGTAAAACACAGAATTTAAGATCCATGGTGTAGACTGAATACATTCCATTAGTCAGCATAGTATACACAATCTATGTTCATATCAAAACAAGCATGCCTAAATAGCAAACCAAAATCGCTCTACAATGCTGAGTCCAAAAAAGTTGAGACACTGTGCAAGGTGTAAACAGAATGCATCAAATTCAGAATGCGTGTAGGCCTATATATTCGCAGAAACAATCCTGGTTTGGACATTACATAGCTTGTCTGTGTACTGTATTCAAAGAAATGTAAATGGCAAAGCATTTGCAATTTTTTAAAATCTTTTTTATCATGTTTTTCACAGCATCCCAACTTTTTTGGAATCATGGTTGAACTACAATGTACCTGCCTTGTTTTGTTTGGTAACATCACCACAAAAAATGAGTCTGAAATGTAAACACATTTTATTTTTTTACAGTTAACTTGGCGAAATACTGTGTTTACTTTGTTAGACAAAAAAAATGCAAATGTGCATACTGAATTTAATAAATTTCTCTTTGGCATGCATAAAAATTGCTTTGACAACACAGATGTGTGGAACGCTACCACAACTACAATCATATTGACATTGACACACAGTACAGGTACAACATGATCACATCCACTGCAAATACAGTTCACACATGTCATTCCTACTGTATGGCAATAAGGATTTTTTGAAGACAATAATTGTTCCCAAAGCTAGGTTTCAGATATTAGGAATTTAAACCTGTGCACATTGAAAGACATGCTGCAAACCAGAGTTGGCATCTTTGTAAATAGCTTTTTGAATGCTTTTGATGTTAGGCTGTAGAGAATAACATGTAAAAATGTATTTCACAGTTTTGCTCTCATTAATATCAGAGATTTGCTTCTTCAGTTGTAGGACAGTAATGTTTTATAAGACTCGACTGGCACAGCGAAAAATCACAGATGGTCACACAGTTACAATACAGGTGTTATATTGCCACATGGGTTCCTGGTTGGAGCACCAATGTCACACAGAGGACATTCCACTTATAGTTTTTAATATAACACATACTGTGTGAAAATGAACTGAAATGTTCAACAGTGCACTTATCTTTTACATCTTTTCTACTGTCATTCGCTCTCACATCCTGACTTTGTTGTACATCGAAGGCGACATTATGTAAGACCTTTTTTTTTTTTTTACTTTATCACATAGATGATGAGACAAGACACCAGCAATCTATCCACACAGGAAGTTATTTAGTGAGAATTAAAGTGCAAAAACACAAGTTGGACAATCATCAGCTAGGCTACAGCAAATTCTGCCTCAGTTGAACTGGAGACTGTTTTAGGAAGAACACTTATTGTTTTGAAAGTGTGAGGTGACTCCTTGTTCTGTAACATTCAAGGAGTTTTAATTCCAGTGTCATTCAGATTAGGATGGCTCAGAGATCTTAGCATGTCCTCTGGTGTACTTGGTCAAGTATAGAGAAAGACAGAGCTTCACATTCAGGACCGATCATTTTATGATCTTAGCGAGACATCATTCGTACGAACTCTGTGAAGAGAGAGGAGGAGAATGACAAAATGCAGCAGTTGCACTAAACTTAGCATCATACCTAAAATGAACAATTGAGGATCTATTGGAATATAATAGTCATGATAAAGTTTTCATTGGTGCATAATTACTGGAATCCAAAGATTTTATTTAGATTAGTTTCGTATACACTCTTTATTTCCACATAGGGAGCAGGACCTCTTCTACAGAGCCTGCCATTTCCAGTAGCCTAGAACAGACAACACTGGCTCTAGAGAGGCCCTTTTGCATCTTCAAGCTACCTGAAGGCCTCCGTAGTTTCTCTGACATGCATTGAAAGTAAGGCTGACTGCATTCAGTTGACTACAATCTGCAACCTCACCCCTAGATGCCACTAAATTTAATGCACTGAATGATTGGCTTCTAAAAGGTTATTTACCTTCAAAGTCAACAAGCCCGTCACCATTAAGGTCAACGTCCCTCAGAATGTCTTCTACTTCCTTTAGACCTACCTGGAAAACAAAGGTTTGCAGCAGTTAGTGAAGCACCAAACAGTGATTATTTATTTAAGAATGGTTCAGACGCTCTCTTTATTTCTCTCTGGCCCAGATTTTACCTGTTGGCCCAACAGTTTACGCATTGCATCTCGAAGCTCAGATGTGCTTATAGCACCATCTCCATTGGTGTCAAACTGAGAACAAAGAGCAGAAAAAAATGTAAATGTAAAAATAAACCGTCAAATCTCAAAACACAGCCAGAGGTACAGAATGTAATTATCTCAATTTGAAACCAAAGACTCTTACCTCTCTAAATGCATCTTTCAATTCTTTTATTCCAATCATGTCTGCTGTTTCCGCTAGGAGTTTTGGGCCCATCAACTCTACAAAATCCTCAAAATCCACATGACCTCCCACTTAAAAAAAGAGAGATTTTGGAGTTTCAAACAACAATATAAGATGCAGCAAAATGCATGATATATAAATATACAAGTTAAGTCCTTACAGTTCATATTTATCTGTTGACTTAATTCAATCAGCTCCATTTCAGTGGGCATGTATCCCATTGTTCTCATACAGTTTCCAAGGTCTTTACAGCTGATGAACCCGTCCTTGTCCTTGTCAAACTCTTTGAAAGCATCCCGCAACTCTGTTGAGCAACAACAAATATATTATTAGAAAATTAATGTTATTTTGCACATACTAGGACTTTTGCAAGGTTGTGCTGTCACAGCTGTATAGGTAGTCCAGATCACCCTCACCCCCCAAAACATAAAACATCTAGTTATGCAAACTGCTTGTTCAACACATATGTACGTGTTGTGTTTGGCTGCGACCTCTCGTGGTCATTGTTACAATGGTGGAAAAGAAGAAGTGACGTAACACAGTAAAAGGATGAAGATGTCTGTGGGGGGAGGATATTTTGGAGGTGCAGACAAAGACTGGTGTTTCACTCAGTGTGCAGCAAACGTCAAAGCTGAGTTATAACATAAATATTGGTTTTGTTACATGGTAAGGCAACATTGTAACATTATGTAACCAATAAGACTGTTTCACAACTCTAGAATTATTATTCATCCATTCAGTCATTATCTCTAACTTCTTATGTGAACTTGGGTCGGGGGGAAGGAGCCGATCCCAGCTGACATTGGGAGAGAGGCCGGGTACACCCTGGATAAGTTGCTAGACTATCACATGGCTGACACAAAAAGACACAAAACCATTTACACTCTCATTCACTCCTACAGGTGATTTACAGTCTTTGGACTGTGCAAGAAGCCAGAGTATTCAAAGACGACCCACACAGACACAGGGAGAAAATACAAACTCAACACAGGAAAGCGTATTATTATAGTTTATTTATTAGTTTGGTAGTTATTATTATTAAGATTTTAAATTATTATTTAATGTTCACATATTTTGTTGTGAGCGCATGTATGTCTTTTGAGATGAGTTTGAAAAATGGCATTACAACCATTGCCCAGCTGCAATGACAGTGCAGAGCCAGTGGAGCACGGATACAGAGGACAGAGAATCACTTACCAATCAGAGCACATTTACCTTTTTTTAGGAGGACAATATAAGTTGATGATGCACTCTGACAAAGCCATTTTGTTAGTCTTTTTTTTTTTTTTTTTTTTGGCTGCTTTATTTTTCGGAAACAGAGAGAATATGAAAGAAAGAGAAACGTACCATCCATTTCTTCTGGCCGCAGCTCCCTGTCCTGTAAAGAAATGACATTTAATCATTGGTCAACACAAAACCAGCCATCAGGATCACACATCATAACAAACAGAGCTCGTCTGTGTATGAGCTACTTCCAGACATACCACTGACAATGCTGCGACTCATGTGACATCCAAATTTAAAACAGCAATCTTTTCCATAACAATCCTCAGCTGTCTTGTTCAACTCAACTTAAGGACACTTTACGGTAAAAGATGTTAACAGTACACTGAAAATATCTCACATCTTGATGACAAAACCTCCAAGTATTAATAGGCTCATCCCTATGAAGCATGACTGGGAACCATAACCCTCCAAGTTCACAGAAGAATGCGACTGTTTCTATTTTTTTCCAGCGCTTGGTTACAATGAACATAACCTTTAAAGGGCAGAGAGAGAGGCAGACATATCCCAGAGCCCTCAGGGGTTAACAGCAGGAGCAGTGAGAAGTCTAAACACAACAGAGTGTTGACGTCAGGCCAGAAGATCTGTCCGACCGGAACCACTGACATAGAAAACACACGAGGACGCTTAACCAGCCGATCCAACATGTGTGCTCCATCAGCCCATCAATCCATCACTGTCAGTCAATCTGGCATCATCTGTCACACTGACACATCTCTGACCTCATCAATTTACTCATGCAACTGTGAAAAAATATTTATCACGATAGTGTTTCCATTGAGACTTGAAAGAACAATATTTGTAGCTACTTATTTTGCAATTCTGCCATCGCTGCAGATTGACTGATCATTAAAAAAAAAAAAAAAAAAAAAAAAAAAAAAAAAAAAAAAAAAAAAAAAAAAAAGATATGAGCTGTGCAGATGAGGTTGTAGAAAATTAACAGGAAGTTGTTCCTAAAGTAGCGCATGCTTATTTGCTTTCTTGCTGAGAGTTACATAATAACATCACTCGCATGTCTGCAAGGTAAAGATGAAACTTCAGCCAACAGCCATTAAGCTTAGCTTAGCAGAAAGAGTGGAGACAGGTGGAAACCACATTTCTATATCTTTCTGAAAGTAACAAAATCTGCCTATCAGCACCATTGAACATTATCTGTGAAAAGAGTTTATAAAAAAAATGACCCTTCTTCCCACATGATTAATTACCAAGGTAGCATTTTGTCAGTTTGTTGTTCCATTTGCTAATTGCAGTTCTTCATTAGAAAATCCTGGTCACATTAAAGGAAATACACAATAAAGCAGGACATTATTTAGGATGGCAAGTCTGTTATATGGCAGTCTGTGTTTATTTGTCTTAGAACTTTGAGCAGTTCCCAGTGTTCTCAATTCATCAATGACAATTGTAACATTTTGGTTACTTAAAGTGTCTTAAAAGACACTAATTCTCTATCTCTTTCCCAGTAAGCCCAGTACCCCAGTTAGCCAGCTGCCATAAGGACTTTATTTCCCTTCTGTGGGATAAATAAAGTATTATCTTATCTGATCTTAACAAAATGCCAATCTTAAAGGTTAGAGTCAACAAATCCATGGGTGACATCAGGGTGGCTACAGCCATGATTTTGACACAGGCTATGTTTTAAAATCTATTTTATTCCAGCCAAAATAACCATCCCAATGAATATACCAAATAGTGGGAATAACTAATGCACCCTGTTAACTAAGCTACAGCAGCCAGCACTTGCGTTAGAGTCCATATTGTCTAAATAGTCATAAAAAACCAAGATGGCAGTACTTTGGATAGAAAAAGGGTTAGCTGTTTCCCCTGTGTCTATCCTTGGTGCTAAGCTAAGCTAACTGGCTGTTGACTCCAGCTACATATTTACCAATCCAAGAAAAGAGAGAAGAATCAATCTTCTTATCTCTTGGCAAGGAAGCAAATAATGCATGGCACTCATAGACAGGCTCCTTAAAACTCCTGTAGTCATTTGTGAGATTTCAGGCTCTGTTTTTTTTTTTTTTTTTAAACCTGTGTGTTCCCTGTTGACATCCGGCAAGATATCAGACAGAAACAGCAAGAGCGGAAAATATAGAACATTATGATAGAAAATACTTAAAAGGGCAAGTTAACAGTGATTGTGGCAGCTCTTTTTGTAATGATTAAAAAAATCCCTTAGGTTAGATAAAACACTGATATAAATACAGACAGATACAAAGGAAAAATTATGTTTGTCCAGACTTACGTACAGCCTGCATGCACGCAGCCACGCCTTTACTGAGGAAGACACAGGTTTGCAACCGTATGTTGCTCACAAGAACGCAGTTTTGTGTCATGGAAACAATGGACTCCTGATAAGGCCCAAGATACCCTGCCTGGCCCATCTCTTCACAGGACATCACCCCTCTGAATGTCCTCTCAGCATCCTGGAGCATCTTTCCAGAGGGGTGCAGAGACAGTGTTAGAGATCTGTAGCAGCTTCCCAGCACAGTGCAATAAAGGTACATGTTTAAAGACCATATGTGACACAGTAGTCTCTATAGTCTTTAATTTGGGTAGTAGATTAAACCTACAACCCATGCTCTCTAAAAAGGTATGTGTGCGTCTGCATGTATGTATATATGAGAGAGAAACAATGTAAAAATATGAAAACATGGCAGAAAGGCGAAATGCATCAATAAAACAGCGTGTTGCCAACTTTCCACTCATCATTCATAACAGTTTACGCGTCACGTTGTAGGGACTGGCACCTCACACCTATACACTGTCACAGAAACAGTAAACATACTCAGAGGCAGAGAAAAGATGAGCAACAGCTCCGCGGAACAATTGTGTTCACAAAAGACATAATGCTCTGCAGACATGAGGACACATTCTATCCTGTGTTTTGTTTTTTGTTTTTTTTTTAATAATCATATGCACCATATGTCAGCCAGTGACTGAAGCCATTATCCTGACATGTTTAACAAAATGCGCTGGAGGGCCAACTACAAGCAACGCAGTTTCAAGTCGTTTCATTTCATAAAGTCACTTCCACCTCCAACATCAAACAGTGTGGTATAAAAACATAAAACTCTTAGAATGATCATGTTTTTGTTTTTCCAAATCATAAGTCTGACATGCTCAGATATCAGGGAAAATATAGATTAGAAAGTACTATAAATCTTCTATGATTCCTGCAATTTATCTGACCTCATAAACACCCATGTGTGAGCTTGAGCGAATAGAATAAATGCAGCAAACTCTACTACTGTCCCGTTTCAATTACCAGTTTCACAAATGCATCATAACATGATTAAAAGAAATTGAGAAAGACTGTAAACAATCCTACCGTTCTCATCGGCCAGTCTACGCAGTTTCCCATGCCAAAAGACAAAAGGGGTACTAAGAAGGACCATGAGGACCTTTTCTTTGTTGAGTTTGCAGTTTGGATTTTGTGAGGAGAACACACTCTGGTTGCAGCAAGACCCATGAAGCCTTGGGTGCTAACTCACAGCTGGCTGAAAAAAGAGTGAGCTGCACTGTAAAGTACTGCACTATCCAGAGAAAGTGAATGTAGCAGTAAGAGCAGCCAACCACACAGAAAGAGAGACAGAGAGAGAGAGAGAGAACTAAGAGTGGGGGGAAGAAACTGAATGAAAAAGGAAAGTGGGCCATGAAGGGAAAGAGAATTATGCCTATTAAAGGAAAAGAAGATGACCTACTATCTGTTGGATATTTTGCCTGACTGTCACATTGACCATTGCTATTATATAATAGCTATTATTATTACATTATATTACCAGGAAAAGATAAATTAGAGATAAATTAGAGGCATTGAAGGCATGTGTGCTGAAACCCTAGGATGCAAGTGAGAAAATATCCAGGTCTGATCTAAACAGTTTTGTATATATGACGTAAGAACAGGTGCAAAAAGGTTTTTACTAGGATAATCTTAGATTCCTTAAAAAGTTATATTTAAAAATAACTAAACCAAGTCCCCAAAACTATAAAACACAGGTGGTTTATCTCTATCCTAAAATACGACTTGCAGGACGGTTTTCTAAATCAGCACCTTTTAAACATGTTAACATTTTGAAAGCTTAGGTTATTTTAAGGTAATTGAACTGCTTGGTTGAGGTAAGAGAAAGAGTATATGGTTAGAGTTAATAAAAGGTGTTTTTTTTAATTGCACACAACAAGGGGAATTTAGGTATCTAAATAAATGATGTAAAGCATAATGAAAATGCAATATAGCTAGGCACAGCAGTTAAGTTACATATTTCAAATAACAACGCTGACTTTTTATTTTACAGGGGACACAAACCCTGGATTCCAGTTTTCGATTGCCATTATATGAAAGAAGGCAAAAACATGTGATTGAAAATTTGAGTGTGACAGATAGACTTTTGTTTATGTTAATGACTAATCTGCTCTTAGCATTAGCAGATCAAAAGAAAGACATGAAAAAAAATGTTACAAAACCTGCTGGCATACAATATTTGCACCATATAACTATCAAAATGAAAATCTGTTTAACATGGAAAGATTATCCTGACAAACCTTTTTTTGATAAGCCTTAGAAAATGATCCGTCAGCTTTCCTGCAGGAATATAAAGCTGCGAGCAAGTGACCCTTGCTTCAGGGTCACACATTTTTTTTTGTTTTATTGTGAGGTGTTTGCTCTTACTAAGCTGTGAAAATCTGTACCAGGCAAGTTTACAGGAACACTCCGTAATGACCTATTTCCAGTCCCCTCACCTGCACTCTAACTCCCATGTGCCAGACTAATTTGTCAGTTTGCTGCCTTGAGATTACATTTGAATTCATATATTGCACTGTATATTTTATGCATGTGGCTCTGTTTTTCCTGCCTTACACCCCCACACATCATCCTCTGCCCTCTGCAGGCGGAGACAAGGTCATTGTGACCTACAGCAGCCACATGGTGCTGAAGACATCTGTTCCAGTGAAATTTACATCCACACGTGTGTATATATCTGCAACAAAAAAAAAAGAATACAGCTAATTACTGAGATGATCTTTTTCTGTGCACAGAACATTGGTGAGGACGCAGATCTCTTTATGAGAGGTATCAAACAATTCTCATCCCTGATCACCATCTGTTCACATGTATTTTTGCTCTGGCTTGACTAGAAAATGCACTTTCCTTTAACCGCATTGTTCAGACAAAATGCCAAAGATAGCATGTGTATCTCTCAAACCATGTGTTACATTTCTGTCCATCATTGAACTCCTCTCCATCTAGCTGTCTCATCAAAGACCTTTTTGAGGTCACGCTAATGTTTTCACTGAGCTGCTCGCAGACTGACTCATGGGTTATTTGCAGAATAGGCTTTCATACTATAAGTACAAGAAGATTTTTCTCCTGAAGCCACAAGGATGATCTCTGTGTTCCTGTGCTGAGTCTATTTTACCACGGAGAGCTTCCTAATTCAAATCACATCCTGATTCATGATCAGATTAAACTCAGAGCACCGTACATGGCAAGAAATAAACACCGACTTCTGAGGAAGAGGAGACAAACATGCCATCGATAAACAACATAGCTTTGTGGGGATTTGCAACATAAAACAGGTTTCCTGAGCAGTCTTGTGCCAGAATCATGAAAAATCACACCAATGTTAAGAACCCAAGCAGAGCTCTTTTTCTTTTGTGTGAATAGATTTAAAGCCCAAAAATAGAGCCTCCATCAACCTACAGGAACATCAAAGTGATTTCCTCCAAACACAACCAAACAATCGCTGCAGTGTTCCTATTTAAATGATGCAGGAACATGCATATATATCTTTGACCAAACACACATTAGCACATCAGCGGTTTCCACCTCTCCATACGAGCACATTTCATCTGCCCCGGCTCATCCACTTCAATAAGAAAGGCCTGCCTGATTGAGAGGCTCTGTAGGAGGTGGTGCTGTATTTACAAATTACATAAGAAATGGATGTGTAGAAGAAGCTTTTCCCATCCAGACTGTCCAGTAATGACAGTCTTTGCAGACTGCATCACAGGGCACATTAGCGTACATTGATTGTAAACAGGACGTCAGTGTGGCCAGGAGCCACACTTAACCGCTTCATAGCTGTGTGCACTGCTGTAGAAAACACAATAGACAAAGCAGAATTTTCAGGAAGTGAATTGAATGCATTTTATTTTTAAATGGAGCAGGCAGGGGATACATTAATGTGCTGTCCTTCACTCAAAACATCCAGCTTTTTTGTTTGTTTTGTTGTTTTGTAATAAATCATGATGAGCACTGGTTTGGGGTGTCCCTGTCATAGCTTGTCACAGCATCCTTCCACTCACACTAACAGAAATGTATGCTAATTATTGTGGTGATTTAATTCAGACAAAAACATATACAAAGCAACTGACAGATCCTATTTATTTGAGTGACTTACCTGCCCAAACAGTGAATTAAGGATAGTGCGTAAGTTGATATCGGATGCAGAAGAAGCAGCACTGGACCTCCGGGAGCGGCGAGAGGACCTGCTGGACAGCGGCACCAGGGAGCAGGAGGACGGGGAAGGGCTGCTGACCTGGCCACCGCTCTCAGGCAAACTGGCCCCTTTATGGTCCCTGGGCTCACACAGAGGAGCCCTGTCGTCGTTGCTGTCCGACAGAGAGGGCACCCTGGGGACCGGGCGTGTGTGTGTGTGACAGCGACGGGGGGGATGCTCAGATTCAGGTGGTCCTGCTGTCGCCGCCGCCGCCGCTGCCGGAGGTGGCCGGTCCTCCCGGTTGTGCTTCCTGCGGTGGTGGTGCCGGTGTGTGGGCTTTGATGACCTGCAGCGCTCCCTCACACTTCGGCCCGCCTCGCCGTTTGGCTCCGGAGGATCTGGAACTTGGCTGTGGGGGGCATGTGACTTACACTTGCCCCGAGTGGCTGCATTATTACTACTACTACTGTCCTGGCTGCCGATCAGGGAGGGATGGCACAGGGGTCTCCGAGCGCTGATGTCGCACTCGGCCGACCAGAAGGACTCCTCGGCTTTGCTGCTGCCGCTGTGGAGAGCGGCGGGACGGTGGTGATGCTGGTGCTGATGCTGATGGTGATGCTGACTTCTCCGGCTCTCCGCTGTGCGTTCAGGGAGGTGTGTCGGTCTCCTCGCCGCAGAGGATGATTTCAGTAAGGAGGTCGTGGATTCAGATTTTGGAAAGGAAGAGCTCATTGCTGCGGATCTAGTCTAGTCGGTCTCGGCCGGTTAATCATCGACACCATACTCCGTTTTGTCTCCATTGTCGACCCATACTAGCATAGCAGAGGCAGCCCGCCTTAAGTTCGGCTACATTTCACCACCTGATTGCTGTGCGGCAGCGCGGCCGGAGCGCGCGCAGACAAGCTCCACACAGGGGCACACACGTCGCTGCAGAGCGCGTCACCTTTTCATTGATGTGGATGGCATCGTGGCATGACGTGGGTGGGGACGGTAGTAAGGTGTACCAGTGGTCGGCAAACTTTTCCTCGATAAAGACAGAGCAAATAGATAAACATTACACCACCCCCACACATGAGAACAGTCTCATAAGGAAATGAATTCAGACATGGCTTGGTCGTCTTCATTATAATATACAAATAATAATAATACAGCAACAACATAATAAAGAGGTAGTCCAATGTAATGTGAAGCACATACTGGAGTTTTTGAAAGTGGCTACAAAGCTCCATTGTTGTTGGTTGTTATTCTTATGTTATGTTATATGTTGGGTGCTTTTAAATGTATTTCTGACATGTTTTTGTTCAGGAACAGATTATTCTGCCAGGGGGCCTCTGGGCAAAAAGGAGCCACTGGCCCCCTTTAGGTCCCCCATTAACCAGAAATTGGACACTGGTATGACTTGTACTGGATTGACTGTATGTGAGTTTGCTTGTTTGACTTAAGAAAAATAAAATGTGTAAAAGAAACTTATTTTGTGTATTTTGCAGTTTGTAAATATGGGTTTTTTTTTTTCCTGAAAAATGTTTACAAGCCTTAATATTCAGAAAATACTTTTTTTTTTTTTTCAAACTGTGAACTGTATATCTGTCTTCAGTCTCTGTATAAAACATTTTAGCACCTGCCTCTTTAAGCCCCCTTCACCAAAAAGTTCTCTCTGCTCTGATTTGCCAGCAAGACTAACATGGCACACCTTTGTAAAGGGACTTCTGAGGGCATGGGTGGAGAAACTCAGATGTGGGAGCCTGTACGGGGAGCCAAACCTGAATGACTCGTCGTATCATGTTTTCGGCAGGCAGCCCACAAAAACAGACGGGGTTGTGTTATTATAATGTGTGGGTAGGCACTCAACATATATATTGCAGCCTTCTGAGTACTTTTGCATAGTCATAGCAGTGCAAAATCTTTGCGCAGTCCACATACAAAAGGCCTCTCTCTCTGAAATTAAACTCAAATTTAAGTCTTCTTAGACGTGTAATTACATCTCTACATCTTAACGTATTATTATTTAAATTCCATGAGTTAGTGATGTCTGTTTATAAGCTTGTACATTAACATGAGTACCCGTACCTGTATTAACCTGCGCTCTATGAAACACACACACACACTGCATACTGGGTAGTGTTATAAAAATATAACCTGCTTAAATAATTCAGGAGCTGTGACACTAAAACAAATCATTCCACACCCATAAAACATATAGTTTATAAATACAAGCACGAGTGGATATTTCAATCAATCGAATTGTCTTATTATTGGCATTACATCAACATTTGCCTCCATCTACCAAAGCTATCGTTACAGGGATACCTGTGCCGCCTTAGTGGAGCTCATATATTTTCAGCAGAGGTCAGGGTTTCCCAGTGAAGGATGCTGACTTGTGTTGGGAATCCTTTTCCTCAGCTGTACATACATCCCTTAACCTCTCTATATATTACTGCTGTTATTTAACATGGTGTTATTATTACTTCAGCATTTCAGTGCTTCTGCCTTCATATCCTCCAGAGGCAGTGTAGGTCTGACAACTGCTGTGGAAACAGAGCAAGGACAACATCATTGCATGCCTACGCCTCCCTGTGCCTCTATTATAAAACTGCATCCGGCTGAAAAGATGCAACGCAGTCTATTTTGTCTCCTCGCTTCATATTGCAGAGTGTATTATTAATACCAAAGTGGTATTTCTGCAGAACTACTCCGCTCCTGCAGTTTGTTTTAACGAGTATTTGAGATTTAGTGAGTGAGATCTAGTAGTTAAATTACAGTGAAGGCTTACATGAGTGATAAATGTGTAAAACTGACACCTCTGACACCAGCTGGTTAAATAAGATACTCGACCATTTATTAAATGTACAGAAATACTGTTCAAAATCCACACAATAATGTGTTAAAGGACAAATTCTTAATCCTAATGTAAACAAAATGGTTGCCCCATCATACACTGTATATGTAAAGCAAATGCTTCGGGAATGACAGTTTTCATAGTGGATTAACAGCACTCTTGATATTATTAAACCTAATTATGGACAGCTCAATGTGAGTGCCTGATGTTGTAAACAGCTTGTAAATCATTTAAGTAAACATTAGAATTGAATAGATGGGTATCTTGAGTTGCGATGGACCTGTAAAGCTGCAGAGGATTAATTTTCACTACCTTTTGTGCACATACATCCATGAAATGCTGTTGAAGAATTAAGGATTTTGGCTTTAATAATGGGTAACCATATGGTGCTGCAAAATCACAGAGGGATTGAAAAGAAATACGTCACAGAACAACAGAGATAGTACTTCATAAACATTTTACAGAATCTACAAATTGAATCTATCAAAATGATTTCACTGGTTGGCTTTTTCCAGAATGGAGAATGAAATGCACTCGCTTTAGCTGTAAATCAAGACAACACAATAGTTATAGCATTGAAGACAATCATCTCAAATCATCTCAGACCATTCCGTTTGTTACCTCGACCATATTTACAGAAATACAAACCTGATATCAAATACAACCAAATTACAAGAGTTTAGTAAATTTACCAAAAACGCTTCATCTGCAGTGTTACAGCACAGGCCGACTCACACAATTTGACCTAAAAATGTGCTTATCTAACCATGTCTTGTGAAAGCAGGATTGATTTTTTTTTTTCAAAGGGGAGCACAATAAACTACCACACCGGCAGGAGTCATGACAGAGACATTAGCTGCGTCTGTAAACATTCATGTCATGATTAACATTGGACCTCAGTTATCACAGAGATGAAAACGTCTCTATTAGTTAATGTCATCACACTGATAAAGCACTTTCTGCAATTCATTCACTTCAGATATCCATAAACTGTTGCCAGTTCAGTCATAAAGGCCCAGTTGTGCATTCTGTAAGTAATTAAAATGACTAATGACTATAGTAAAGCCAGTATGCCACTACGCATATTTGTTGTCCGGTTTATTGTATTTATGATAACCTTTTGAACTGTAGGCATAAAACATCCAGCACAGAGGCAGTGATACCTCGGCTTTCCTTTAAAGCACTACATTCACTGAAATATGCCACTATTCTGCAAGCGAGAGATTTTTCACTCATTCATTAAAATTGAAAAACAGTCGTGTCCCACATTTGAAAGTGGGTGTTTTTGCAATGAAAAAAGTGCAAAGTCACTGACATTCGTGTTTTGGTTTGAATCAGAAGTGTGACTGGACATGTTGAGTAATATAAAAAGTTGAATGGTTAAATTTCTTAGCCCTTGCAGAAATGTATGTAGGTGTTACAATAAACCTAAAAGAATTAGTAATATGTGTTAAGAGAGTGTAAAGTTATACCACCAATTCTTTACACACAATGCTTTGAGAAGTGTTTTGGGTCCATGAATGATTGCCAATGACTCCAGTTCTCTACGGAACAGCTCGGCCTATGGAGCCATGCACGCTGTGAGGCATGACAGCGAAAGGGCGACACACTATTTTTTTTTTGCTAAGAGCCATTCATCAAAAGTATGATGCAATTTCGTCTCTACTGTTGAACTATTTCAAGCTGAAACCAAAATACAACTGATATGAGCTGTACAACAACAACAACAATAAAACTTACAAAGAAAACAAAATTGCTCCAAAATGGACCTAAAGTTACAGGCTTAACAAAAACATATTTGATAGGTAATGCTTACTGGGCACATTTTTACTGTTCACTCACATCAATCATTTATATACAAATGCATGACACATTCAATGATTACAAATAAAATTATGATTAATAAGTTCAAAATGTCACTGCCATGATGTTAATATGGGAGGCTTAAGAGAAACAGGCCTTTGGGTACAGACATGCAAAAGGCCTCACCACCTTTCCCACACAGGCGCAAGACACACAAATAGTTATAGTAGCTGTTTAGCCTCTTTTTTGTTGTATTTTGTCTCTTTGTAGTCATGTAGTGTCTCTTTGTAGTCATCAAACGTCTCTTTGTTTTGTTTTACTTTGTAATTGTTTTTGTTGTTACTTTGTCTGTGGTTGCTTTGTTTATGTTTTTTTTTCATCTCTAGTTGTTGTTGTTTTTTTTTTTTAACTTTTTGTTGTCAGTCTCTTTGTAGTTTGATTTCTGTCTCCTTGTTGTCATTTTGTCTCTTTGTGGGTGTTTAACCCCTTTTTATCGTCACTGTGAGTCACTTTGTGTTCTCTCTTTGTTTTTTTATGTAGTTGTGGATCTCCTTTTAGTTATCTGGTGTGTCAAGTCAGGATCTTTCTGTAGTTGTTTTGTGTATGTTTGTAGTTAATTTGAGTCTCTCCATCATTGGTATATCTCTTTTTTAATGACATTTTGAAGGCCTCTGGGACCCGCACACTTTCTGTCCCTGTCCCTGTTAGGGACATTGACATAATTGCTACATGAACAACCATGCTCCCACCAAATTTTAAGGATTATTTAGGTAGGTTCTTTCAAGTATGGCTGTCTTTACAGACAAAAACATGAAGAGGACAGATAAAAGAGGCCCAATGTTTAGTCATCTGCTAAGAACAGTTATGAGAGATATTGTTTGAGACGGAAAATATGTACACAGTGAATGTGAGAGCTGGTCTGGAGGCAGAAAAAGACTTGCTCCCCAATCCTACAGACACTTCCCTAGATGCCATCTGTCTCTTGGTCTGACATGGTTTCTCACTCACACCTATTTCCCTTCCTTGTCCTCTAAGCGGCCTGGAGTAAAAATGTAGTCCAAGGCTTGTCTCTCAGCAGCAGCCACGTTGGGGTGCCAGAGGTCCACCATGAAGACCACTCTGGGGCCATCCTCTGCGCCGCCTGCAGAAAATCCAGCAACACCATTTTCAGGATCTTGACGTAAAACCCTTCACACTCGCATTCAAAAGACTCACTGACTTAAGTCATATTGGATTATACCATTTTTAGGTCAATCCTCCTTTAAGAAATGACTAGAAAGGGGACAGAGTTCAATAAAAGATTCTCTTTTAATCCCTTCTTACCCTCGTGGAAGGCCCTGTGGAGGAAGGAGTCATCAAAAAGCAGACAGCTGCCCTCGGACCAACACTGTGGCTCTCCACCAACTACAAGCTCACAGGAAGGAGGCACTCTGAGACCTGCCAGGGAAAAATAAGACCGCCATGTGTCATAATGGAACAGCAAAGCCTATCATGTCGCTAACCAATCTCCCAGGTGATACATCCCAGACATAAATGCCCTCTTCTTTGAGTTTCTTGTATTGTTAGATAATGCTGTTTTAAAGCATCTTACGAAAGACCCTGTCTCCAACAATAAACATCACTATTTATAGCTTTTTCACAGTTGGAAATAGAACAAGGCTCAGATGCAGTGAAACAACAGAAATCATCATATAAGCCACTGAATTTCAGCCATCATGACCCAAAAGGATCCAGATTTTGAGACTAAACACCACAGCAGCTGATTCACCGGCCGTCTAGTTAAATATGGTTATTTTTTTTTTAAATCATCTGCTGTTGCGTTAAGCCTGAATACCCCTGAGCCTCAGAGATGGCATGTTTGAATCGTTTCCAGCTCGCTTAACAGTTTACTCTCTTACCCAGGTGGCAGCGCAGCCTGACATTTGTTGGCCCGTAATGCTCAGTGATCAGAGCTCCAGGCGTCAGCACGGAGAAGCACGCGTTTCCGAACACGTTGTTGGCGATGAAGGTGCGCAGCTGGCCCAGCACCCTCCAGGCCCGTGGACACCTCCTGACATTAAGAACCAGAGGGGTGCCTTGGTTGACCAGGTAGTAGGTCCACCACTGGCCACGAGGAGTGTTGTTGGCTTTCCACCCTGGGGGCAGGGCAGAGCCGCTGCGGGCTGGAGGTTGGTGGTAGATGCTCTCAAACTCAGCCAGAAGGGCGGGGAAGCTCTGCTCCAGCAGCTCTACGTCGTGTCTTTGTATTTCTCTGGAGAAGAAAGGGGCTGACGGTAAGTCTGGGAGGAAGAAGACCTCTGGTCTCTGGATGGTGGGTCGGCTGTTGAGGTATCGGCCTTGGTCACGGACTCCTTTGTGCACCCTGCCCATACCTGACCAGGTGTAGCGCTTGGCGTAATCCTGCAGGCTGTGATAGAGCCTCTGGTTCAGACTCTCTCCGGCACTGGTGCATCGGAAGCACTCTGACGACTGGCAGAAAGCGAAGCCGTTCTGCTCCTCCAGCATTGATCCGTGCTTCCCTTTCCCCCTGCCACGGCAGTCTGAACTCATGAAGCCCCCCACTACACCTCCAATCCGACTGGGCCCAGCAAGATACCTCCCACGCAGAGGGCTGGAGCCATGCTCTCGGCCCACCCTGTAACAATACCACATAAACAGCAGCAGCACACACATGGCTATGGCGAAAGCACAGATCTCACACTCCCTTATAGACTGCATCCCTCCTGCCACCATCTCCCTCACATTCTCTAGTGACCACTCCATCTCGTTTCCTAGATTTGCTGAATCTAAAGGGGGGTGGGGGGGAGAAGTGCTGATGAAAGATCAGTTAACACGTCTTTTCTTGATCTTGATCGAAAGGGGCCCCAAACCACACACGGAGCGTTAGTGAGTCTAGTGTCAAGCAGCTCTTATCGCCCCTCCTATGGTAAACAGTCTGCTGATTTGATCTGACACACTCGCTCTTCAGTCCTAACATTTCAGCACTCTGCAGCGAGGGAAGGTCTCTCCTTGCATGATGTCTGGCTGTGCGGTATTTGGGCTGCTCCCTCTCTTGTTCTTTCAGACAAATGCAGACAGACACCAAGCCTTAGGGTAATCTGTTCCCTGAAAAACAAAGACAGAAGCAGAGAATGAGGGGTGAGAAGGGAGGATACTGTAACTGACATTAGGGGGGAGGTGGGGGGGGTGCTCCGTTTGACATGAATGCTCTTTTCATTTATATGTTGGCAACTGAAGCAAAGCAATTTGGTTTATTTCTGCAAAGCACAGCTTTCTTGTCAGAGTTTGAGCAAATTCCCATCCTGTATGCACCACAAAACACACCTGCTGAAACTCACCCACACACTTCAAAATGACTGCACCCCGAACACACAAACACACTTTGAATTTCACACACTCCTGTACTGCACTGTATAAAACCATGAGTCATTGGTACATTGCTGCATTTAACACAAATCTCTGCCTTTTATATTTTTTGCGCACCACGCACACAGGCGCGCGCACCAAACAGTGAATTATGTAAACTTAAACAGTGTTGATGCCCACCCACATGTATAATTGGCATTCATAGGTTGCTCAGCAAGAGCTGCATAAATGGATCCTCGGGGGGAGGGAGGGGGCGAGCTATAGTCTGTGTAATCGTATACTGTTTTAGTAAAAAAAAAAAAAAAAAGGAAGCCTGGATAACATGAGTACGATTATATAATGATAATGGACCAGCAGCCAAAACGCGAGGAGTGCAATGCGTCAACTGTGATCAGAACTCCACGATGCTCTCTCACCAAAAATGGTCGGGTAATCCTGCTCCAATAGATCCTCCCCTACATCCTGTCTGACAGCATCAAGACGCCCCCACATCCCCACACACACACTCGCGCTGCTTTTAGGACACATTGACCATCAAACCCCAACCACCAAGCCCTCCAAATCACACACACCCTGTTTGATTCCTAAACTGTTTCCATGTAATCTCGCCACCAGAGCTGCTGCTTCCACCAGCCAGGGCCAAGCTGCCATACAAACTGATGACCAACAAATTGATGAGCTAGCGTTCAATAAGCCGCGGAAAAACAAAGCAGATCGCAGTAGTAAAATGAGCTCGTGTTTTCCTTCCTCGTCTCGAGCTACGTGGATGTTTGGTGCGTTGATTCGTGCACAGGTTTGCATCCATACCTACTCAACATTCATGACTGTGGCCAGTGGAGAGGAGAGGCGCACAGGTGTTTCTCCAGGCGAAGCTGCGCACCACTGCAGTGCACAAGGTAGACGGATATCAGTCGCCAACATCATAGGAAATATCTCCAGAATGTACAAAGCAAGTCCTAACTGGAAGCGACCGCCATCGTGCAGCGGAGGACGATTAGACAGCTGTCCCCCCGACGATTTGTCCCTCTGTCTGTCTGTGATGGACAGCAGCGTCGGATGGGCTTCAGACAATATTGTTGTAAATACTGAAGCTCCACCAGGGAAGCCACCCAACATCAAGCTACCACACGAATGCGCACAGTACTTCCGCTCGGCTCTTTCAAAATAAGCGTCTCAGTGAAGCGTGTCGAAATCATTCAACTAAAAAAAAAAATCTCCATATGATGGTACAGTTTATAGCTAAAAAGAACAAATAGTGCGAAGCAATACGTCTTCATAGCCATATCTTCCCAAATGATAACCCTATATTTTAAAAGAATCACCAAAGGTTAAAGTAGCACATATATGCTAAGGGTCAAGCTGCAAACCTGTATGCAGTAATCCAAAGCAGTATGCAGTATTCTCCAAGGCTGGAAAATGAGGCCTAATTTGGAAGTGCCAAAAAAACTCCTGCAGTTAGTCACCAGGCCACTTGAGGCTGGTTTTAAAGTTATTTAATCCCTATGTACCTATGCTTTACAGCAAAAAAAAAACAAAAAAACAAACATGTTCAATGCCTGGAGCAGCACGTTTATAGCTAATTTCACTGTTCATTACGCGGTGAATTTCGATATACAACCCACCAAATTCAATTAGAAAAAGGGTTAAAGTCACACATAATTAAAGACGTGGCCACTTGGGTGAAAGATGGATGCTGTCACAGGCTGAGTGTTTTTGCATCCAGGCACCTCAGCCTACCTATGTTCCTCTTTTCTCCAGTTTTGGATGGCCTTCGGTGGAGTCAGCCACTGCCAAGACAGCAAGTCAGACACTGCCAAGATGGTGATGGCCATGATTAATGTTTTTTTCTGATAAAAATTATTTATTTTTTGCGCTTTTTTTTTTGTGGCCTTATTCAGCAGTGGCAGAGATACAGAGTGAGTGAGACAGAGAGGAAGACCTGCAGGAAAGGGTTCTGAGCTGGATTTGAATGCTCTTTCAGTGAGCCACCAGGACGCCCCACTTTGGCTATGCCAATGTCTATAATTTTAGAATTTTTTTTCTGCCATATTAGATATTGTTACCCTTATTTGGCAACCCTAAATAGATTAATGGTTGGGGAGAATATGCAATCAAAACACATCAATATTGCAGATAATATCTGGCTAATCAATTGACTATTAAAATAATTTTGCAACACCTATACTAAAAAGCCTGATGTTAGAATCTCCACTTCGTTGTTTGGAAGCCAGAGAAAAAGCCTGGGGAAAAACTGGACTCAGTCAAAGCGTTACTCTGGTCACATGTAACAAAAACAGCGCTGGGCTCAAAGTGGCAGAGCTCCGTCAGAATGAGCCCCAATCTATAGGAATGATGTACATTTATCTTCTTGGGCTCTGCCCCGTACAGAGGAGGTTGGACTCGTATGTTATCCGAATTCTACTTGGACTTGTTATGTTGACATGAGCAGGCCAACCACTGTCTCACGTCTCTATCTGAGAATGTATAAAACAAGGTGTTTGGGTGTTGTCTGGACGCTGTGTGCCAGATAAGAGAATCTGCTGACTTTGTGACCTTGCTGCTGTTTAATTCTGTCAAAAGTCACTCAGCAGGCCTGATTAAATGCTGAACATAGAACAAATGAAATGATCATATAGTGGAATGAAATACATCAACCTCATTAATATTCATTAAAATCAGATGCCAAATTGAACTTATTCTAACACTTAACAATATATTCAAGCTTACGAGATCAATCATTTTATTTTGAAAGCAAAATTGCCTTACATCCGGTATTGCTCTGGTACTGTCTTGCTGACTTGACTCAATTAAGAGCCTCCCTCTTCCGTATGCCTCATGGCTCGCCCATCGACCACTGTTTGACAGAACTGCAGACAGCATTTCCCAGGATGCACTGCAGCGTGTCTGTGTTGCGCTCACAGCAGTGATATAGCAGTTGTCTAACGATGACCAAATACCACAACATGATCAACAAGTTTCTGTACAAGGGCCCAACTACAGACCTCACTCTAGAGGAACATACAGCCTTCCTGGTAGCTTTTATAACAGCATTACAGCAGCTGGGCCCTCTGTAACTGAACAGTAAATCTGTCATGCAGCTTTACACAAGCTGCATGATAAGCAGTGATAAGTGTGGTTCCATGTTAAGTATCAGCCAGACAGGCCCTGACTGGTCCGAGTGCAGCTTTGGTTGCTAGCAGTAAACTATTCCGGTTTATTATTAAGAGGAATGTTATCAGAGACTGACAGTTTGTTTTGGTGCCTAGGGTTGCATAGCTGACTGTTAGCCAATTGTGGCAAATTCAACAAAAAACCCAACAACCTTCATAGACTACAGTGTTAATCACTCCAGTAAAGGCCATTTATATTTTTAACCATTTAACAGGGAGCAGTTTCAGAGTTACTATATTGATTATTTACAGAATTATAACTCCCCACCACTGATTGTTCCAAGAACAGGAAGAGTTAGTTTATTAGTTTTGGGTTATTTGCATTTTTCAGTAATTTCAAACTATAAAGGGTTAGGGACTACTTTTTTGCTTCAATAGGATATGACTTTAGTTATCCCACTGTAGGGACATTTACTCGTATTTGCACAGTCGTTCAAGATACACACACATAGATATAATAAATGAATAAGAAGTATGACATATTCGTTCTATACACATTATATACCTACACTTGTGCTATTTTGCATTTATTGTTATTAAAACATATTTTTTGTGTTTGTCTGTTTTCCTGGAAGTACTTGTCCTGTACAGATACACAATGTGGCTTGTTTTGTCTTTTAAATTCCTTATTAGTTGTATTTTATTAAACTTAAGGGTCCATCTGCTGTGAGTGCCACTCTTGGGGAACAGTATGTTTTGAGGTGAAACTCTTCAGCCATGACTCAGCAGTTGGTTGATAACTTCTTTCCCCTCCTCTTGCGCTCTGGGTGGAGGTGGAGCCATGCTGTCCGATGCACGCCCCTTCTGATGGAGCAACTGGGCTCCCAGTCACAAAGTTAGTCAGTGAAAGTTGTAATATTTAAGAGGAGATAACCTGTAAAGGTCATGATTAAAGTTGAATGATCCCTGCGGAGGTATTGGATAACATCAGCCATGGCGAGGTCAAAGGCGAGAGTGTATGCTTGTTGCGCAGTGATGCTGCTCTGCGTGGTGGCTGTAATAGTGTGTCTAGCTGTGCTCGTGAGACGGAAAGACGCAAAGTGTCCAGAAGGCACTTATTCAAGCGCCGCAGTGGCCGCAGACTCTGGAAAATGTTCACGAATTGGAAGGTAAGTTGTATTTTACACGTCTGTTAAAGCTAAGGAAACATTTCCATTTGTTAATGCGCACATTACGCACAATACGCACTATGAGGGGAACCTTTTGATAAGTTATAGTAAAACTCAGGAGTGTGGTGAGGACTAAAATTCTCAGAAGAATGCCTCATTTTAAATGTAAGTCTACTGAACATGTCATGAAGGCTGAATATGCTTTACATACCAGAAACATATGCAAAACATAAACAACATTCCCTTGCATGGTTAGTCCGTGCAGCAGAACAGAGAGAAGCTGGCATTGACGGGGATGAGTGTGAACTCTTTCAGGGACATACTTCAACAAGGAGGCTCAGCGGTAGATGGCGCCATTGCTGCACTGCTGTGCACCTCCATCATAAACCCTCAGAGTATGGGCATCGGAGGAGGGTCTATATTCACAGTGATGGACAGCTCTGGTAACAGCCTTCTGATACAGCACAACTAACGGCTTGAGACAAAGTTCACTGACAATATCTGATCTTTTCATAGGCAAAGTCACGATCATCAACTCCAGGGAGACTGTACCAGGGAACTTTCAACCGGATCTTTTGAAGTCATGTCCCAAGACTTTCCAGCTGTTGTCAGGTACTGTTCTGGCACATGAAACAGTGTGATCAAAGATTACACTGATCAAAGATCACACTGCGTTTCTTTTCCTGCTTCTTTATTTGGAGCATTTCTGTTTTAACTTGCTCTGTCTTTTGGTTGTTATGCTCCTGCATCACCGTGCTGGAGGAAACATGCAAGCCTAAATACCCTGTTCCCTTTGAGGAATCCAGTGTGGTTTACATCTGGGGAACTTTATTCACCCAAAAGGGTGGGCACAGAGATGAAAGATTTAGATAAAGACTGACAGTGCCTGCAGTCCTTTCTTGGACATGGTAACGTCTTTGCTTCTTCATCGTCGAGCCTGATTGTATACATACAATACAATCTGCTGGGGGCCAGACAGCTCAAGAGAGACTGCACGCATGCACGCACACACACACGCACACACACAAAGTGGAACAGGAGTCATAATGTAGCTATTAATCCTGTTGCGACATGTATTTGTGATCCTAGTTAAGATGAAAGGAAAGAAACTGATATAATGACATTATTAGAAAGGGAGAAACTTCCCTGTCTAATATTATTATTATAACCTGGTTATTTAATGTATCCACAAACATGACTGTTAGTAGTGAAAGTGACTTATTCTAACACACATTTAACAGGGCAAAATGAATTAATCTGGGTTGTTGGTTTTTTTCACTTTCACTGATACATTCTTTCCAGGTAAAAGCAGCTAAATTTGAATGTTGTGTTTATAATCAGTAAGTAACAATACCTGCATAATGTGTCTTTAAATGTAGAATCTACTGATCTATCCACACAGGTAGCCAATGGATTGGGGTCCCAGGGGAAATTCGGGGTTATGAAAAGGCCCATAGCCTTTATGGGAAATTGCCATGGGCCACCCTCTTCCAGCCGACAATTCAGCTGGCCAGAGAAGGGTTTCCCATTCCTCCGATCCAAGGTCGATACATACCATACCTTGATACGAACCAGACCCTGCCGCTCCGGTACAAAAGACACACCTCAATGTCTCCACAATATAAAAAGCAGAAACTGCACATTTTAAGGTTCTACTTTAAATGAATTTTTTCTTTTTCTTTGTGTTTGTCCTTTAGGAAGCTGTTCACAGATGAGAAGGGGAACCTGCTGAAGACAGGTGACACTGTCAAGTTTGAGAAACTGGCAGACACTTTGGAGATGATTGCAAAACACGGGCCAGACACTTTTTACACTGGAAAAATAGCAGAGGATATGATCCGTGACATACAGGAGGCAGGTATTGTCAGACGGGTTTCATCATGCTCACTTTTTTCCAACCATTTTCTATCTCTGCCGAGCACAGTTATCTAATTACAAATGAACAAATCAATTGGGTTCTGTGAAGCACTGCAGCGATCACTCACTGACTGCAGTGCGAGCTGCCTTGATCCATTAGAAGTCTTGATTATGTGAGGCTGAGATGCATTTTGTTCAGTTCTGCTTAGCTGAACCATTTGTTTCAATGTTTTTTTGCTCAGGAGGAAGGCTCACGGCGCAGGACTTGGCATCGTACAGAGCTACAGTGACTGATGCGTGGGCTGTTCCTTTGGGAGAGTACCAGATGTACATACCCCCACCCCCTGCAGGAGGCATCCTCCTCAGCCTCATCCTTAACGTCATGAAAGGTTCATGCAGAGCTGCTGCTCATCCGCACTTTCAAATCACATCACGGAGCTTGTTAGCTGTGTTCATGTGCTGAACAGAGAAATGACAGATTTATACAGTCAGTGGTTGTTGCATGAGTCGTTAACCTGAATGAGGAGACTGAATGATGGTGTGAATGTGACAGTTTTGTATCTTTGGAGGTGGAATACACTGGGCAAAATTAACACATGCTTTTATTTACAGGATATAACTTGACTCCAGCCTCTCTGAAAGGGGAACAAAAGACACTGGCTTATCACCACTTGGTTGAAGCTTTTAAGTTTGGCAATGGATTAAAGAAACACATCCGTGATCCACAGTTCAGCTCTGAAGAAGTAAGTTATTTTCAGTCGTTAAATGCTGAGAGGGCTTATGGCTGATAACCAGTGGTGGAAGGAGAATTACAATCCTTTATTTAAATAAAAGTTGCCACAGAGTTAAAGTCCTCCTCCAGCTTCTACTTAAAGGAAAGATGAGTAGAATTTGTCTGTTTCTGTTTGTAAAAACGACATTTAGAGTAAGCCCCTCCTCCCTGATTCAGCCATTTTCATAGTTTCCTCTCGATGTGTGCTAATGATCTGGCCCCTGGCTGCGATATTTTATTTAGTCCAGCTACAGACACTGTTCACTTTTAGTGGGTCTTAAATGTGTGTTTTCTTGATTGCTTTGGAAAAAAAGAAGCTTTTTGGTTGAGATGGGGCAGGTTTCATTTACAATTATACATGATATTTAACCTTTTGACCACATTTGCAGTCAAAATCTGAATCTGCAAAGTCATTACAGCTGTCAAATAAATGCAGTGAATTAAAAAGTACAACATTTACTTATGTAATATAGTGGAGTAAAATTTGAATGTTTCATGAAATGGGGAAGTAAAATTAACTTTAGAAAACCTACTTAGTTTCTTTCCATTATTGCTTATAAGGATCCTAGAGATACAATATTACAGTAGTGTTATGGGTGAACCTACTGGTCTTACTGTCAATCTACACATTAATATTCCTGAGAAGTAACCTACTTGAATTGTTATAGTGATCTATTTAACATATATGCATTGCATTTTGCTGTGCACCACTCAGACAAACTCAGGAGGGATTAGGGGTTATCAGAAAAATAAATGGTATTTTTAACACAAGTTAAGGGAACTTATTACCTGTGCCATTAATCACTGATGATGTTTTTGTCAGCGATAATAAAATCCTCAAAAATGTCTGTGGTTAGTTGGATCTCTCTTCTGTAATGATTTGCCATATTTGACACCTTCAGAGTTATAATACATAAAGATATATATTTTTTGTAATTGTATGCATTCTACATGCATATAATCCATCATAAGACTTGAGTGTTCCTATTTACGTCACATACATCATTGTTTTGATATGGGAATAGTAACTACTACAAATAAGAGAATGTGAGGGCTAAATGAACAAAAGTAACAAGAACTGGAACTGAGAGGGTGAAATAAGCATAACTTCACCTTTAAAATCAGTGGTTTTTTGTTTTGTATGTCCTTTTAAATGCTCTGTACTTTTCACAGATGGCAAAGAAATTCACAGAGGACAGCTTTGCCAAGCACATACGGAGCTTGATCAGCAGCAGTGAGACTCACGATCCCCAGTATTACAACATCACCCCCTTTCTGGACAGCATGGGCACCACGCATGTGTCAGTGCTGGCTGAGGATGGATCTGCTGTGTCTGTCACCAGCACCATCAACCACATGTCAGTATTTGAAGGCCGTCTGCTTCACAGTGAGCAATCAACTAACCAACTAAGTATTACTGTTCGTTTCAAAGGAGAGGATTAAAAAGATATAACAGATTAGGGAATGAGTGTTTTTGTTAAAGGAATTTGAAAAGAAATCTCTCTTTCCAGAAGACAATCATAACCCTTAAACAGCCGAAAAGTTTGAAGGTTCTTGGAAGTGCATCTGTCAAGAACCAGTTCATTTTTATGTATTATCTCCACAGATTTGGCTCTAAAGTCTTCTCTCCCAGCACTGGGATCATTCTCAACAACCAGCTGTCAGACTTTTGTGGGAGAGTCGATAACATCTTTCCTGGTAACCAAACCATTTAATCATTTTCTTGTTTTTCTTTATATCTTTTTTACTGTATCTGATACTTCAGAATTTATGGCTTTTTTTGTTGTTTTTTTAGTGTTGCTGGGTGCTGAAACCAAGCTAAGATCTTAGAGATAATGTAAATCAATTCATCATACTTGTGCTTACCAACCTCTTCTTAGCCATGCTAATCACACTGCTTAGAGTGGAAATGTTCTGCTGGTTTATTCGGATATATCTCAACAACTGATGGATGGATTGTGCTAATTAGAGGGATTATACATAATTTTAGCATGCTAAAATGCTAAAGTAGGGCATTGAATGTTTAACATGATGCCTCCTAAGCATCAGCATGTTAGCATGCTGCGTGGATGCATTCTAAGTTTACTTTCTGGATTAATGTACTTATTTTAACTTAAACAGGTAGTGTTGGTGCCTAACCGAACTGTGACAATGTATCACATGTTCAAGGACGTATCACATAGCAGCATGTCCTGTAGTTTTAAGACCACTTTGGCTTAACAGAGCTGCTAGCATGGCTCTACATCATTTCCTTGACTTTGATGGACAACTTCATGGGGTTAAAATAGGGAGAGCCAGATGAAAAATAATCCTTCATTCCAAAGGTTGAATTTTAATAAAGATACCAGTCATAAAAGTGAAACAAAACAGTTTGGATATTTTTCTGGCAAGGGTCCACAGGTGCAAACTGGCCAGCCTATGAAGCTAACTTTGGACCTACACGTAAGTGTTGCTTGGCCTCAGTTTAATAAAGTAATAAACCAAACTAAACTAAACTCTAGTTTATCTGAAGGGTTGGGTGAGAGGGGGATGTAAAGGATGGTCCAATGTATCCTATGCTAAACAGGCAAGAGAGGAAGTTTATATGTACCTTTCCTCTTAGCTTTTAGCATCTACAACCCCAAAAAGTAGTTTGCTTGTCCAACAGAAAAGTACCATTTCTGTCTCATGTCAGCTGCTGAACAATGGTAAAAGGCTGAATAGACCCATCAGCCTCAATACATGCCTGTGATTCACATCATTCAAACACCCATCACTGATTGCATTTATATTAATTTCCTTCTTGTCCTTTGCGCATTGATGAGTCTGAATCGAAGCTGTCTGTCCTGTCAGTCAAGGCTTTTGTTTTGTTGTCAGGGGAGCAGCCTCCATCCTCTATGGCCCCCGCTGTGCTCAAGTCTCAGTCGAAGACGCTGGTGATTGGATCGACTGGCGGGAGCATGATCACGACTGGGATCTCCTCTGTACGTGTCCAGGCAATCACGCTAAGTGCCATTAAGATAAATTGCTGCAGACTAATGCCCCTCACTGTTGTCACAGCAAGCGCCGTCTTCACGAGTGTCTGTGCAGCATCCATAATCCATTCTGTACTCATCACTTTCCTATTTTCTAGATTGCAGTGTATTTGTTCTGTTTCTTTTACAGGCGCTTATGAACCACCTTTGGTTCGGAAAGAGCCTCAAGGATGCGATTGCTACTCCGGTTGTTTATGTCGACTCTCAAAATGCATTAAAGTTTGAACCCGGCTTTGATAAGGTGATACATTAAATAAACTAATTTGCTTAAAATGACACATCATATTTGCTCCATCTTAGTCCCCTGTCCTCTCTGCCCTTCAGAATGTAATCGTGGCTCTAAAGGCTCTGGGACACAAACATGAAGCTGCACAACATTTCTACAACGTTGTCAATGCTGTGGAGAAGGAGGACGGCTGCATCTGTGCTGTCTCTGATGCCAGGAAAATGGGCGAAGCAGCCGGTTACTGAGACCATGAGACGGTGACATTGGATATGCAGGAGGGCCTGAAGGTTACAGAAGCCTTCTGCAGCCACAATATCAGAACGGCTGCAACAGATGGTGTAAACTCACTGAACAAGCCTCTGAATAACAGGCCTCTTCAGCTGAACACTCACAGTTACATGTAGCAGGTAAACCCTTGGCCCCTGAACAGAACTGACTGTGACGGTCACATGATGGATTTTGCTGCGCACGAAGAAACAACTATCTGTCTCCGCCTTGAGGGACTCCTCTGTTCACTCTCTGTGTGCACATTTTCACCCTTTATTTTATTTTTGCATCTATCCACTGAAAACAATCCTTCATTCTATTTTTCACACCGTACAGGAGACATGATAGCACATTTCTGTTATCAGAGACAGAAAACACATGTAGATGGTCAGTAACTTTTTTATAGCTTGTATCCACACTCTTAGTACTGGTACTGCT
>JAOWBC010001486.1:6202468-6219197 GCA_028566105.1 Hypoplectrus providencianus
AAAACACACACACACACACACACACACACACACACACACACACACACACACACACACACACACACACACACACAATGAACTAAGATTTTTTAGGACTGTGGTTCATTTACGGTCAAAGGAAGTAAACAAAACGTGTGCAGGACTCAGGACCCCTGAAGAGACTGACCCTGTTTTACTTTCACTGTCCAGTGAGTTTCAATCAGTATTCAGCAAATAACTCCACTCATGTGTGCTCTTTGAGAAAATGAAAAACCCAGTACTAGTTGCCTTTGGGTAGAAACCTCAACCTCAGAAATGTCAGCTTTTAGTCATTTAGGACTTTTCTGAAGTTTTTTTTAAACAAAAAACAGATTTTTTCAGGTATGAAAGAAATATGATATCTCACAGAAGGTAGAATTTTCTTAGACTGTAATTTTTTCCTGCAGCATTAAAATAAATTTGTAACCATCAGCGTCAAAATCAAATAGAAAGCTTTCTACTGTAAAAGGTTCTATGCAACATGATGGATATCAATGAATGGCTTGATTCTCAAGCCTAAAGACATTTTGGTTCGCAGCAGAAACTGAGCACCATACACCCCTCACTGTTAATAAACACATAGTCCTTTTATAGTGTGCTGAGGAGCATTAGTATATCCTAAACATATCCTGTGAATGGGCCTGCATACTTCACACACCGTTTGTTGTAATTAAGACAAACGTGTAAATACAGGTACCATATGGCCCAGTGCCTGAAGCCAAATCACAACAAGCACCCGTGAAAAGACCTCACTTGTATCACATGACTGTTTACATAGAAAACAGGCCTGCTTTTACTACGCACCACTGTAATCCATCTGTTTATACGTTAAATGACATGAAACCAAACATGGCACTTTAACTCAGTCAACAGGAACTTTCAGGGGGCCTGCACAGATGGTAAACGAGACACACACAGAGAAACTTCCTGTCAACAGGTCCAGAGGGCTCCAATCAGACACCCTACTGTTGAGATGCCTCTGCAGAAAGATGAGGACAACTTTAAGAACAACTGAAAGTTTGACTTCACTTCACAACAGAGATGTCCCCACGACAGATACAATTGTTTTTATACATTTGTTGGATTCACTTAAAAAAAAGCTGAAACAAGTTGTTTATTTTCTTGAAAGAAGTGCAGTGAGTAATAGATTACAGGCCCACCAAGACAAAGAATTGTAATGTTATCAGGCAAAAATCGTTATCACAGATTGTGTCAGACATAAGTGGAATACAGATACAGTATCTGCTGTTATGTCATCTTGGGGTCTATTACATTATAAATGTGATCACGATTTCCAGCTTAATCTGTATTCTACTGGAGAAATATGAATCATCCGGGCCACTGAAACACATTTATCTTGTAGCCAACTGTGATATTACCCTCATTTATCAAAAAGCAAAGGAAAAACGGCACCGGCTGCTGATAGCTCCTGATAAACCCTTGGACCACGCTGTCTGAAGGCATGTTATATCTGTCTGACAAACCCGGACTGTTGTTGTGGTTGAAGTATTAAAAAAAAACATGTGTATCATAAGGCCATCATTCAAATCTGTAGAGAGATAACTGACCTGTTCCTGCTCTGCCAGTAACTCAGCCTTGCTTATGACTACTGTCCTCTCGGCTTATTATCAGGAATTGCGTGCAAACAGTTCCACAATTACCTAAATATTTACAAGTGAAATACTTGAGTGATGATAGAGCAGGACAGTGCTTCATCGCCATCTAGTGGTGAGCAGCAGTGACTCAACTCAGCAGGTAGGGGAGGTGTTGTGCTTTTTTCAACAGCCAAAATGACTCTTATAGACGCATGGAGACGGGCGGAGCTGGTGATTGCAGCTCCTGGTCCAGCAGGCGGAAGAGCATGGCACTTTTGTTGCACTGCGAGGTTTGACCCAGAGAGCGGTGGAGCTGAGCCTGCATGTAGTGGACGTCCCGTAGCCGCTCCTTACAGCTCAGCCTGGAGAAATATGCCGCAGCCTCATTCAGCGTGTCAACAGCAGAAACTGCCAAATGCAAATCTGCAGAGACAATGAGCAGCAGTGTGTAAATAGAGGTTATGCAGCCGCACAACATGAAGAGATAAAGATCAGTGTTCAGCAGGCGGCCCGGGCTGTTTACCTGCTTGCCCTTGGCCGTTTGGCCTGAACCCAGCCACTGCCATCTGACAGCGGGCTGTCAGCAGCAGGGCTCGGCCCTTGTCCATGACTGATCCGTGGGCCAGAACAGGCTCAATGGCTTCATGCAGAACGCTCAGAGCGTGCTCAGGAACACCCAACATCAGCTGCAGAAAGGACGGAAAATAAACAGCGCTGCTTTTACTTTGCATATACATCATATGTCATACCGCAGAGGAAAAAATGATTTGCATGTGTGGGAATAGTGTGTTTGGGCTGACCTGAGTGAAGGCCAGATGAAGGATGGTCTCTGAGGCCAGTGACTGTAGGTGGTGCTGTCTAGCCAACGCCAAGGCCTGCAGGAGGAGCGGAAGAGCTGTGGAGAAGCCAGAAGACTCCCAGTGGAGCTCCGCAGTGGAAAGCATAACCCTGTATGAGACATAAACAAGCAGTGAGGTAGACGAGGAAAAACGTGGCTCAGCCTGATCCCCAAACATCAAGCATTAAATATTTATGGTAGCCCTAAAATAGGTAAGATGATTCAACCCCATGCATAAAAAGCAAAGTTTAGCCAAGTTCACTCTCCTCTGCACTCAAGGCCACGTGATATCAGAAATGATGACATGTACCTACCTTATGACCACCTCTGTACATTTAGTCTTCTCACAGTGTGCCTGCAGCCGCTGAAGGATGCTGTATGCCTCAGTGCTCCGGTTGAGAGCCTTCAGAACTTGAGCTTTCCTGTCAGCAGAGACACAGTTTCAGCTTCAACACAAATAACAAATGTATCAGAAATCATTAAGACTTGAACTTGGTGTTACCTGTAGAGACCTTCTGTTCTGTTTAAGGCAGAGATGGCTGTGACGAGTGGCTCTGCCAAATGGTATTTCCCTTCGTTCATGTGTCTCTCAAACTGGATTTTCAGATCACACAGCATCCAGAGCTGATTTGGAGATTTGGGTTAATGGAAAAAATTATGTTACGCCATGTCAACCATCACAGAAATAGTGTGGTTTAACCTCCTTTAAATCACAAAATCTACTAAATTTGACATTTTATTCAATATAATGAGGCCAGACACCTAGCCAAACATTTACATTTAATTCCCATTTCCCCTATTTCTTCTGAACATGGGTATACAGTTGGGCATAAAAAGGATCCTTCTCAATCATTACCTATGAACCAGTATAAGTGTGTGTGGTAGTGTCTGTATCTGCAGACCATGCCTTTGCCTCCATTTTTAATTTAATATTCACCTTTGCTGTGTTTGGGGTGCATGGAAATGCCTTAGAAAACCCCCCCACAAATGTTGCAAGGCAAGAGTGAAACAAAAGTTCTGGGGTGAATTAGGGGTTGTCTTTCACTTTGGATGATAAACAAGATGCTCCAGGCAGAAGGGAATATTGTGTTCACGAAGAGTAACTTCTGCATAATATGCCTTTAAAAATATATATTTTTTTGCTTTTTCTCTGTTATACACTTTTTGAAAGTTGAAACCTGAAAACTTTTCTCAACTCTATGTGCAGTTACTGCTCTCTGCCTTTGTAGGGCAGCACTGAATAATACAGTATGGTTTAGAGAACACACCTTGGCATGCTGTGAGTGAGGAGGAAACTGTTCTTTCAGATGCTGCAGAATCTCTGAAACTGCACAGTACAGACCCTGCAACAGAAGCAAACATACATGTTGAACTCTCCCCAGGAGCTGGGAAAAAGACCTGATCAATGTTTATTACCTCCCCGCAGTGCTGGGTCAGCGGACTAATGGAAATGCAGCAGCGGGAGCAGAGAGCAGACGGATGAGATCAAATCAAATGTGTTACCTGCTCAGCGTGCAGCTCGGCCAGGTGGCACAGGGCCACAGCGAACGCCTCTGTGTTGTTCTGCTGGACCCCGAAGTTGACTGGCTCCAGACTGCTCATGTTGAGAAGCAGCTGGGCCTGCTGCAGAGCCATGGTGCTGATGAGACACAGGCAGAGAAAAGTGCTGGTCATGCAGTCACTTCAGAGTCATGCGTTTTCACACCTAAACTTGTTTTTCAGTATTTTCAGTCATAACAAGCTTGCGTCTAAAAAAAAAATTTAAACCATGCATAAGGACATGAGACTTTTCAACAATGCTGTGAAGTGCTGATTTAACATGTGCATAGTTCGATGTCAGTAACAGTGAACAGTCCTGACAACTGTGTGAGGGTGGAGAGCTGAGGAGCTCACCTCTTGCCGTACATCCTCCATATGGATGTAGTCTGAGCCAGGCTGATCTCTATCAGCTCCGACAGACTGTGCTTCCAGTGCAGGATGTCTGTGTCCTTCAATGCGTCCATCAGCTTGTGAGCTGTCTTACCCTGTGTCGCCCCCTGCTGGACCAATGACTGAATGCCCAGAGATGCCAGGTACTACAGTAGAGAGGAATATCAGTCAATATCAGTGTGGAGAGAAATGGTGTCAAAGATTTAAAAAATACAATTAAAAGGTTTATGAGTGATGGATCTAAGCTGCTTATATTTGTGGCAGGTTTGTGTAATTTGTATTGATTCCTGTGCTTGGTATCTTTTCAGAAATATTTAAATAAACAGTTAAGGACACAAGTAATGAACCTAAGCCACAATTACATTTATGGAAAAAGCTGTACATACTGTATTATTAAATTCACATGAAGAAGCCTCTCAGTTTAACAGCAGAGTATTATTGTGCAAAACTGCTCATGAGAAGAAGACTTACTATATTATTAAGGCTTTCTTACACACAACTATTTCACAAATTTCTCATTATATTATTAATTATCTTTAAATTCATTCATTCATTCATTATCTTTAAATTATTTCAGGTTTTGGTTTCCTCTCTTTGGCATCATCTAAAGCCATAAGCAGTAACTGCAGGTGTGATATTCACTTGTTTTTGTCTTTTGTTTGTCAGTTTCTTTCCCAGTTGCTCAACCAAGACAATCATTTACTCACAAGCCCAGCAAAGACTGGACTAAACAGTATGCCACAAGTCAGTTGAAGTTTGGAATGAATGTATTTTCACAGCTTAAATGCAGAAAACATTTCTCATCTATGTTGTTCATAAATAGACTTTAAAAAGTATTGATTTGTCTGCAGGCTACAGCACAGCAAGATATGAATAACAACAATAAACCTATTCTATTTGAATGGAAAGCTTTGAGATTATTATTTAAATGATGAGCAGAGTAGTTCTGATGGCAGTTTGCTCTGGTTTAGCAGAAATAAAGGCATCTTTTAAAATATAGTTATGAACAGATATAATGTGGAGCTGCTGTAGATTTACAGCAGTGATTTGACAAGTTTTTAAAATTTGTTTGCTATGAGGGTTTAAGGCCAAAATTAGAAGAACAACATTTTGTGTTGAGTTTTTTTTCTAGCAGAAAGCATTGAAGAAATTGAGCCAAAGCAATTAAAAACTAATGATGATAATAATGAAGAGCCAGCCACTTCAATATAGGCATTCTTAGAGCTCATGTTGCACTCACTGGCAGGCAGAAATGGGCAGCCATTTTCACTGAATCCTCAGTTAACACCGTGCTGTCAGATCCCTTCATCTGTTCCAGTGTGTAGAGCCAACTCTGATGTGGGACACAAATAGACAGACAGAAAAAAACAAAGGCACACTCTTATTAAAGCCAGACACAACAGAGCCCCAATCATTGGACAACAGTGACAGGAAGTAAAATAATAAAAGGTACTTTACCAGACAGTGCTGTAAGCACACGTGATCATTAGACTCCTGGGCAATACGAATGGCCTCCTGTAGAGCCAGATCAGCCTGCTGACTGAGGAGAAAGGAGAGAGAGAACAGCTTTATAGCCATGTTTTATTCAAATCTTCCCGACTGCTCACTCACCAACTCTGGAACTCACTAGTGTCCGAAGCGGCAGTGAAGGCTTGCCAGGTTGAGTGCAGCGTATCGGAGGCTTCGGCCATAGCCCTCGTCTCCGTTGCTCTTTCCCTCGTTTCCAGACAAGATGAGGCGGTCAAAGTAATGGAGGAGGCTGTGGGCGGAGAGGAAGATGTCCTGGACTCTCATGCTGTTCAGGTAGTTTAGATAATGCTGAGAACAGAGTAAAAATCACACAGCTGATGAAGAAGATATCCCCCATCTGGTAGACACTGTGGGCTCCACACCCTGCCAGCTGGTCTTCAAGGCATGTTTACAACATTCATCAGAACCAGACACTGTAAGAACAGGATTTATTTTTTATTTCAGATGGAATCAGGAGAGGTACCTGAACTTTGCAGTGTTATATCTTTAAAATAACTTTATTCTACATACCATCACCTCCTAAAATAATGGCATGTTATTTTTCTGACATTTCTTTTGGCCTAAATATCATCTATTCAAATGTTGGTTCATTTTTTGGTGTATTTTATATATATATATATAAAATATATATATATAAAAGACTTTCGCCATTATGATTAGACGGTGTCAGTGTGTGATTTAAAATATCATCAAAACAAATGTGTTTGCACAAAAACATTAAATTCTGCATACAAAAGAACAACAAGTAAGTCATGATTTATCAAAAAAGTTCAGGAGGTATAGCATATGGAGCCCATATTTTTATCAGGATATTAGTAACACTTGTGGATGTTTGGAAAAATGTTGTCCAGGTTTTGTTTTATTCCAAACTTTATAAAATACATTATTAAGGAAATTATTTAATTAATTATTATTAATTATTATTATTTTTTTTAATGATTCATGGCTTTATAATCTTTTTCATAAAATGATTATTACTTTGTTTGAAAAAAGGAAAATACAAATATACACTCTGAATTCTAAATTTGTGTAATCTGGCTTTTTCTAATATTTCTACATCACATTCCAACTTTGGTAATCAGGGTTGTATAATTAGATGAAATACTGATGCAGTGGCTACGGGAATTCAAGCCATAGCTAATTTGGAGACATTGCTTCTTGTTAGGCTTTGGGAAATCAAAAACACATACTACAGCAGTAGTAACAACAATATAAGCATTAAAAAATGAGGCAACAGTAAGTTAAATGTTGCATGAGCACAAAATGCCCTTGAACTGCGTCAGGATTCAGAGGGTTAATAAAACATGGAAAGTGAAAGGAGCTCACCGCTTCTGCAAAATCTGGGTTAAATTTCAGCATGTTGTTAAGCTCCTCCTGCAGCGTGGCGGGCTTCAGAGCTTTGTTCTCATCATTTTTCAGAAGATATGCCTGTGGAATGACGTATAAAAAAGCTCTTCAGCACATCATAAAGCACATTTATGTTTGATACAGGATGTTTGTTTCACTAATATTTGGCCTATGTGTTAAATCTGCTGGTTTGAAGATGATGGTAACAACACTTTTTATTTCAGCTGTGATTTTAAATGCTCACCTGTCTTGCAAGAAAGTACTCTGCTTGTTTCTGTGACAGTGGACCTTTGCTTGGAGTATTGTCATTTCTAGAGAAGACAAGATCTGTTTTTAACAACTGTACTGGTCACATTAACATAAAAACAAAAGTCCTTTTAGCCCACGCACAAACAACCAGTACTTTTGACAAAGTCATAGGTGTAGTCTAAAAATACTTTCAAAGAGAGGTTGTGAAACCAAATCAAGTATTTTTATCTCAGACAAGCACCACTAACCGAAGTTCTGATTCCTGCAGCGGGGTGTCCAGCTCCTCCCTGTCTATTCTGTCTCCGACAGTGTCCTCAGTGCTGGTAAGGTCCATGTCAGAGTCATCAGCAACGAGCACTGGCAAAGCCACCTGCCCATCAGAGGGCTTGGCGAAGTGACTGTGGTAGTAGTGCTGCAGGGACTTGTACAGCTTGTAGACCTGACTGAAAGACAGCTTGTTGTAGGCCAGAAGCATGTGTCTCATAAAAAGACCTAAAACGAAACCAGGGAAATATTAACAGATTGATATCTTCTTCAAGAAAAAAAATACATAGATGGTTTAGGTCTTCCAATCAGACTTTAAAAAGACAAAATAAGTGCACTACTCACCCACGACACTGGTTTTATAAGCCTCTGAATCAAATGCAGTGAATGGAAGAGTGGAAAAGAAGTTCTCCATGTCTTTCAGCTCTCCGTCTGCCATTTCATGCAGCCTTTAAAAGGAAAGACAATGGTGTCAGTGACTAGACTTGTCAATATTGTAAGAGTATTATCATAGTAATAATAGTAGTATGATCATAGGTGGAAAAAAGTATTCAGATCTCTTACTTCATTGAAAGTACTAATACCACACTGTGAAATGACTCCACCACATGTAAAACCTTGCAATCAAAACTTGCTTAAGTAAAAGTGCAAAAGTATCAGCATCAAATGTACGAGTAGATTTATGTAGGAGTAGTAGTATCAAAAGTAAAGAACTTGTATTTGTACTTATATTGTTATATACATCTCAAATATATAATTCTAAAAAATAAATGTTTATACATGATTTCAACATCTATTGTAGCTATATTTTTGATGAGGCATTTGTGTAAGCAGCTTTTCAATTTTTCACAACATGTGGCTCATTTTAAGTACTTAATATAATGTTTTGAGGTTTAATCAAAAGAAAATGTGTAATGACTTTAAATCTATCATGCTTATCCTGTTAAATATTGACCTGAAAAGTAATTTAAGCTGTTACCAAAAAGTAGTGGAGTAAAAACTACAATAGTTTCCTCAAAATGTGGTGGAGTAGGAGGTATGAAGTTTTATAAAATGGCAATAATCCAGCAAAGTACAGTGTTTCCCATACATGGACCAATGTGTGGCGCAGCGCCACAGAATGAAGACCAATTGGCCGGAGACCCTTGAAGTATCAGATCGGAGTAGCTACCTAAGTTTGACGGCATATGCAGTCTGAGGACAACACTCCTCCACAGTCTTCAGGAACTGGCCGAGGGTCAGGTCTGGACCCTGACAACACAGAAGATGCAGCCATCAATTTACTGCAACAACACAGCTGTATGAACGTAGAACTTCGATAATAAAACAAACCTGCTGCAAGGGTAGGATGAGTTTGTTAAGTCGTCTTCTTTCTGGTAGTGAGATTTTGGACGCAGTCATGTCGTAAAGCAGCGCCAGAACGGAGATCTTATACGGAGTCACCCAGTCTTTGATACCAAAAACGTTAGCATGGACCACCCCGTTCGTCATCATAGGGTTGAAATACAAGCTTTCATGCACACTTGCCATTCTGACAGCTTGTGTTAGGCTACAGTGACGAGAGTAATAATTTTATCCTAAACTGGATCGGCATTTAGTTGACCAACCAGCAGCCAAACAAGCAGCAGCGGCTAGCTAACTAGCTACAGCACCAAGTTCGTTCAACGTCAGTAAAGTCCCCAGAAGACTGAAATAAAACCTCAACCATCCGTCTCGGCTAATTTGCAGGTAAGGTATCTTACTGACAGGAAATGCTCACTTGGTTCTTGTCAGGCATTTTGGAGTATTTCAAACATGTTGACAGCAGCTGCCTATTTGCTTTCAAACCGCCCTCCTTCTGTCCCCTAAAAAACACGTCATAGAGCGGCAGCCTTTTTTTCTTCATTTAACTGGATCGACTTTTTCACATGCTTTGAGGCTAGGATAACAACAACAACAACAACAACAACAACAACAAATACATAAAAAATAAACGCGCTGAACAGTGAACTCTCTGCTTTAAAAGACGATAAAGTGAGCTGGATTTAAGCACGCTATTTCCATAGTCACTGTGAGCATAACTTTACTTTGAGTGTCTTCACCGGAAGTGGTTGTATGCATTGACAGTGGTACCTAGCTTCTGCATAATAATAAAGTTATTAAGTAATTGTATGTGCTAATCGCACTCCAGTGGTCTTGTCTGTAACTCTGGCTACATATGTATACGTTTTCAATGTCTTGGCACACTTGAAGAGCATGACTGTCTAAATACATCCACACCACCCTTCAGTGCCCTAAATTCAGCAACTAAATCTCTGTATTTTGTAAAAGCTTTATTATTTCACCGTGATATAGTGCTTTGCTACTGTTTAAACCCTGAAGCTCGGCTTGTGTTTCCCTCATCATAGTCCTTGTTATCTAGGTCCGCCAGAAGCCGGAAAATGAAAAACTCAACCCAACAGGTAACGTCACTAGTGTCAAGTGAAACATGAGTAGACCTAATACTTCCGGTGAATATAGCCGTTTTAAAATAGCCAAAGGGAACGGCAGCGTCTCATTTGACAGATGGCTGAAAGCAATGTCAACATTGGAGAAGAACCTACATTACGGATCCTACAGAAGTCTATAATATTTGTATTACCTGGTTGTGTAGCTCAGCTGGGCTCAGAACAGCTTTCAGAAAAGAAAGTGATTTTATTTATTTATTTATTTATTTATTTATTTATTGTTTTAGGATTAAGGTTACAGACAGAGCCAAATTCCTATACTTTCTGTACTCCAAAGCTATCTCCCACAACTACATTTTAAACATCAGTGGTATAATTCTGGGGTTTAAGGGCATTATTAGCTGACCTCTGATTATTTAAGAAGGTGCTGTAAAATCTGTATGCATGCAGTTGCTGCTGCCTTAACTTACCACTAATACTGTTGCTGCAACAAAAATGAACTGCATAATTGCTCATGCCTATGCCTTTACTTTACTTGTTTATTCTGCTCATCTCTCCTCTGTTTTCCTCGTTTTATCCAGTTAAGTTATGCATCTCTAGAGACTCTAAAGACTTTGTGGTTATAAAACCTCTAAAGCAACCTCATGAAGACCTTTGGTATATCTGTCAAGGTAAGAAGGTAAATAAAAGCCAGTCCCCTGCTAATATCAAGGTTTTACCTTGACCTTACAGTAAACAAAGACAATTTTGAGTGTAGGTTTCCATATGAGAGCTGAACCCTGGGAAACTTTGCAGTTTATTTAGACTTGTTTTACTCCCCTATGTCTCACTTAGACATCTCATATTTCGTGCTGTATTGCTGCACGAAGGACTTCTGGAGAGTTTTCTTAGAGTAACTAATGATTATGTCCTGGAATGCCACCAAACCCTGTCTGTGGCTGGACAGGAAACACTTTGTGGCTGATTTACTATCAGGGGGGATGAAGCATTGGAGAATAACAGCCTTACGATAAAAGCTTTGTCAGCTTATGTCATGATCACATCTTTCAGCTTGTTTTGAAGTTTGGAAAAATCGATATATGCATCTTTGAAAGACCTTAAATTTTGAAACTTTTTTTTCATGAAAACAAACGAACCCAATGACAACGGAAAAACACAGCATGTTAACTGTTTTGTAGAAGTCTGTAAGTGGATTATTATCATTGTGTATACAATGTCTAATGTGAGCTGGAATGTGAAAATTATTTCTTATAAGCAACACAAAAGTATAACTTGACCTCGCTTTTTTGCATATGCATGTTTTCTTTTACCTTTTACAAACAACAGGTGCCACAGCAAGTTATTTACAAAACTATTTGCATCACTTATTTCAAATGTTATCATATCAAATATGTGGAATAACATTCTGTTTTTTGCATTTATTTATAAAAAAAAACATGAATGACTTTAGAAGTTATTCACAATGCATTTTTTACATCTAATAATCTTAATGCATTTACATATGTGGTGTACCATAATACTCCTATTCTGACTTAATAAAGCAAAACAAAACTAGGTTGGTAATAAATGCTCTGAAGCTGCACTGAGTAAGCCCAGAAGTCAGAAAATGAGATCACCAGAGTGCCTAACAATAATTAGAGTCTAAGAGTCTAAGTCCCAGAGTAATTAGACATTACTCTAAATATTCTTACATTTAAAGTATGTAAAACCCATCAAGTATTTTAAAGAAACATTTCCTTCAAGGACGCAAAGCAAACACTTCTTAGATTACATCACAAAATACGATATGAATACGATGCAGATAGTATCAGAAGGGCTAATTGGAAATGACAGTAATACAGTAAAAACAAATCCTGTATCTACATTTAAATTGTTTGTATCAGCATTGTTATTGGTTTAAGGTTTGGGAGAGGAAGCTTCATTATGGGATGGGCTGAGCATGTGAGAAGTAGCCAGCTCCTTTGACAGTACAATAAGCTACTTTATCCAGAAGATGGCAGTATTGATCTAGCAGCTCAGACAGTCTGGGTCACAATTTGATCTCAACAGGAAGAGGTTTGAGAGGGACAAGAGACAGAACACACAACGTGGCCCCCTCCGCCCCTGCCACCACCTCCCCACCCTCTGTCTGCCTCTTTCTCTCCGTCTCTCTGTGGGAGAGGTGAAGTCAGTAGATGGAGCACAGTGACACCTGTCAGAGCTGATATTTTTTTTGAAAAGCTTAAATAAATTGACTGTAAATGCCTCTGTAAATACATGAGTCAGTGTAAGCTAACATTACCAACTGTAGGATTTTATATTCAAAGGATCAGCACAAACAAACTTGTGAGTCGTGTCTTCAGTCTGAGAGCTGACGTGGGCTTCTGGCTTTACGTGAGCAAAGCATTTTATTTGCATCTATCTGCAACCCCAGTTTCAAAAAAAGTGTGGATGTATTGCATATTAAATGTTGTCTCAAATGTAAATAAAAGTGGATGCAATAGTTTGCCATTCCTTTTCTTCAATAACAATGAGCTATGGTGGAAAATATCATTTTCTTTTCATTGTCATGGAAAAGATATTTATATAAACACAGATTTAAGTTATTTTTATGACCTGCAATGGTGTAATTTCTTCAGCTCTTCTGTGTTTATTGGAAAAAGCTTAACAATCATAACAAGTAGATTTTCAAAAATAGTTGAGCAGGAAATGGATTTTATTACCTGCTGGCTCATCTTTATTCCCCAATACTTTACTTTAGATATTTCTAAATTATCTTTACAAGTATAGTTAGATTTTTTTTGGAAAGTGTGCTTATTCATTGCCCAGAGTTAAATGAAAAGATTTATATCACTTTTTCTTTATTATGAGTAAACACACAGCAGCAGCAGCCAGTTAGTTTTCCAGTTTTCAAACCAAACCAAGCTAACTGGCTGCTGGCTGTGGTTCATAGACTGGAGAAAGGAGGTGATTAGCCACTGTGATGTCACCAATTAGTCTGTGGACTTTAGTTTCCACTCCTGGAGTTTGGCACTTTGTCTTGTTTGGAACCAGAGCACATGGAATTGTATCCACCTCCAGGGTGGCCTGGGCAACATTGGTATTTATTGACATACAAATTTGAGCGAGGGTAAATGAGGCTTCGTAAGATGCAACTTAGAAGAGCACAGAACAAAGAGCAAAATAAAATTAGGGAAATAAATTGTTGCAGAACTGAAAATACACTGGGAAAGCATTTAAGTTCTAAGAAGAACACTATAAACACCTAAACCAAATTTTGTTCTGAAGACGACTTAAGACTAATGCATGACAACATAAACACGAAAATCAAGACTAAAAATTAAAGAAAAATGTTTTCTGAGTTAATAAATTTAGTTGGAAGTAGGTTAATTTTTTCATAGACTTCTATACAGTTGGATTGCTTCATGCAACCAATGGTGTCTCTCCTTGCTGGACATTAAAAAGGTGCACTTCCGTATTATCTTGTCATTTTCCTGTCAAGAAAGTGAATAACCATATATCCTAAACTATAAAACTCCATAAGTGTCAAATTTGTTTTGGGATGTATAAAAAAAAAAAAAAAGGATAAACACACAGCTCAACACCAACTTACAACAAAACACAAAGTCAAACTGATATTTACGACAAACTCATCCATCCACAGGAACAACAACCAGAACCAAAGACAAATGACTTTCTCCTAGATTAATAACACAAAAAATCTTCTTATATCTTAATCTACTTTTTATTAAAATGCTAACTTCTTATAAAGTCTGTAAAAGATGCATTAAAACCTCATAACAGAGCATTATTCATACATACAGCACATTGGCACACTAAGCTACACACAAGCTATTCAGATCAAGCTGCTGGCTAAGTACCATCAGGTATCAGATCCTTTCACTGTCAAACAATGAAGCAACATATCACTTTTTAAAGTATGTTCTCTTGAAGCAGCTATATTGAGACACAGTGAGGGCACAGGTTCGCTAATGGCTAGAACTTTCCCTGTGAAAATCATATCGCCCCTCTTACATAACTACACTTGTCACCAGCTTCTACATAACTTTTCTCCCTTCATTAACGTCATATCTGTCTCCAAAGAAGTTCAGAACTTCTCTGTTATCACAGCCACCGCACTCCCGCACTATATCCCTTCCTCCATTTTTCTGTGGATACTAATAGGAAAGTCAGTGAGACGCTGTGCCCCCAGCCAATCTCGCTCTACCTTGGATCATGGCCTTATTAATTAACATATTGAACTGCTCCATTCTCAAAAGGTCATTTCCTCTACCGCCCGCAATGCAAGGATTTGTGCCGAACATATTCTTACACCAAGACAGTGATGTCCGTCCAGTCTTTTTCTTCCTTTAAATGGCAGAACAAAGAACGCCTTTCCTCCTTTCAAGTATGTTTGTATCCTCAGTCTGAGTGGGCTTTTCATTCTTTGACACCTTTTAATCACGATGGTATACAAACTGTGTGATTGCATTTTCCTGCTGCCTCTCTGCTGTGTTTGTCTGAGTCTTAAGCGTGTGGAATAAATTACCAGAGATAAACTTATTGTGCCTCGTGTGAGAAATGACAGACCTCTGTGTACGCTGACCCTGACTCAGCTTCCTGCTGCTTACTCAGTGTCTCTAAATGGATTAAGTTGTCAGTTGGACAGCCCATCTGAGATTTTTAATATCCAGCCTGAGGTATATCAAGCAACCATCTGCCAAATGGTATCAGAGGGATTTACTTCGGTTTTATTGCAACTTTCTCTCCCTCTCCTCCTTTTCTCATCTAAGATATGGTCATGCCCTCTATGATTCCTTGAGGGTGTTTCACTTGTACATTAATAACACATTGAGGAGAGCGAGAAAAAAATAGATTCTGTGAACTCCAGAGCGAATATTACGTTTCATAACTGCAATTTATGGCATATGTGATGTCGAGAAATTAAGTCTACTTCTTCATTTATTAACTTCTTTATTCATTCATTTTGCAAATGTGTAAATTCAAGGCCTTCTTTAAATCTTGGCTGGTTTCTATCATCACTCTGTTGTTTTTACACACTGAAAAAAAAAGAAAAAGCCTTGGCAGACTCTTGACGACTTAATGGATTTGGGAAGAGACAGAAAACTGACCAGAAGCTTATTGACCTCAAGCGAAAGGACACAAAGCTCAGTGGAGCGTTAAGTGACACCCACCTTTCCATGTATGCAATAACCGCCCATTTCAGCCTCTTTGCAGGCATTCAATCTCTCTGAATGGAGCTTGAATTCCACTATCCATGGTGCTGAAGTACCATCCATAGTGCTGAAATTTTAAACAGTTTTAGCATCGAACGAAATCAGTGACAGTGCAGCTGGACCTTTTTCATCACATCAGGTATCCACAAAGAGAAACCTGTCAGTTGTTTGTGTGTGTTTGCGGATTTCCTTCTCTGGGAAAATGTGTTTGGTTTGTTGAGCCTGTTTATTTGCGCTTGTTTGTGTATCCATGCGTGTGTGTGTGAGTGGGTGTTTCTTATCCCACAAAAATATCTTGAAACTGTTGCTGCTGTTCGTGACGAAGCTGCAAACCAAAAAGCCTGAACACACATTGAAAAGTTTTCAACTTATTTGGTTTTAATCAGAGAAAATGGTTTTCTTGGTCTATTAGGCACATTATGTAATGGCTTTAAATCCGGGAGGAAAATGCACACATCCTGAAACGCTATTTTGTACAAGTTTCATCAGCACAGAGAGGATCTGGCTGACCAATGTATAAAAACTCATCCTAAAAGGGTGTCGATGTATTTTCACCATTTGTCTTTTAAAATTGTGCAATTTGGTTTGGGTATTATAATGTGGTAAGACTGCAATTTTCTCACAGTTTCCTGAGATCTAATTATGAGATAGTACTCATGGAAAACAGCTCTGGATTTCTGAGAGCCAGCTTCTTTAGTAGTATTTTTAGCAGGGGCAGAGCGAGACATTCAGGGCTCTGTCTGGACCTCAGGGGGGTCCAGGAGTATGTTCCCCCCATCAGTTTCTCATACATATGGCAGCTTATGCAGAAAATATACACTATTTAACAAAAATGTAATCGTTGCCAAGGAAAGAAATGATCCTTAAGCCAACTTCCTAGTTTGCATCTGGTTATTCTCCAACTGTCTTCATTATTCTGAAACCAAAACACAACAAATGTTGAGGATGACTCATTTTCACTCCTTCTACCTGAAAGAAGAAAACATAGACTGATGTTACTATTTTTTAGTTACGTAACATCGGTAGAGTAGGAATTGGCATAAACACAATTGCTACTATTGAAACCTATTTTTGTTTTACTATGCAGGAGTAGAGTGCACACAATGATTGTTTAGCTGACACATTTACTATGTTTGAATCCATCCCATAATAACCAAGAACCCAGACAATGCTAAATATATGATGCTTCTACTAGAATTTGAGGCCAACAGTATGTTTGCAATGTGTTAAATAAATTAATCACATCTATCTATATATCTATCTATCTATCTATCTATCTATATATCTATCTATCTATCTATCTATCTATCTATCTAT
>JAOWBC010001486.1:6219297-6229953 GCA_028566105.1 Hypoplectrus providencianus
ACACACACACACACACACACACACACACACACACACACACACACACACACACACACACACACACACACACAAAGTAAAAGTAATAGTAGGCCTATTAGTTGTAGTCATAAGTGACACATAATATCCAATTGGACTGATAATCAAACATTTCTCCCAACATAAATTAATACTTTTTGAATTTTAACACTGTATTTTACTCCTTAGTTGCTACTTGATTTGACCAAGTTTTGAAAACCTGCAAAGACTTCTTAATATAAAATGATTGGCAAGATATTTCTGAGCTAAGCAGCCTTTTTGGGCTTCTGTCGGCCATCTTGGTTTTTAGACATCTGTTGTGTACTCCACACAGATCACTGTAATGAAACATAAATATCACGTGAGATATTCTAGTGCTGGAAGAATGGGACGAGTTCAGATATCAACAATCTTTCTCCAGAAATCGACTCATCTTTAATAGCTGGAAATTAAATAAATATATTGTTGTCCTTGTTAAATGTTTGTAATTTATAATTAACAACATAATAGAAACATTTTAAATGTTCAGATATTCACAACAAGCTGTAATTAATTGAAAAGCTTTCAAGGTCAGCTTAGCAGGCAGTTTTATTAAGTTAATACACAAAGGGAACAAAATAAAATATGGCTTCCTTTATAGATAATATATAGATAAGCTATGGAGTGAAATGTTACAGTGCACAGTTTCTAAAATGGCTTTATCTTTAGTCAGTGAGGGATTTTCATTTTCTTATACTGTATGAATTGGACAATTAAATCATTCAGATCTTCCTCTGATATACAGTATCATGCAGTGAGCTGGACCGACTCCATGTCTGCAGTAGGTGGTGGAGACACATAGCATAGTGTCTGCAGAAGTGACTGGAACTGAGCAATAAGAGATACTGCAGGCAAATCAGAGTTTTGCAGTTTCACAGATGAGCTATTTGCAATAGTCGAGTTTGTCTTAATCCACTGTGAATTTTTCTTGCACGAAATATCTCAAGGACACCTTTATCAGCTCCCACCCACAGATCTGCACTCCTTGTCTCGCAACGCTCAAGGTAATTTATTTAATACATTGCAAAATCATTTATCATTTTTAAGGAGTGACGAGAACAAGGCAGCACAGCAAAGGCTATATGATTCTTCCCAGTTATAACAGAATTCTGGGTCTGATTAGTTAGTATCTCCTGGCTTGCAGGTTTAAAAGCATTGGGGGAAAATAAACATCAGGGATTCTCGCTATGCAGCCATGGCAACTCAGGCAATGACGGTAATCTCTCTCAGGAATGTGTATGACGGTGTTCAAAGTGACTGAGGCTTTGTCAAGCTTCTCACAGTTGGAGGTTAGAGCAGTCTTCATTGTGACAGTGTCACATTCATAACATGTAGAACTTTTGTGCAGTTTTATATATAAACATGAAGGTTCTCCTGCTGTACAAACGTTTCTCTGCACAAAAAACTCAAAATAGTATCTGAGACTAGGTGGTGGGGAATAACGTGTTGCATGTAACAGCGTTCAGAAACATTTTCTGTGGTGGCCATGTCTAAAATGAAGAATAAATGCATTTTATATAATATAATGCTTGTAACACTATATACCTGAAGCCATAAATAACCATTTTGCTTTCCATTGTAAAACATTTATAAAATCAAGTTTTATAAAACTCCACAATTGCTCACATTTCATTCATAAGGGTTAGTGTATTATTACCTTGAAGCTCTAATACATTATAATCTTTCGATAATGGATTATAGACCCTCGTATACTGCAATATACTGTGATTAATAAGAGGTTATTAGGTGCTTTAAGTTAAGTCTTGTAATTGTTGAGGTATAGACAGAAACAACACAACACTGGCTTGTTGTAAAGTCACTCTAAATGGTCTTTCCTTAATGTAAAAGGAAATAGATATTATCAAAGACACTGTATGCCAAATATATAAAAAAAAAAGCCTGTTAAAACCGAAAGAGGGTTCAATTAGACTTTTCTGATCATTGGACATTTACATTTCAACAATACAGTGTTTCCTCAACAAACCCACTCTAAATGCCTTATTCTGAAATTATAGATAGAAAAAACCCAACCTGTTTTAGTATCATATGTATGTTTTATAATGCTTTGTAGAAATGGGCTTGCAAAAAATTAGTGACCAGCACTTTTGGACTTTTTTAATACTTTACATTACGATTCAGATTATAATGCACAGGCCATCATGCAAAGTCTTACCAAAATATGTAATTATATTACAGTTACTAATGAAATATTGGTGATTGCAAGGAGGTTAAATCTAAATTCTTTCAGCAAAAAGCTTACAGTGTAGAAAATATCTATTCTGTTGCTTTTTCGTCTTTCACTCTGCAGGAATGTCTTCTATTGGCAAATTTCTGGAAAACATGAGTCAGCAAAGCTATTAGGAGAAATTTGAGAAAGACACCATCAGGGTGAGGATGCCTGTAAGGAAATGTCTCTGCATTCAGACAGTCTCCATTCTTTTGCAGTCTGCACTTAAATTTTGAAAAGTGATTTGGATTCTGCCTCATGTTTGAATGTGCACATTTGCCAATCAAATAAATCCACATTGCTCCAAGTAGCCTGAGTTTAGCATTCCTGTGAACAGCCCAGCATGTAGGAGGGCCATCATGTTGTTGGACAAACACTCTTTTACTCTCCTTCCGTCCTCCGGTTTTGTTTTTTGGGTTCAGTCTGTCAGCAGGATTATGGAAAGACAAATGGAGTTTTTTTTAATTGAAACCTTGTGAAAGTCTTTTTGAATGGCCCAAGGAAAACACAACATTTTAGAGAAAATTAGAATCAATTTTTATCTTCATGAACATTTTTATGCTGCGTTCCTGTGATGATGGAATAATCAGAAATGTTAGTTCACTGATCATATTTAGTGACTCACCTGATCCATTTGCTATACTCTGATTAACACACACATTCTAGAAACAGCCATTTCCATTCTCTAAGAAGTCAAATAAATATTTTTTTGTCTGTAGCTTCTATGGTGGTTATAACTTACACCTTGTTAACACCACAGCACTGGAAGAATGACTTCCCAACATTGGAAACGGGACGATCTGAGGAGCAAGGAAATCCACCATTGGCCCAGGTGAAGGAACGCCAAACATTTGTTAGAAAATGTATACAAAACATTCAAATGCAAAAGGTTACATTGCCTTTTACCTTACAAAGTAACCTTCCCAACACTGTCTAAGAGAGAAAAAACCCATTCTATAATCCTTTAAAGCTTGTTTGACTAAAATCTATCAACTCTGAAATATCCTTTCAGTGGAAATATGTGGGGATGATCTTCACGCCTGCTAAAAATGCTGGCAAAAATGCCCCTAAATCAATTTTTCTAGCTATCAACGCTCATGCTGCTCCCATTGTCCTTATGTCAGGATGACATACCGTCTCACCTGTCCAATTTCAAGTTGACCCATCGGATATCATTATGGGTGGCCCGACAAGCGTGAAACTGTCAAAGAATAATTGATGCCGTGGAAAAGCTGTTGCTGAAGCTATACATCATCTGATCTCCACCAAGTTACCTTTTTTATGACAGAACATTACAGGACATAATAAAGGAGCAGCATCCGGCTTAAGCTTGTCTGCAGTGATCCCTGCTGTAATTGTGAATGATGCGGGGATATATAAGATTTTGCATGGTATGCCAACATATTTTTCATTAAAGCCATTTGTGCTTTTCTGTCAAAGCATTCTCACTCCTGCTTTTTTTTTTTACCAAGTACAGCGGCTCTTCAGGTAAATTGCCTACACAGTCACAACTTATAAGTAGCTGTTTATGGTTCTAAATGTCATCCACTGTTGCAGTCCTCTACAGACTCTTATTCTGCTGTGCCAGCATCCCTGGGACTGCCATTAAATGGAGCTGAGCCATTGGAAATTATCTCCTCTTTCTGCTGATGAACTAATTGTACTTGTATGCTGTAATAACGCCATTAAAATGTAATACACTCGGGATCATTACTTCACATTTGATATAGCTGTGTGTTGCAAGACAGAGAAAGAAATCCAAGAGCTTCAGTTACAACACTGTTTACGCCTGTGATGAAATCCACTTTTCAAATCAGGAAACTGTCTCTCTCAGTGGAATAAGGGACTATAAAGGGAGGTGTGTTTTTCTTTTTCCTTTCGCGAAAATTGTCCTCCGCGGTTGCAATAAATAATCAGATTAAATAAAAAAAACTCAAGTATTGCGTTGTTGAAGTACAGATAAGCATTAATCTGAGGTGCAGGCAGAGAACAGGCACATCCAGCTGCAAGAAGTGAATGATATAGTGCTGTCATCTCAGTCTTTGATGAAAGATCTTTCATTTTCTTGGCCACTAATGGGAATTCTCACAGTGTCAGTGAAGGCCTCATTTCAATTCCTGTATTTAATTCATCATATAATTTCTTCAGGGACAAGATAATGACATGTTTGCCATAATATTCATCCATTTAGGGGATTTTAGATTGAAATTGCATTAATCTATCCTAGCTTGGTCAGGGAGATGAAACTGACTATTTCAGGAAACAAAGGCAAACACTGCACACCTACTTAACTGATATCACACATCCACACAGACAAGGAAAACACAAAGTGAGCATGTTTGCTTGATAAAGTAAGAAAAAAAAAATGCCACCTTAAAAACGCAGTAAACTACATATTCTTTGTGAAAGCTGGTCAGATTCTCTGACATAAAGGACATTCATTGCTAACATGGCTTCTGAACAAAGCCCAGGTGGAGTAAAGGAATCATGTTGTGGTTGTAATACAGTCTCAGGATTTTTCCCGGTGTAGCTTTAGTGATGGTAGCAGTGGGGGAGGGTCCTTGCCAAGTCTAATGAATTTAGATGTGAAAAGACTTTGGTATTGACTTTAAATAATTAGTCAAGATGCAATAACACAACAACCTTGGAGCAGTGCACCTGGATAACAAGCGATCAAACAGCCCCATCCATCCACACTTGCCTGTTGAAACAGGTTGCTACCTTGAAGCTCAAGCTCATTAACTCTTTCAGACATTGTTATGTACTCCCTCTTTGATGCTTGGCAAGTGTGTGCACGCATTAATACCATGCTATGAACATGGGTCTTTTTTTTAACATCGTATATGTCTCACCCTGTCAGAGGAATTCAAGGACTTCTCCCGAGATAAGCCATCTTTCATTCATTATCCTTAACCCTTTATCTGAACTCTGGTAGTGGGGTGGGGGGTTGGGGGGGGCTGGAGCCAATCCCACCTGACATTGGTACACCCTGGACAGGTCACCAGACTATCACAGGACTGATACATAGAAACAGAGAAACCATTCACACGCTCATTCACTCCTATGGGCGCATAAGAGTCACCATTTAAACCCAAGCTGCATGTTTTAGGCCTGCGAGATGACGCCAGAGAGGACCCACGCCGACACGGGGAGAACATGCAATCTCCACACAGAAGAGCCCCGGGTCATCATGGTAATGTATATTGATTTTAGGCTGGATGGGATTTAAAACTGCTGACTTTACAAAAGTTTACATTGTTACAATACATTTTTCCAGTTGAGGTAATACTTGCACAAAGTGACAACATCTAGTGTTGAAAAAACAAAGCAGTTCCTTAAGAGGCAGGCTCCCAAAGTGAGTGGATCCCCATAGACTCCTATATAAAAAATGTCCACATTTACCGCCGAAATAAACATGTTTACAGCCTGACACAACAACCAAAAATGGTTTGGGTCCCCATCGCTGTAGTAAGGCCTGAGGTTATGTATAATAAATCACAACAGTTTAGCCTTTACTTTTAGCTCAAGGCTAATGTATGGACTTCCCTGCTTGTTTGCTACTACTTATCCGCAATACCTAATCACAACATGCTGTCTACAACTGACTCAAGTGAATATGTATTTTTCAAAAATAAACAAGTTTAGCTACTCCATAATCTTTGCTACTACCCTGTGGCATCTGCAGAGGTTCCCCCCTAAGGCGCAAATACGCCTGGTTGGAAAAACAGATTTAAATAAAATGAAGGGCGCCGGTCTGTCTACCACTACTTCTCTCTACGAAATGTTGAACCGTAGCTTTCACCAATGAAACTCTTGGAGTCATTCGCTACATGTTTAAACAGCATCGCTCTCACAGTGCCTGGATTTCCTTTGAAGAAATAAAATCATGCATTATAAATTTTAAAGGGCCAAAACATGAAGACCCATTCGAATCAAATACAATTTGGGTGCAATTTATTCTGAGGCCCTTATCAGTGAAATTATGCTGTTTTTCTGTTTAGGGAATCCAGGTGCAATCACTGAAGGGGATGGAAGTGAATCTGTTTCTTAATTTATTTATGTAAACTTGGCCTCCCTCCAGTTGCAGCAGATGATTTCATTTGTCTGAGCAGAGTGCCTGATATAATAGGATTACAATCTGGCTGTTGGAAAATTGTCTGTGGACCTCTGTGTTTCTGAAGGTTTGAGCAGGTCTATTAGCCCATGATGGCATCTTCATGTCTTCTATTCTCCGGCTTCATCTGGCATTAAAGTATGAATGATATCATTAGCAGGAGTGTAATACTTACCTCTAAGGTTAGGGATGAGCCTGATCACTGAAGTGACCTGGTTTCTGATTGGGACTATCAAATCCAAAAAAGATGTTTGAGGTGTGTTAGGTTCTGTAGCTGCTAAATGCTTTGTTTTATTCATCAGTTTATCAGAGATTCTACATTCTAGGTATGTGCATTGTCATGAATTAATTCATGTGGTACTTTTCAGGAATGTTCAATAATTCATATTGTCTCATGCACGACTTAATGCACACAATATCATGTTAATTAAAACAGCAACAAAGTATCATAATCATCCTGATTTGTGAGTTCTATGTGCTGTTCATGTCTCCTTTATAGGTTAGACATCAGGCAGAGCAGTGTGCATGTTTCCGTTAAATTTCAAGTGCTGTAATCATTTTTAACTAAGCATTACTTTATCGTGACATGTTTTTGACCCTTCAAATTAAGTCTTGTCAGTCTCTCACACTGATTAATGATGGCATATTAATCATTTGTTGCTTTTGAATCAATCATTTTATGGCCCCTGACATGAAATCAGTACTTGGGTGCATTCAGGTATGCTTTGTAAAAAATTGCAAATGCATATTATATCATAATTTTGGACCTCATTTCATTTCTCAATAATAGTTGGGAAAGGCAGGTTTTATGTCATATGATATTAGAGCTAACAAACCTTTAAAGTCATTGTGAATTCAAAGCAAACCAATCAAACATTTTAAATGCCTTGTCAGACATACAGCAATAACATTTTCTTGGAAGAGCAGAAATGCTCAATTAAAATGGAGACATCATTACTTGACTCTTATGTTTTCTCTTGGGAATCCTTCCTCTGGAATTTGAGTCCTGTTACCAAACCTTTGTTGTGGTAGAAGCTTTGGCTTTTTATAGGGATGAGAGTCTGTTTTTAACCAGCCTCTCACTTACCCACTAATCATTAATGAAGATGAATTCTTGCTAATCCTAACCTGTTTCCTGGCCTTCACACACAGACACACCACAATGCACCACCACTGTGCACCCGGCACTTTTTATTCCCTATATTAACTGAGTCTGTCTCTCTGCTAGTAACCACACACTCTTACCAGTGGAGCCAACATGGAAATGAGGTTCGGTAGACAAAGTCTCATCAAAGGGCTCATGTCTCCGAGGCATATTCAGATGAAAGTATCCTTGGAGACATTTGGCAGCTTTAGGAATGTCCTCGAGGTGGGATTAAGGACAACTTTATTTCACACCAGGGACTCAGTCACACAGGGCACCTCATGCTGAAGTATGACTTACTCATAATCTATTATTCAATATAGGCTGCTCAAATGCATTTGACTGTTTTAGACACTGAATATTTTTTAGATAGCTGAGGAAAGTTGTGTCGACCCCACAAATGAAAGGGGTGAACCCTCACTGTATATCTTTCTGTATCAAAAGTTTTGTTTTTCCAAAATGATGACACTGTTATATGTTTTATGACTGAAGGGTAAGAATTTGCATTTCATTCAGCAAGTCTTATTTGCCTGTCTATGTCATGTCAGTTAAATTGGTTTGGGTCCTTATTCTTTTTGACTTGTTTTTTAAGCATTTCAAAAAAGCTAAGCAGTTTTAAATACAATGCTTCAGCTATTTTTTATCTGCAGTTCACTCAACCTAGCACAATGCCACATAATCTTTGAGCAAATACACAAAGTCAAAGAATATCTGGAGGGATCTGGCATATACCTTTATGTTAAAATTAAGCACTGTTGTCATCCTACAAGCAGCAAACTACACAGTGCTGCGCATGACTGGGTGCACAGCAGCGAGAACCAAAGGAGACAGGATCTGCATTTTATTCCCCGGCTGCCTATTCTGAAACACAGGCACACAGATACTCAAACAGGGTGAGACCCAAGGAGCAACGAGGGTGAAAATATCTTGCAGGGGGGAGATGTGACATGATAGACGCGCTAGGAACAGAAATGAGGTGCAAATGGAGGAAAACAGCTTGTAAGTGCTCGTCTCTAAATAGACTGCAGGGCTCGTTTTCTATTTTCTGTTTCGTTTCCAGCTGAACTTACAACACACCATGAAAAGTTTGTACTGTTTCATCTCGGCAGACACAAATCCTGGATGACATGGCAAATCCATCCATCGGTGATTAGCAGCAGTGATGCAAAGAGTCGGCAATTTGTTCTTTGACTTTAGGCCCCGACCACCTACACATGAGCCTAGCACGACTCCCCCTCTCTCTCTCTGGTGTTTCTAAGAGCCTGCTGAGAGCTCCCCAAGCACTACTTCATCTAGGAGGATGTCAAACATAATGTTGACAGTTAATGTGGTCATTTGGTGCATGGCTGGCAGTGATGGCTTTTCAATTAATACAGCCCAAATGGCAAAAATGCTCAATTAGCTTTAATGTATTCTACTCTCTGATGAATGCTGTGTAAGTGGATGAGAGAGAAGTAATTTATCTGCTGCTTTTTACCTATAATGACCTAACCTAAAGCTGCAATGAGCAGCAGCGCTGGAGGACCAACTTCTTCTTTTTTTTTTTTTTTTTCATTTCGTGTCAACCTAAGCCTCGGACATGATACGCACTGTTGTCTGAAAGACTTACTGTTCTCCCTCTAGGTGGGTGGAACGGACAACAGAGAGCTAGACAGAAAGCAAGACGTGTTGGCAAAGCCGAGTAAATGAAAAGTGAAACTCCAGCTGCAGCACAAAAACTTCTTATACCCGCACAGACAAGAGGAACAGATGTAGATATACTTGTAAATATCAAACACTGACAGCCTTCAGAAGCCATGTGAGACTGTGGCCCCCAGAGTGTTCCATACAACTGGATGGCACATGCTGCTTGTGCTGTACTGAGATCTGTTATTCTTCTTCATTCCTTCATCACGTTGGCCCTTAATGTGTGTGCTCCAAACAACAAAGATTTTAGTCTGAAAATATCACTGACCAAAGTTGTCTTCACTTTTCATACAGATTGACATGTTTTCCCTCTCTGAATGTGCAATCCCCAGCTCTGGCCAAAACAGCAACAAGCGAGTGCGGTGTCTATAAAACTCAAGCTGGGTAATCCTTAGACTGCCTCTGAGACAAGTCTTCAAGTCTGCCAATCTGAGTTGGATTAGACAGTGCTAACAGGATTGCCTTGGAAACATGATATTAATTTTCATCCTGCAAAACAGGACAGCTACACTTCATGTACTGCTGCTTCGGGGCGATGCACTGCAGATGTCGAGCTGCCTTTGCCCCTCTCTAAGTGTCGGCCAGATAGAGTCCTTCTGAGAAGGAGAATAATTCAATAAAATCAGAGAGGCTCTCCTTGAGCATTAGTTCCAGATGTTTGGCCTCAGACGTTTGGATTCACGCTGGCAGTCTGAGTGTGTGTGAGTGTCTGAACGCGTGCGTTTGTGTGCCAGTCCGTTAGATTTATCTGCCGGTGCAGCTGAGCGAAAGCCAACAGCAGGTGTGAGATTATGGTTCGCTCTAATTTTGAGGTGAGCAGATGTGATGCTATTAAAGCCTTACCAGGTACAAAAGCTGCTCTTTTGTATCGTTCTTATCATCCATCTAATCACGTCTAGGACCCCAACATGAAACCAGGCAGCTGGGACGATGGCTGTGCTCAGGCACATCTCAAAAAGTTACTGCTCACATGTGTGGTGGTGTTTAAGCAAACTCTTGTGAAGGACGTCTTAAAGACATCTCTTGAAGACTTTCTTAAAGGGAAACACTAATGATGAAAAAAAAAGTAATGGAGAAACCCACAAGCCTTTCATCCTGTTTATCAGCTTATAGTATTTTCTCTGATATTACGGTTACAGTTTTACTAACTGATACCAATTGAAACAAAACTACCTTGTTAATGTGAAAGAAACGGTCATTGATTTTGATTAGAAATATGTTTGTGTTATAATAAAACTTAAGGCTTTAAAAACAGGATCAAACATACATAACATTCGTATATTTTCAGATTATTAACTTCTTATACACGTTAGCTAACAGTTGTCCTCCTACTCATGCTGCAGACAAACCTTTAGCTACATTAACATTATGTGGATACCCAAGCCCAACACTCACTCTGTTTTGGTCTCCACCAACTCCTGAGTAAACCCT
>JAOWBC010001486.1:6243825-6260466 GCA_028566105.1 Hypoplectrus providencianus
GATGGATGGATGGATGGATGGATGGATGGATGGATGGATGGATGGATGTGTTGACATGTGATTTAAATACATTGTCTGAAGGAGTTCGGAAACGTCATCATGGGGAAAACACAAAAAATCCTTAAAAGGGATCTTGTTTCAAAGGGACACAACCAGCCTAAAACGATACAGATTACAGACAGGAGTGGTGTGCACCCAGCTCAGATCTCTCCAATAGATTTCCCAACCTGCCAGGTATTTGAGTTTAACCTAAAAGGATTACTCACAAGTTAAACCATGCCAGTTAAAGGGCCTCTCGTGCTGAGCTCGTCTGACCTCCCTTCATCAATACAAGCTCTAATAGCAACAGATCGTACCCGGCTTCAGTATTCTAATTCTTTTCTGATTACATACCCAAACTCACTGATTAAACATGATCCGAAGCGATCCTTCCAGTAGCCTTACTTGAAGTTCTTGATTAGATCTGCCATGATAGATTCCCAGCCATGTGGAAAAATAGGGGAAAAATGCTGGATTTCCGCAAGTCATGAATTGCCCTCTGCCAGGGAGATGTAAATCAGTGTAGCAAGCTAAAATTGATGGAGCATCCTCTGGTTTTATTCCTGGCCCCAGAGATCACCCGTAATGCCCGAGCCGGTGCTTTCAGACTCTAAAAGATGGATTACAGGCAAAAATGAGAGGTGTGAAACAAAGAAATCCAGCATTGAAGCTATCAATCACATTGGTCCGATAGTGCTTTTTGTGGCTCTTAGTTTGTTACATAAACTGTAATTATGGACACAGCTGAATGTGATGCCTGTATCTGTTTTGATCCCCATTGACAGTGCTTATGTTAAGTTAATTGAGCTCATATCCCAGGATGCATGATGAGAGGCTGTAACATTAGCCGTTTCCTGCATGCAGCTCATTGGGATGCAAGGGCAGTGCTGGCAGAGTAAACTGCGCCTTGGCAGAGATGCTGAGCAGTGGTGGTGCTGCTGCTGCAGGGACATGACAGCTACAGTCTTCCCAGCCATAAATCCCCCCTCACTCCGCAGGGCACACAGCCGCACCTGTGTATTAAGTTGAAAGACAGCTAAATTCAATCTGCCCCGTCGTGCCATGTCAGTGGGTGAACTTGGTCGGCTGTGAGACATTTGTGCTGTTTCATCAACAGCCCCTTATTTATTATGGAAGGCTTTTTTTTCTCCGAATACCCAGGAGAGGAGGGGGGTTGGGAGTCACTCAGTCTCCACAGAGTGTGAACCCAATTATGCCACCTCCTTCACTTGTCCCACTCAAAATCAAAGCATTTTGCTCAAAGCCACATCCCATGCTTTTCTAACTATGTCAGTCACGGTTACAAGCGTGTAATACCCTGAATAGAGTGTGATGAATGTTTTTTTTGTTTTTTTTTAAAAGGTAAAATAATCAATCAGTGACTAATTTATGAAGTATACTTAATTGTTCCCAGGCGCCTGTTGATATCAACCACTTGCTGCTGCGGTTTCAGGACAGGAGGTAAACAGCTTCATTCGGCAGCTTGCTTTTCTCATTCTGCTTCCCAGCTCAGTGTGATATGACTTTGATTGTCTACTCGCAATTTACCCAGCAACTGCCAGCTCTCTGTCTTCGCCACATCTCATACAGACCTTTTCTTAGATCTCAATGGATTGCCTAGCAACCTTTTCCTCAGTACAAATACCAATCTGTGCACTCAGCAACTCACGGTGACCAATGTAATTATTATGCAAGGGAGACTGACTAGAGACGTAACACCTTAAGAAACAATGCAGTGATTGAAATCGCTAAACACATACAACACCGGTTAAACAACAAAGTGGCACATAATACATTTCTATTTATATTATTCCTAGCTCCATTGTACCTCCAGCTTCAGTGTTATTCCTTTCACTTAAGTGGTGAGTTAATGGCACGCCACAGGTGTCCGCCTCTTTCTTTTTAGCTTTCTAAGGAATAAATAATATGGGAATTTGTCAACTTTAACATATATGAGAAAAGGAATATACGTTTTTAGTAGAAATCCAACTGGATTGCCTGTCATCTAATCTCCAGCTGAATGTAAAACTAGATTAACTTCATGTATGGGACTTGCTTGATAGAGGATTTTCACATTATATAGCACATAGCGCGGCCATAATCCTGAAGCGAGCATGTGTCTGGTAAAGTGAGTGGCATTCAGCCTTTCATGCAATCCACACAGCACAACACCAGCTTAACTAGGGCTCTATTTATCATAATTGATTTGTATTTTCAACACTGAATGTGGCATTGAGGGAGATGGATTCTGAAAGTATTTAAATAGCAGCAATTGACTATGCATTATCCTGCTTTCAGGTCTCAGCTCCAAGAGCGGAGGCAGTGGCTGAAACAGCTGCGGCTCCAGCCCGTGATTTTAAACTTCACTTCATTGTTTATTTTTTGAAAGGAAGCCGTGCATTTTCTTTCACCAAATGTGCTTTCACTCAAGCATCATCCTGCATTAACCCTGTTTTTAGTGCGTCAACATGTCTTTTCCCAATTGTGCTTTGTTGAAGCCCCATTGTGTACAGGAAATCTGTGGAATCAAGGAAAAGCCTGTGTTGCTTATTGGATTTAGATATTAAATCTTCATCCAATAACACTGACATCCTCATGAGAATTGCTTATTATTATTTCAAGTGATGAAGATGTATTTTTTTTTTATTAGGATTTTGTTTCTGCATAACCAGATGACAATGGCTAAGGGACTGTGCAGAAATTGTTAGGGGGAGAGAGGAGGATGGAAACAACGAAGGGTAATGTTCAGGCAGTCAGAGCAGGGGGGAATCTTTCTTTTGTTCCTCATTCTAAATTAATGATAACATCAAATTATTACATAGAAATTCCAGCTCTCACTTGTGACATGGTTTATAAAGGTGCACTTTGTCGCAAAGGATAACAATAGCTTGTTTGCTATTACATGACTATTTGACATGTGAATTTCACATAGAGGGCAGGAAGTAATGATCCATGCAATGTGCCGATTGAAAGGGACGGTGACTTAATTACAGGGTTGGATGATCCTGCATGCAGCCAGTATGGTCTGAAAACTAAAGCTCATATTAGATGTGAGTCATTCAAAATAAAGAAAAGCAAGTTCTGCAATCGTAATAACAAATGGCATTGTCTCCTGGACCTCTGATGTTAGATGTAAGGGATGTAACCAGATAAGTGCAGAGAGAACTAAAACTATTTTGAGTGGAGCTGAGTCCACACATTGAAAGTAGTGTTGAACGACAGCCATCTTGTTTTTCTTCACCAGGGGAGTAAATGTCCTTGAGAATTGCTGTCATTTGGTTTTGCTATTTCAACTAAAACCTTGATAGATCCGCCACACTTTAACTAAATGTCAGCTGACTCTGCTCCTCCAGAGTTAAGATGGAACTTAATAAATCTCTGCTGCTCTAATTTCTCTGTATTTTTATTTTTTAGCTGCCTGTGGAGCAAAGGAAGAACATCAAGGACTTAAAGTACTTTTCCTTAGGATCTGTGATGTTATATTTTAATACATAACACCAAACATTACTTTCAGGTAAAGAAGTCTTAGAGCAGGGTTTTACAGAAATGGAGGGAATCTTGTACTTAATAAATTCTGGCTTAAGATAATTCACATCATTTTAAAAATGTGCCAGCAACTAAAATCTAATGTCTCTTTAAAATTTCCACATAGCTACAGAGGTAACAAACCAGACTGAAAGTGATCTGACAGATCATTGGTTCGTTCCAGTTGAACTGAGACATTTCTGCTCTGCTAATCAACATTGGTCAAAGCTGCAGTCATTATTAGCACTTCTGTTCTGTGTGTGTTAATGAGTTTGTGTAGTTTCTTTTCCACTTAAACCAGCATAGCACATAGCATATTAACTTTCACAGGGATGGGAAAGAAATGGATCAAGGATCTGCGCCACCAAGCTTGCTCAACTGTTATTGGAGCACAGTGCAAAAAGGGGCGGGACTTTGGATTGGTTATCTCTAAAATACAAGATTGTAGAACATGTAGAATATACACAATGATCCTGATCCATTATGTGCACTCTTATGTACAGGTGGGGTGTTATTTTTATACATTTCAGCTATAGTTGTAAATTACCACAATAGATATCAACTGTAACACACAGTAGGTAAAAGAATGTCACTTTCACAGTGACATTAGCACCTATTTTTAACAGTTAAAAATAGGTGCTAACCTGTGGTGCTAACGCTATATTTCATAGTGGCTAATAGCTAAAGCTAATTGTTGTATGTACACAGGCAAGGCAAGATACTTTGAACAACCAAGTGAATTTTCAACCTACCCATACTGCCATCCTGTCGTCGTCGTCGTCGTCGCAACACTTCAGCAGCTGCCTCTTCCTGAACCCCACTGACCAGCAGCCAATCAGAGCAGCACCTCATTAACATGGTCTCCCTGCCCGCTCCAAACAGTCAATACGTTTACATGCACAGCTTCATCAAGCTATGCTTATAATTTAAGCATCTAATCGGACTTCTGTTCTTGCCCCAGTTTACATGCAACTGTGCAGATAAGATTCACACTATCCCTTGTTGTAATGGTGATTTTGAGGTGCAAACAAGAACACTGACTGCTGTTGGAAGGAGACAACAGTGGCCTGTCTTCTTCCTCTGTGACCGGCTTTTCTTTGCTTTTGTTTTGGGGTCCGATGACAGCGCAGTGGGTGGTGTGGTGAAGCATGTGGAGCCTTTGCACATGCATTGTCTTGGTCAAGGTGTCTTTTTCAAGCGTCATGTAAAATTACTGAGCGAATAGTGAATGGGGCAGAAATTCTGAGATGCAGAGGGCTCCCATTGGCTGGATGTGTTTGTTTTTTGTCAGAGTTCATAAGCTCGATTTTAATGTCCATTGGACATTTTTTGAAACAGGTAAATATAGCAAAATAGCAGATATTTAAGACAACAGACAAAACAGGAACACAGGGTTCAGCCCCCTCAACATGCTTCATCATTTATGTTCAGTCCCTAAACACTGAGACATCTGAGTACACGATTGGCTTATACACATAGACTGTATAAGGTTATACAGGGACAGGTGCCTCTTCCATCACATTGCAAGAGTTATATCCTTCTCTAAAATAGTTTTCATTGGTAAAATGGAGGATTAGGTGGTTGAATATGAATGTGGGAGTCATAAAACTTTTCCCTTCAAAAGCATGGCTGATTAATGCAACTTTGAAATGAGACAAACAGAGTTATGAGTCATCAGGGGCTTTAAAACTGGCCACACCTTTGACTCTGAAATGCATCAGGAAAGTAGTCGATTGCCTTGTGATTCAAGAGACAGTTTAAAAATAAACTAGCAGCACCAGTGTCATAGTGAGCTTGTGAGATGGTAAAGGTAATCTCAAAGTGTGGGCATAGCAGCAGTGGAACTCCCCGGGGAAATCAAGCGCTTTCACAGCTGCCCTGCCCGCCAGCAGCTGCAACACAACTCTAAAATGACAGAGCAAGCGGACGAAGACAGACAGAAACTTGAGCTTGACCTTAAATCGAAATACTTCAAACACGGCATAAACTCGTGGGTGAGACAAAGCCGCGTGTTTCCAGATAAATACACCGCTGCCTGAAGTGCAGCTGAACATGAAAGTGTGTATAGCTTTCACCTCGCGAGTTTGATATGCACCGTACATCTGTTAGGAGTTTTGAAAAAGTAAATATTCCCACTTGTTTTGTGTTATGCCAACCACTCTGCATTCATGGAAGAATATGGGTTAGACATTGCCAAGAGCAAAAACATCTGGCCCAATTTTATTGGATTTTAAGATAATTTAAGTAAACAAGAGCGCAGAGTTACTGTATTTGAATCACACTGTTGTTTGGAGAGAAGTTGTTAAGATGAAGGAGCTGTCATGACTTTTTACACTTCTTCTACCCTTTAGTTTATTGCACTTTTATGAGTCTTATAAATGTAGAGAGCCCTGTCTATGATGCCCCAAATCCCACAGAAACAAGATCACTGGATGAAATCAATGGAACAGAATGAGGGATGAGAGGATTTTAAGCCCCCACAATATAAAGTGTTACATTGTCTGGCTTACTTTGACAGCTCCGAAGAGGGAGAAAATAGCTTGTGTCTGCTTTCCAAAAAAGTGCCAACAGATTGTCAGAAAGACCAATATGTTGTCCAAATAGATAAAATGTCAAGTGCATAACAAACTGAAAAACATCTCTTGCCATTATCTCGACATTTTTCATTTCTAGAAATTAAACCAGTGATAGAATTGGATATATATAACAGTTGTCGAGCCTCCATAAAAGAAAAGAGCTTTTTGGCTAAGGTCCTATAAAGACAGATTTTCCACAGTGACCCTTTGACATGCAAGCACAAACTTACAAACAGTTATGTATTTTTTTTGTTTTTGTTTTTCAGGCTATTTCAGTCGATTCTTTATTACAGGTGAATCATAGCAAGGCTTCAGATGACAGCATTTCTTGATTAGAAAAGTTTCTCCACATTTCCAGAATCATTTTGCGACCAATAAAATCACAGAGCATACCTCCTGTTTCAAGCAAACTCCAGAATGAAAATATCTCACACTCCTCTTGTCTTTCTATGAGTCACACAGACGTGCTGTGGGTTATAATTATTTTCCTGTTTTGTGTATAAAGTTGTAGAGACAGAGTTGCTCAAGAAGTGGTTATCGATGGTAGCATCGTGAGTCATCAGCCTGTTAGTGTTAATGCATGTGAATACATAAGTCTGACTGTTGTTTTTATTGCATCTGCTGCTCCTTTCTTGTCCCGGTTCTCTCACCCAGGCTCTTCTGAACACTTGAAGTAGTGCAGTGTGTGCAATCTATCAGTGTCGTTAAACTGTGCAGCTACAGAGCAGTAAATCCTCTAGCAGCGTGAATCTGTCATGTGTCAGAACGTGTTGTCATAAGCACATATATTTCCTGCACTGCACTGTCTGTTTTTTTTTTTTTTTCATTTTTACAGAGGAACACCAGGCGAAGCATTTACAAAATGTCTGTTATTAAGGAATCATCGAAAATCTGACATACAAGAGTGCAATTGTACACAATCAATGCGTCATTCATTTGTGATTATGTTGTTGGATGACTGATTTTATACAATCAGCTTGGAAATACTCATATTACAGCTTCTGCATGACTGGAGATGGACACAGTTTGGATAATGATCTTGAAATATGTCAGAATATTGTACATCTCTGGACATATTATTTCCCCTCCCATCCCTAAAAACCACCCAGGAAATGCAAGGATATAATATTTCTATTAATAAAAAAGAACATAAAAAGCAAGTATATAATAAATATAATACTTTATAAGGACAATTTCATTTATTGTTACATGTTCAAAAGCATTTTGTTTGACCAAATCAATACTCAGTAATGTAGAATTGACCGCTTGCTAAGCCCTGTCCCTGAGTTACTGTGTCTCGGCCTGTCAGGCTGTCTGTTCTCACACAGCACCATGAAGCAATTTAGCACTCAAATTCAATTTGGAATCTGATGCTATATGTCAAATAGTGGTACACTAAATAAGGTTCTTAATTCCAGATGTTGACTATCAGTTGTCCATTCTGATTGTTGATTATATCACAGCTATCAGCTAGCTAGCTAATTACAATGAAACATTTACCCAGTGAATTGGTTGAAAACAGTAATGGGGTTAATTAATGAAATGCTCCTTGGCTTTTGTCTTAGAAATATCAAAGTGGTAACCTGTGGGCCTAAAAAATAGGGGCTGGTGCAGAACGCAGAGGCGGGGGGCTCCATGAGTTTCCAAAAGTTGGTTGTATATATAGTCTATGAGAATGACAGTCTATACAATACTTCTCACTTGATTTATTAATTAATTTATTCTTTATGGTCTCAATACAGCAGGATGCCTTAAGAAAAAAAAGTTTAGAGTAAAACAGAAGATGATACTACTTATCTTCAAAATGGTGACCCTTTCAGCTCAATTGTATAATTCTAATTGCCAAAAAATGTTTTGTTCAGTGTCTTATTTACAGACACTCCTGTCTTATTTACAGACGTGTCTTATTTACAGACACTCTAAGGAGATGACAGGCCTTGACAGGCTTGCTGCACCTGGGTACTCTGGCTGGACAATCGCCGTCAAAGGGACTGGGTAACTAACGGTCAATTCCCAGCTGAAAAACGCTAACCAATTAAATTACATTTTCATGGTACAGTATTTGTGTATAGAGAACATTAAGCTGCTGTCTATTAATACCCATACCTTGATTAGGTATTGTTTTGTAACATAAAAGTCCATGAGGCGAGTTCAGTGGAGTATACTGTATTACGTCAGATAACGGTCACACACAGTCACAGGAGGAGAGAAAAGCAAGTGAAAGTTACCATCAGAGTCTGATCACTGAAGGCAAAAACCAGACACATAGAATCATAAAGCAGTCTTGCCGTAAGTGCTGTGCTCTTCAGTCTTAAACACCGTTGGTTGGATTGAAACTGCTGATCTAGATGAATGACACTGTTACTGGTCATTTACCACAGTTTATTTACCATATATTATAATGTAACATCTTGTAAAAAGCACACACATGTAGATATATGAGTGCACAATCAGATACATGGCTGGAGAACAAATTTCAAAAGCAGAAACCCAGTAACTACAAGAGTGATTTAAATGGATGGTGAAAAGTAAATATCCGAACCTCCCAGTGCACCGAGATCTGGTGTTTATTTTTCATCTGTTTATTTCTCAGCTCGATTAAATTAATTATAACGTGATCAACATCCCAAATCATTAAAGGAAATCAAAAGTCACCATGTAAATTATACTTACTGCCGGCAAGATGTGTAGGCTGTACAATTTATATGACAATTACTGTCCGTTATTTTCTGACTTGCTCCCCTCGTCTTGGGTAATTTCATTTGGGTGGCTCATTTCTCGAGATGGAAAACGCCACAGGGACGTGAGTTAGAGAGAGACCTCTGACTGACAGCGTGATCAGAAAAAGCAGCAGAAAGCTTTCTAGCTTGGCTGATCTTTCATTTGTTCTGCTACTCAATTGCTTATCATGCTGTTTCCCTGCTCTGTTAATAGTATTTTGCATTTGATTACTTTACCTGACGCAGCAGAGAGGTGCCCGGATGAGGAGCAGTAGAGGAAATACATTTAAGAAGATTAACAAATCATTAAATTATTAGCCTTAATACTCCTCAAGAGGCAGAGCAGAACGTGGAAAAGTCATGCTGCTGTTCAGCCTCCTGTGCTAATTGAGGACACAGAGGGTCAGGTAGGTCAGAAGCTCACTAATCAATACTGCTGCACCCCTTTTATTTCCACTGAGAAATATTTTCATTTTCATTACCCTGGGTCCAAGATGCTCTGCAGTAGATTAATTGTCTCCTTTGCTTCTTTACCAGTCCCACTTCCCTCCCACACAGCCTTGTGTTTCATCTGAGTGGTCCACTGACGCGGTGCAGCAGACAGTCAGTAGTTTGGACACGGAGCCTCACAGTGTGCACAGCTCACTGGTGGAGGGAGTGGGTCTGGGGGCAAGGCAACACAGGCTCGGAGGGGACGGGAGCCATTAGGCCTGGGCGGTACTTGGCTGGCCTCGGACCTCCCAGCGCCTGAGTTGGAGGCTCCATGCCCACGTTGAGGTGCAGCGACAGGTGAGCGTGGCAGTAATCCAGAACCGACTGCTCACACCTGTACAACGTCAGAGCACTCAGCTGCCGCGGTATCTGGACAAAAACAGAGAGCAGGGAAGGGAAAAGAGAGAGAAAAAGAGATCCACACTTAAGCTTTCTAAATCAGCCACAAAAAAACTCTGTTTCAAAATTTTTATCCAGTCTCAGAGTATTTGGAATTGGCTTAATTTACTTCATGCAGTCGTGGCACAGCACTGTCATTAATGCAGCCTTGGCCGCTGATACTGTGCGCGCCCCAAGACCTGAAATCTGTGGCGCTCAAACACCCACTTTCAGTTGGAGTGATTTATATGCAAGATGAAAGCCTTAAGCAAGAGTGCACACATATTTTCTGCCCTCTTTTAAATGGAGTCAAGGCTCCATTTAGAAGAGAGTGCTTATTACATTACAAGCACTTTGCTGATTCAAAGACCCCTCTTAGTTTTACGTGTTAGTGTGGTCTGAATTATGTCAATTAGATGGAATAAAGCTGCATCATGGCCTGTACGATGTTGATATTAATATCCTAATGTGTATTAATGCGTTTGCACAAAATATAAATGCACTCATGCATCATGAAATGCACAAAGAAAAACATAATACAGTGTATAGGAACATTCAAATAAGTCAGATAATGCAGTATGAATCATAAAGCAAGTGTAAATGACCCTAAATCCTTTTTGAACCACCATTGTAAACTCAATTACAGCTGTGATGATAATCTGTATTAAAGACAATCATCACTTTACATTATGATTCTCATTTTCATTGAAAAATGTATTTGAAATGAATATGTGATTTTATCGGATGATCTGTACCAAACAAAGATTTTATCTGACGTCTGCCTTTAATAGATATTTTGCCTGCTGCATTTTGGATATTGCACTAGTCCATATTGCAATTTTGATTAAATTTTAATTAATTGTGCAGCCATAAACTTAAGTGGTGCAATTGGGCTCTAAATATTTTAGGAAGCTCTCTGCAGTCTACTCAGCGGTTAGATTTAATAGGTTTACACATTATTTTAAGTCTTCAGTATGTTCATCTGATATCCCCTAATCCAATTCCAATAGTGCAAACCCATGAATAACCTTTTATTTCTATTTTGAGGGGTAGCTTTTTAGACACTATGCCTGTTCATCATTATAGCAACAAGTCCTCCAACCCATAAGGGCACGTAGTAGTTGTGTTCCTAACCTCTAACACAGCCCAACTGTGTTTCCTCTTGGCAAGTGGCAGGTGTGCTTCCCAGCAGCAGATCAATATCACCTCATACCTTCTCATAATAGTAGTTTTAAACATATACTTAAGTATGGTACATGGTTGAAGTTTGGTTAGGTGTAGTTAACAAAACAACAACTCAGGAAGTTGGAGTTGTTATGTTCGTATTTTACTTCACTTATGTACGTTAATACAGGATGTAGTTACCCCTGTTACATGAAACATGACATTGTTCATTTAGTTATGTTAGTTTCATTAAATTAGAAAGACTCAACACTGACTTTTGGAAGAGTGACAGTGGAATTCTGTGTAAAAGTAGTTTTTTTTTTTACCCATCCATCTACACTGGCCTCTATAGATTTTGTCGCTCTCTTTGTCACCTGACCTCTTCCATTGCTTTCGTCCTAACTGTTCAAGCCACTAGGTGTCTCTACCCAACAATGAGCATACATTTGGCTGCTTGTATAAAGAACCAACAGGGGTCGTTTTTTGGGGGAGAGGATTCTCTGTTAAAAGCATTACTGCGCACATGTTTGATGCCAAACTCCCAATTTTATTTACCCCTGACTTGTGAAGTCTTGTATTCCTATTCAACTGCTGCTCAGAGGTATCGCTGTCTTTTTCTGCCCTTTCAACTGTCAGTCTGGTTGAACCACTGTACAGCATTTTGTTCTCCATGTACAACAGAAACCCTTCATACAAAACAACATCTATTTGTAAAGAGTACTTTTACAGCAGAAAAGCATGAAAGACCATTGAAAAAGACGGAGTAGTCCTCTCAACAATCGGAGTGTGCTGAAATAAGCTTTTGTAGCAGGAGATTCCAAGCTTCTGATATGCAGTATACCTAAACAATATCACATCAGAGGAACCGATGCTGTACTGTATATCATAACGGCTGTGACGCGGCTGTAGGCATGATGATAAACTGTACCGCACTGTGACCTTGACTGTTCAGTTCTACAAGAGACATTTATTAATGGGTGAAAACACATTACAGATACGTTTGTTAATTCAAACATTTATTTGGGTCGATGAACGCAAATCGTTCTGCGACTCTTCAGACTAAACTGTTGCCTGGCAACACAAACATTTGCACAGTAGCCTGTAGTATTTGTCGTTCTACACATTACCGCAGGCAAGCTACTTCGTATCACGTGCATTTATCTGTGTGTTTCAAATTAATGGCAACCAGTGAAATAAGACTCTGCTGACAGTCGCTCTGAGGCATCAGCTGATCAGACGGAAACGCTACGCTGCTCCATTGTGTCCTGCTCTCTATTCAGCTCGATCTTTATGCACTGGATGCCTGTGTTTCTATTTTCAAGACGTTTGCCAGGTCTGGAAACTGTTCAAAGCCGAGGTGCTTTGCTATGCAGTATTAGCATTTTTGATCTTCTCTAATTTGTCTAGTATGTCTGATAATGACCGCAAAGGTTATTGACAGTTTAGAAGAGCTAAAAAGTAAGCTAAATGTACCGGTAGTGTCACAGTGTCCTGGCCCCTGTCAGAGGTGGAAACAGTCCATCCCTCTCCACTGACTTTGAATTGAGTGAAGGAGCCTCTTTGTCAATTCCTTCTGTCAGCAATCAAAAGAAACATGTCTTAAAGCTGTTATGTGGTGAAATGCTCAACAAAAAGAGGAATGAACCAAAACTAGGTCTTTTTTTAATTTTTTTTTTTTTTATCTGATGAACCAAAAAACTGAACTTCCACAAAAGTGAATACAAATGTGAGACATCAGCACTTACAATGCAGAAATCTGTGCAGTCCTTGAAAATAGTAATTTTGACTTATGTATACTGTGCATTTGGTCACTGAGTCATACATCCAAAGTCAGATTTAGGCTCTTAAATTTCAGCAAATCAAACGTAATGTTAAAGTAATTTAACATTATGTTACTTGTGTTGTAGTGGAATGTAGATAATTCAGAAAACTATGCTTAGTGTGCAAACATACAGCTAACATTATGTAGCTAACAGCCAATTTTTCCTTTCTGTTTGGCAGAGTGCCGTAATAATCACATGATATACTTACATGTAACTCAACTAGTTTTACCTAGAAACGGTTTCTTGTTGGAGTTTCAGCCCCAGGCCTGTGTATTGTGGCACCAATCATTGTCCCCCAGTAGAACTGAGACGTAGAGTTCTGTCTCCATACTGCGCATATATGTCATCAAATCAAATTATAGGTCAGAACAGACTGTTTAAAGCAATGGAGTATTCCCATTCTCAAACAATGGGAGGAATATGAAATAAACAAACTGCAACAGCTACTTTTGTTTATTGTACCAACTCTACTGTGAAACACAACTTGCTGCAGTTTTTAAAGCATTGCTTGGAAAATCAGCATAATATGAGATGTGGGCAGAACATCTATTGTAAAATATGTTGTCTTGGATTATTGTATTGACTCACAATAAGGGTTTACTTAAAGCTGATTTGATGCAGGAATGGCTTTTGGATTTAGGTTTTCCTCTGTATCTGTTAGGTCAAGTTTCACAGCGCCATGACTATTCAGACCCCTTGAATTTAAAATCGCAGCTTTCAAAAGGTTATGTTTTCCTTTCCGGAAACGATCCGGCTCTGTTTGCTTTCCGCTTTAATAGGAAGATTAGTTGAAAACACTCTATTGTCTATTTCAACAGCTGAACTTTGCACACTACTTCAGAGGCCTTAATAAAAAATTCATGAACAACAATGCTCCGAATGCAAAATGAGCCGAGCAGGGAGGGGGTCTGTGTCTGGGGGTTCTCTGTACAAATTATCAAGGGGAAAGGCTCCAATGTGGACTTGTTTTGTCCAATTATTGCAACAGACAGAGTCAAACACATAAACGAGTCAATATGAATTTGGGCGGTTGGCTGGTTGAACTAATAGCCCTCTCTTTTGGTGTACAGTTGGAAGAGAGCATACAACCTTTGTCTCTTAAATATCTCCTGCCTCTCCTATTTAACTTCCACACCACTGCTTTATCTCAGCCCAAATACAAAGAGGCCATAAAATAAACTGAGCTGCAGTTACTGAGACAATAAAAGGCTTTTCTACCTTCCCTCTACAGATCTGTCAATACATAAATAAATACACCTTTTAGAAAGGTATAGTGCCATTATTATATAGATCTGCACACTATAAACACCATGAATAGTCCAGACAGCATAAAAAAAACAAAAACAGAAAGCTTAGAACCTCTTAACCCCCTGTTCCCCAGGTACCTCATGGACGTCTTTTGCTCATGTCACCTTTTATTTACTGTGGACTTGTTTTCCACTGCAGTATATGTAAGTCCTGCATCTCGATCGAAACAGCAGGATCCCAGCTAAAAGTAAAAGGCAGAACTTTACTTTGATTATAAATATCTTTTGTTTAAAATTACACAACATAATGCCATATTTTCCTTTGAATAATATCCTCTGATTATATTATTATTATTAATAATATTATTATTTTATCATTATTATTATTATTTATTTATTGTTATTTTTTTTGCTTCCAACCTCTCTTTTTCTGCAGTTTCGCTTAATTTTTCATCATGTGACTGTTGGTCACTGGTTGGAATAATCATTCACAGCTTTCCAGAAGTAACCTTTACTGCAGCAGTGATGGAAGCATTCATCATGAATGATATTTTTTTTTCTTAAAGATGTTTTTACACTTTCTGTCTATAAAAACTGGTATTATTTAGCTGTTTTTTCTTAAAGAAAACATGCTTTTCAAGCCCACTGGTATGTATGGGAGATAAAGGATTAAACAATTACTGAGGAATCATAAAACCTTTGTTTAGGAGTAACATTACTTTCTTGATTTTGATTGATTGTGCCATTTCAAATAATCATATGAGATGTAGATTATTAGAAACAGCAAAGCAAAGCTTTGAGATACAGGCAAGTTATTTCTGCTGCATGTCAAACATGCAGTAAATATCTTGGCGGTGTTAGAGGTGGGGACATTAAAGCCTCCCACGCTCTGCCAGGCTCTTTTTTCTTTACTTGGCTTTTTCAGAAACTCAGAACAACTAAGTAAACTTTACCATTTATTAAAAGAATAAAGCCAAATCAATTAGAGCTATGGATTCTGCAGTGTCCACCCCAGGGCACAAATACAGAATTATTACTTCCTTATTCTCATTTTTCTTCTTGGTGTTGGTCCACCCACGATTATTTTGGTTGGACTTCTCGCAGCGGGTCAATTTTGGGTGTCAGCTGCCAACCAAAGCTTTCACCTTATGTCACACTTCCATATATGGTGTTTGTCCCTATCCATTTCTTCAGCGGCACTGTGCAGATTGATTTAAACCTTCTCAGAGTACCTGACACAAGAAGCTTCTTCTTCTTCTTCTATCATTATGATCAGTCTGCTGCAAATACATCAATGTCAAGGTTTTTGTATCTGTATGCAGTTTGCTGTTTGAAATCGCACCCTATTACACTCAAAGAATTGAAAAAAAAATGTTATGTATGTGATACACATGAACCCTGACATTTGCCAAATGACACAGCCGAGGTGCCGAACTGTACCAATGTCAAAGTCGATTTTCTGCTCGCGGATGACATATGGTGTGATGCAACACGTGTGGCGACGCCTTGCCTTGGACCCGTGCTGTAACATTATGACATCTCCATGCAACGAGTTCATGAACTGAAAACACACTTCCAACATTTTCTTTTTTGTAACTTAAATGTGTATGCTACAAATCAAAATACAAAAAAACGATTAACACATAAACGGAAATAAAAAAAAAAACATAATTTCCCCCCAGCAAGTTGGGTGGTTAAAAAACAGCCACGCTGTATCACGACCTTTGACTGTTTTTTTTTTCTACCTCCTCCTCAAACACTTCAGTCGGTTGCTGCTTTTTCTAGCACTTTGCTTGAACTGTCACCTCCTGCAGCTTACAGAAAGTGCTCTCTTGCTCTGCAAGTTGCAGTCACGTTTTTTTATTAACATGGAGCTTCCATGAAATACACTATAATTTCTATTTCATGGAGTTTCTTATTTTTAGTAAGGCCTTCTCAGAATTCGTCATTGAAAGCCGAGGGTGGTATATCTGCAACTTTACCCTCTTAAATGCTGTAAAGTGGAAGTGAAACAGAAAAAAATGACTTTAGATCAGCCCTCTTTTGCAACACTTCACAAATGTATTACATTACATGAATTCATTACAGTGTTAAAGAGACAATGCAGAGTTAAGAGAGATAGAAACACCACTGACTTTGTAACTCTTCAGTACTCACTATGAGAATGGGTTTCAGTAAGTGAAGCAGTGGGATGTGAAATAGCAAGTGGCGGAAACTGGGAATTCACACTTACAGTATGAATCGTGCTAATGATATTTCTCTGTTCAGCTGTATATTTTGGCACGCTTTCCTATTTTTCTAAGCAGGCACTGAGAACGACATCAGCCCTGCGTTAAAAGAAGACAACCCAGCTGCAAAAATAGTAAAGTGTTTCTTCAGGTACCACTGAGGTATCAGAAAATATGCGACTGAAGTTTGAGCAAGTGTGAAGTTGAGATGAATTTAAAACCGAAAATGGTTTGTTAGCCCTGGAACAGGCTTTGCCTTTTATTGCGATTGAGGTGAACAGTAAAGATACAGTCTTTCTGCTACACAGTAATCCACGAGGAACTGACTCGCCACTGCAGCATTTAGCCAGGTGCCCTGCTATCTGTAGCTATTTGAGGCTGTATTTAGTTAAACATTAAAATTTGCATGCTAACATGCTCGCAATGACATGCTTACACTCTGATGTTAA
>JAOWBC010001486.1:6336303-6353616 GCA_028566105.1 Hypoplectrus providencianus
AGGTAGTGTGGGATGCAGTATTTTCAGGCTGAAGTTAATCTTTTTTTTCTCATTTTCTCATTTCTCATTTCTCATTTGACCTCATCTACATTTTCTTTTATACACTCTTTGAATGCTGATGCAAAAACAAAATCATGAGAATACTGGCTCTAGCTGGAATAGTTTCAATTTCATTAATATGAGAGAATGAAAGCATGGTAGGCAGCCACTGGGAGCTAGTCCTGCTGTGTCCAGCATCATTCAAGCACCCTTTGATGGTGGCACTGCCCTTTTCTTTACTGGGTTACTTACTGAGATAAAGAATCGCAGGGGCTGAGAGGAATCCTTGCATTTGCCACTTTATTATTTATTCTGCAGCACGGCACATGGGAAGCATGCAGGGCAGGAGCAGCAGAAAATGCACTCTGCTTGGAGAGAGGGAGTAATCATACCGGTTTCACAGAATAACAAGACAGCACATAGCTGACGATCCCACCCCTGCACTCATTATTAGACGGTGTAAGTAATGCTAGCCAGGCTGCAGAGTGTATGTTTATGACGGGCAGGACATCTGTGAATAACGACTGATTGTTGTAAAGGAGACAAAAAATCAATTTCACTGTCAGTGTGGACATTTAATTGCAGAGATTCAGGGGGTCATGAATATAGTGTGCGGCCCAGAATGTGCTGGCTGTATTCCACTCACGTAGCGCTTTGAGGGGCTGAGTGACTGCTTCCCTCTGCCAGAAGCGCCATCCTTGTCCCAGTGGCGTTCCACCTTAAAAAGACGAATATATGTGCCCAACCGGCTGCCTGACATTGACACACCGTGACTCACGCTGCCGTGCTATTTCAGTATGGCTGCTGGCAAGCCCAGCCTTCCTTCAGCCTCTCCCCTCCCTGCTTTGGTCATTTGTTTGCCTCCTCTGCTTGGCTGTTTACTTGTAATTTGGACATCTGTCAAGGTGGTTTGTTTGCCACCCTGTGGTGTGATTAGGCTACCTTTGCCAAATCTGGGAAGATGGATGGGGTTATTGAAAATCTAGGCTTTCAAGGGGACATACAGTATTATGCTCAATTTAGGATTCATATTTGCAGTTTGGGTTTCTACTAAAATCTGTTTTTTTTTCCCATATTGCCCATGGCTGCTGCATCACAATTCACTCTCTGACTGAGACACTGGAGCCTGTCTCTTTAAGCCTCTTATTTTTTAAAAAGCCCATTCTGCTCATGGATGTATGAAGAGAACTGGATAAAGCATTGGAGCCAGGGCCCAATTCATTCTTATGAAAGTTGCTCAGGGGCCCATACAGCAAGCACACTACAGACTTCTGCCAGTCGAATTAGGATAAAATAATTTAATAGTGTGTTAGTTAAACAAGTCAAATATCATGGGAGTGATAATGCTCAGATAAATTAATCTACTCAACTCTCATTGAATGTCCACAATTTGGACGCAGTCTCTGTGAGGTCACCCCTCACTGGAGAGCTGAAAAGAAGCTCAGTTGAGCTGAGTGAGCTGAGGCGGGCTGAAAGCAGCTGTGAGCCACCTGTGAGGGCAGCCACCTGTCACTCAAAGCAGCCATGCCCTTAATTAAGTGTAACCTTAAGCCTTAATAAAAATGAAACAGGTGAGTTATATTAAAAATCACCAGCCTCACAGTTGTCACGTACAGAGAATAACCTACATAAATTAAAACTATTTTTTGCACTCAGAAACAAATGCTTATCTCTGCTTAAATGTTGGGTATTTTAACATGGGGTCTATGAGAGTTAACTCACTTTTGGAGCCAGCCTCAAGTGGCCGGGTAGGGAACAGCAGTTTTTGGCGATTCAGCTTTGGCTTCACTTTTCAGCCACCAAAGTTGCCCCTTGTGTATCAATTGGTTTCTGCAAGTACAGCTGCAGCAATGTCTACTGTGAAAAAAACAATAATAATAATGTTAATAAAATCTTCTAAACTTAAAACTGCAATATCAAACATGTTGAAGTTATGTGCTTTGCCATTGAAGATGAGTAAGGAACATCGGTAACCAAGATAACAGGTTTTCCTGCTGTTTGCATGGAGCTACATGTAGCAGTGTACGTCATGTAAACACTGCAGTGATGTGCCTGGGGCTCATGACCAAATATAGATATCCGTCACAGTTCATAAAATCATGCTGAGGTTTTTGCTCACAGGAATTACTTTATACATTTACCATATTATTTAACGCTTTGGCCACATTTAATCAATTAAGATGATATATGACAGAAAAATAAAACAAAAAGTATAATATGTCCCCTTTAAAGACAGGGCTAGCTGCCTGTTAATAGACTGGTTTAGGCGCATTTCTAAGAAAACGATGGGTGACAGAAAGGTCACAGAGCCACTGTGTCACTGAGATCACAAATGTTTCCATCATGCCTGTTCCAGCTCTCTTTCCTGCAGCCTTAATGGTGGTCCTGTGTCCCGGTGCTGCCTGTTAGGTCCCGCCTTGGCCTGTCACACAGTCTGTTCAGTGCAGCACTCCGGTGCCAGAACCTCCCCTTACACCAGTGGGGAACGAGTAGGGCAATTAACCACCTGCTGGTAAAGCAGCTATACCGCATAGCCTCATACACACCCTGACATTTGCAGGATCACTCATGAACACAGTTAGACACAGATTCATAGACATGGTGTCACTCATGCAAACAGGTATACAGCTAGTAAGCACACAGTGTGGAACAAAAGGGGAAAGTGGGGGGTGGTGCTGCTTTCAAATTTGCTCTCTGATCATGTTTCATCCTGAGCGTTACTAATTGGTTCATCTCCTTAATGAACATTATTGGCAGGATCACATTAACCAAGCACTTAGGTTTCTTAATGGCAAACGTCTTGCTTCGTGCTCACATCACATACTGTACACTCTTATCAAATCAATACTGAATAATTTTGGCGCTCCAACCAAGTTAATTGACAACATCATTCTCTACATTTTTGGGTCATCAGCCACAGGGAGATTTTGTACTATTAAACACCTCGAACACTCATTTAGAGCTCCTTAACCCCAAAATAAAACTCTAGATTTCAGCATATTCTGCATGGCTGATAAGAAATTGTGACACCGTAGGCTGCTTCAAACTATTTGTGATTCCTGTGATGAGCTATGTTTGCTGAATGAAAACTGCAGCAGTTGCACTGCAGATTGTAGCTCTGTCGCTGTGTCTTGGCACTGACATACTGTGCTACACATATCACACTGTGTGTCTCTGTGTTAGTGTGTTGTCATGGGTGTGTCAAGAGGGTGTGTCAGTGAAAGGTTGGAGGAAATGAAACAGTAGATTATTGGCCCATTCAAGTTCAACCAGATGAATAAACAACAAATAAACAAGCAATTATTTTAAGAAATCAGCCACAATATATCTGAACTACCTCACAGCCCACAGACACTTTATTATAAGGAGGAATAGCTGCACACAGGAAGTTATGATATGCATTATTATGGAATGACAGATGATAGATACTAGTGTTTACCAGCAGAAACAGCAGCCCAGCAGCATACTTGTTAAACAACTTAACTCTGGCAGGTAATCATTAATCTCTGCCATCAGTTGCTGGGCAGAGGCCAGTTATAAGAAAACAAACAGTGCGACTGACAATACTCATCTTCTGAATTCTCATTTATTCATTTTTTTTTCATGATATTAAACAAATTGAAACATTTACAGTGTACAAAAACACATTTTGGACAATAAAAGCTATTTAAAGAAGGTTTAAATTTTTCCAACTTGAGGAGTGGCCTACACATGCACTATGGACAGAGCGGGTGTGGCCATAGTTACTGCTCCTGAGTTTCACCTGAGAACAAAATAAGCAGGCGGCACCAGTACTGAAGCACTGCCTGGCCTCCAAGGACACACTCTTACCTTGGATTATTCCTCCACTTTAAGGTACGTCTGAGCTACTTCATTTTACTTTATTTGATTTTCTTGCCAGTGTGTGCTTAGCCATGAAACAGTTGATCTTAGCTCTGTTTGTTTTAAATTGATATTCACATTCATTTTAGGGCTGTAATTTCTCCACTCCACTCAAGGTGTAGCTAGATTTAAAGCAAACAGCTGTGTTAGAGAGGTGTGTGACAGCCATGCTGCACAGAACTTTCTGCCTCCATGGAATTAAATTAGAGACTAATTCAAGTGTTCAGAACTCATAAACAGTCACTGGAATTACATTTTTGGGGAAAATGTTTGTTGTTTTTAGGGTTATAATGGAGCCGGTGATCACAAGCATGAGAATAAAGGTGGCGGTGCTGTTTCTGCTATCAATTCAGCTGAACACAGGTGAGTCTAGTTTTATATCTGAGGAATTTGTTGCAGCTTTCAGATACGTAAGCAAAGCAAATACATTATCTGTCATGTTTTTAAGTGCTCTTTTGTGCCAACTGGCAGCCGCTTTTTACAAGAAATCTTAAATCTTAAAGGGACAGTTCGGTCCAGAATCACACACACACATTTCTGACTTGAGAAAGTGGCACTAGAGATGGTGTCTTTTCTTGGAGTTAATGTAACTAAATGGCACTATACTGTCAAAAACAACTCCTTTTGAGTAAACAGGTTTTGATTTCTGGAAAGAAAAAATAATTTGAGGTTTTTAAATGTATGAATATGCCTTGGACACCATAAACCAAGTGTCCTGTAGTAGCTGTTGTGTCCAAGTGAAGATAAGACATCTCTAAGACCTTTACCTCTCCAACTGCCAACTAAACAATCTAGACTGAAAAAATACCAAAGACAAGAGGACACATTTGTATTTATGATTTTGCGGTGACCTCTCCCTTTAAATATTGTGAACATAAAGCACAGACAATATGTTATCCCTGACAGAATTTGTGTTTTTCTGTCTCATCTGTGACTCACGCACCACGCTGGCCAGCCTGACACGCTCTCAGCTGATGATCCGTCAGTAATACCACTGGGTGATTGCATTGCAGACAATCAATGAACCATGTACATAAAATGTGGGTGGCTGACAGGTACCCCACATAACATTCATAGCTCTTTTCACATATGCTGCTGCTGTGAGGACTTAAACCCGTTTGAGTACGTAGGGAAAGTAAAAAGCCTGACAGACTTTATTGTCCCCAGTGGAGAAATGACTCTTGGGCTTGAATCCATGCTGTCTAATTTGATACATGAACAACATAATAAGTGAAGTGAAGTTAAATCAAAAGCATGCAGCAAAGTGAAAGCGTACATTTAGAGCACATGCAAACCCTTATCACATCTGGGCCCAAAAGGAGACGCTTTGGATTTGAATATTTGCAGCTCTCCGTGTCGAGTCTGTGCACGCTGGCAAGTTAACTTAGCTGCCTCCCCACATGGAAAACACATCTTCCGTAGATCACAGTATTTTGCCCAAGGGGGCTTACACAGTGTAAACATTTGACTGACTAATTTGAGCTTTTTTTTCTCAGACTCCCTTCATCACTTCTGCCATTAACATGCTTTCATAAATACCCCTGATGTAGTTTTTGTTGCCGTGGCATTGAAGTGCTTTCAGAGAATTATAAAGGATGGCGTCAAAAGAGGTTGATTTATCAGCCTGCTCCATTAAGACATTTAGTGAAGGTTAATCACCTAGATGGGGAAATGCTGAAAAGAAGTTTGCTCCAGATGTCTGAGAATTCAAATGACAGCATTACCAAGATAAATTTCTGAGATCTGTTGAAAAGCGTCACCATGCAATAACAATCAACACTGAGTTCTTTCTATAAACGTCAAGCTATCAGCAATAATTAAAATCCATGGCCATAAACAGTGAGTCAGCAGGGTGTGTGTCAACCCAGAAACAGATTTTAACTGCCACTTGTCAAGTACATTTTTCAAGTGTGCTCATCCATTCAGTTTTCATCATCATATGCCCATATATTTCTGACAACTAATGAGCCTCAAGAGTTTTAAATTAATACATAACTCATTTCCACAAAAATACCTCTTTTTGCTTCCATTCCAGCTCCGAATCCTCTTCAGTTTGACTTAAGAGGCCAATTAGTTTCAGATCAGCACCTATTCCATGCTGAGACTGTTTACGAGCACAGGCGCAGACCTTGAGAGCTGTTTAGTTGGAGAAATATTAATGGATTTGACAGAGAAATAATTTTCTGTATTTTGTGTTTGTCTTTTGGCCTGGGTAGCTGATTATGGAAATTGGAGAGAGGAAGTAGCGTATATCATAAATAGAACATATCTGACTTGAATTTTTCTGACCCATTAGATGTGATGGAGGCGATGCAGGTGACGTCCTCTGGGCCACAGACTATTCAGAAGGCCCAGGGGGAAACCGTCACTCTAGGATGCACGTACACTCCCGGCCCTCAGGACACAGGAGAGCTGGACATAGAGTGGTCTAACGTCAGCCCCGACATGACACAGAAAGACCAACTGGTAGGTAACAGCTTGTGGACAGAGATGGATGTTGTAGAAAAACCTGTCTGGGAGGTATGGACAAATTTCTCAAGTCTTCATTAAACATGTAAGAGTAGGGGATTATCTTTTTACCTCAGGGCCCAGCAGGTGGGAAAACCTTCTTTTGAAAAATGTCATCATTCAACCCAATTTTTGCGTTTCAGATGTTATCATATACAGGGGGCCAGATGCACCACTACAACGACCCCAGTGTCTCCAAAAGGCTCAAGTTCATAGGGGACCCCAAGCAGGGCGATGCCTCAGTGACTCTGTCTAATCTGAGGGCCTCGGACACAGGAACCTACCAGTGTAAAGTCAAGAAAGCGCCGGGTGTCGACGTGAGAAAAGTCACTCTGGTGGTGATGGGTGAGGAGGAATTCTTTTTTTACCGGTTATACCTGTTCTTTTTCTCAGTCCTCTCATTCTCTCTGTATAAATGTTCCTCTCACTCACAAGGAATGTGGAGGCTCAGTCTCGTTCTTCTTTCTGTCTCAGTCAGTGATCACACCTGTTTCTGTAGCCATAGCTCAGATTGTTCTCCTCTTTCACACCCATAGACTGTATAAAAGGAGTGGACCAAGAGTTCTACGATCCCAGGAGACTAACTTTCTCTGTTCAATAATCTGTGAAAGCACTCTCACTCTCCTATCATGTTCTGGTCAAATTTCACCTGACCAGAATATATATATATATATATATATATATATATAGATAGATAGATAGATAGATAGATAGATAGATAGATAGATAGATAGATATCTTGTGCATGAAAGGGAACTCATGAAAACTCAAGCGGACACTGTGCATTTTTTGAAATCTTTTCATTTATGTTGTATATTGTTACCTTCACACACCTAACCGAAGTGGAAAAAAAAAAGTCTTTGCTCTCCATTGACAGCGCAAACAGACTTTTTTGTCAATTCTCTCTACTAGCAAACAACAAAAAATGAAAAAGGCCTCAAGGCTGCTCTCTGGTCAGAAACAATACCGGTAGAGAACTATGACTAAGTTTTATCAAGCTGCAAAAGCAAAAAGAAAAGCTTTTGACTGGACAAAGTCAGAGTCAGACTCAGCATAGTGTTACATTTGCAACAAGCATTTTGTGGCTAAATTAAATGTTCAAATGTCAGTTTTAGGTTAACTATATTTCTGTAAATTAAGCTAAAAATGTTGATTTTTAAGAGATTTGTGTTACAGGAGAATATGGGTAAATAATACAGCTATGCATTTCCAAGTGCCTTGGCTTGCTAACACAAAGCTCATAAGTTTACTGTAAGCTCACGTTTTATCTCCCGTAGAGAAAATATTTTTGTTGACATGCTTAAATCAATTTTTTTTTTAAAGCTAAAGAATTTTTGTTGTAGCATGGCTTGAAGCCCTTGCTTTATTATTATGGGGCCAAATTCCAGCCCTTTTACTAGATGACAACCCTGGGAAACATTAGGTTGGTCATTTTGTTTTCGCCTTCTTAGTTTCTGGGAGCCAGAAATCAACATATCCTGATGAGGGGGTGGAGCAAAGGAGGTTACAGAGGTTACCAGCCCGGAGGGGCCAAGTTTCATTAGGACAGGAAATGCTAATTACCAGCCAGTGCTAGTCAGCTAGCTTGCTGAACCTTTAAATTTCCCAGGCTTAAAACAGGAATTTACTCGCCAGAACAAACTGACAAATGTCTTCTAAGAGCATTTTTGAGGAACCGTACAGAACTTTTTTAGGCAACTAAAATGTTATTATGAACTTTCATAAACTGACAAAAAAAAAACCTGGGACCATGTTCTAAAAAAAACTAATGACAACACCAAATCAAAATCTTTTTTTTTCTTCCATTATATCAAAAGTACAATTTAATAGCATATTAAATACTAAGCAGTGCTATGGAAATATCCTGATGGACCTCTTGATCAAAAGGTTATCTTATCTTCTATTTTATTCTAACGAAGACCATAATTACAAAATGACCATCATATTGTATTAAAGAAGGCTTGAACCTAGCAACTGAGACCATAAACCCATTAGGAAAAGTTTAGTAGGGTAACAAATCCAGTGAAAGTTGTGGTCATCTTCTCATAGACTTCTATACAGGCTTCTTTTGCACCCAGTGGAATTGCTCCCTGCTGGCCATTAGAAAGAATACAGGTTTCAATGCTCTTGCTCATTGACTTCACTTTTTAGGTCAGAAAGCTTTGATTAACTCTTTAAAAAAAGTCCATGTTCACACAGAGAATCCTTTACATGATAAACTAAAGTATGGGTCGTTTTGTTTCTGCAGTTCCCCCCTCAGTGCCAAAGTGTTGGGTTGAAGGCCCAGAGGAGAAGGGCGGCCCAGTATCCCTCCGCTGCAAATCTTCTGCTGGATCCACTCCCCTGACTTACACATGGAGGAGAGAGAGCGGAGGTGCCATACCAGCCGATGCAACCCAAGGTAAAGTAGCAACCTGACAGACAGAAAGGCTTTTCTATAACACTTTCATAATGCTGTGCTTATGTAATATGCTGGTATTGAATGGTTTCTTCTTCATTAAGATCTCGAGACTGGGGAGCTTTTAATAAAGAACCATACAGACAGAAACATTGGCAGCTACGCGTGTGAGGCGAAAAATGCTGTGGGCAAACAGCAGTGTAAATACGCACTGCAGGCATACAACCGTAAGTCTGTGATATCATCATCTAATTTTTTCTTAGCTACTTAACCCTCCCACATCCTGAGGAGGCTTATTGTCTGTTTGCTGCATGGTGGAGGCGAGTCGAGTAAGAGAAGACTACACCAGTAGAGGATTTGATGTAGTCTGATATGCAAGTTGTACAATTACATGAAAACCACCTTTGAAAAAAAAACAAAAAACTTCCCTTTGTAAGCTTAAAGGACAAAAACTGACATAGAATTATATATTACTATAATTTCATGTTTAATCTTATAACTTCAATCCTGATCATTACTTCCAAATTTTCTTTTCTTTCCAGAATTTTAACCCAGTAAATGCCATATTATATTATATTATATTATATTATGAAAATAATATTTTTTATAATGTAAAAAATAATAATAATAAAAAATTCTTAAAAAATGTATACAAATGTAGAAAAATAAAAAATGTCCCAAGGATTATAGCTAGAATTCATGACTACAGCATGTTTTATTTAAAGCACCATGTTCTGTTTCTCAGCTACCAATAAGGTGGGTGTCATAGTTGGGGCGGTGATCGGTGCTCTGTTACTGCTGCTCCTCCTCCTGCTTCTCATCTGGCTCCTGGTCTGCTGCTGCCATAAGCGTCGCTATCAGAAGGAGGTGGCAAATGAAATAAGGTATTGTAGCAGAGTTAGAAACAATTTGAAACGTCCATGAATTCGTCTAAAATGAGACGATCATGACGGAGACCCCTGTGATCTGTTTCCTCAGGGAGGACGCCCAGGCTCCAGAGAGCAGACCAACCAGCAGGAACTCCAGTTTACGCTCAGTGATGGCGTACCGCACCCACCCAGGGGTGCACTACAGCTCTGTGAAGAAACACCTGTCCAATGGCAGCGAATCAGGCCGCAGTGGCATCTACACAGGCGAGAGCAACGGTGCAGCCACTGCAGGGGGAAGTCGTGCTCCTCTCAAATACGACCATAAATACGGGTACCCTGTGTAACTCCAATCCAGAGGCCTGAGAGACTTTTTATTTTGAGTATAAAACTACCCCCTCTGATGAAAGGAGTTTTTACTCTCAGTATAAAACATATTGTAAAGAGCTCTATGTAAAATATGTATAATACAAATGGTGCAATGACATATATTTAACTGTAGAATAATGGGAGTGCTAGTATACGACTTCTCTGGGCTCATAAAAATCTTCCCTCAGCCCTTGGACAAACATAAATGTACAACTGGTTGTCTTTCATAATGCACTGTAGCGTATCATTGCTACTGAATAGGTTCTCATTGTTACACTGATTTTACTAAATATGTTTAAAATGTACATATCAAAGCCTTTTTTTATTCATGCCTTTTTTTTTCTATGATGCAACTGTAGCCCAATCAATGTGTTGCTTTTTTTTTTTAGTATGTGTACAATAAAATATTTTTATTAACTGACATGTCAGTGCAGAGAGTACCATCTAAATCCCATTTAGGGCTCACTGAGCATTCAGTTTTTTGTGTCATGACTCCATCTTTTATTGCATGATGATATCTGGGCTGATGACACATAATAGAATAACATTTGAATCACATCTTCCCCTCTCGGGCTGTGGAATGAAACAATCTCTGGGGAAAATATCAAATTTAATTGAATGACTCTTATTTCGGCAACATAATGAAATTGGACATTTTGTTTTTGACATGTAACATCAGCTATGATTATATAAACCAGAACGCAAAGAGGGTTCATACACAGCCTAATTAGAGAAGGTCACAATGTTTGAGAGTATTAAAAATAAAGATGGTGCATGTGTTTGGTTCACAATTGTCAAATGGGTTCCTTTTAAAACCTTTTTTACATGTTATGTTGAAAAAAACATTATTTTACTCTTTACTCACTGTCTTTCTAATTATACGTGAGTTCTCAGTTTTAGTGCCTGTAGAAACATTCTGAACTCTTTGACCCAAAACTTATTTGTTCAGAATTCAGTTGAAAGAAAATAGCAGTATTTCTGGACCTGACATGGACGTGGACATGGACGTGGACATGTCATATTCTACAGGTTGTAAGACACAATGAAGTCTTGCTCATAATAGTCTTCTATATCCTCTTATCATTAATAGACAGTCCATGTTTGTTTTGGATGAAAACCATTGTCTGTAACGGATAAAATAAATCTGCCATCTTGCTTCTCCTGTTCTGTTGTACATCAGCAAAGCATGATTACAACGGTTTCCCTTAAAATAAAAGGTGAAAACGCCGGTCTTCTAGATTGCACCAAGGTGTTGAAAAAGAACAGTTCCTTAAACATATGTGTGTATTTTCTGTGGCTTTTTGATTTTTTCATATAGCACCCAGACCTGCTTTCTTAGCCAAAAACGACAAAACAGGACCTTTAAAATTCTGAACTTAGTGCATAAACATGTTCAGACAAACAATCTGTCTGTTTTCATGGCCAACAGATTGGAAACTGGCTCTTTTTGTAGCAGTAGTGGATAAATATAAATTCAAACTTTAAGCTGCTCATGCATCAGAATATTGGGAGACAGTGAAGTCAATTTTGCCTCTGATCCTCTTATGCGTATTTGCCTCCTGGAAGTTTTTTTCATTTGCAGAACAAAGCGCTGCAAAATTGCCTTGTTTGTGTGTTGTTGTTTTTCCCATTTTTTGCTCAGCAGTCAGTAAACTAGTTATTAGTCCAACAGTGAGTAGTGCATGCGCTAACCTGCACTGCTGCTACTCTTAGAGTCCAGAGTCAGCACGAAGCCTGCGGCCCCACCTCCTGTCTGTGGAGGCCCAGCACTATCTTCAAAAGGTATACGCTGAATTAATAAGAGCTGCTAGACGTCATGAGGGTTGGTGGGCCCTAGGGAATTCGGTATCCTTGCACTAATCTGTAAAGGCTGGCATTGACTGCGCTGTTCTTTCAAATGATCAGAAATTTAAAAAAAGCATCAAAATTAGACTTTCAACTTTAGACACACATCTTGCTCTTTCAGATTACATTTTCTTGAAAAAAAGAATCAGCGGCACCCACGTACACACACACTTTCTGTCTCAAACACACACACACACTCACACTTACAAAACATGTTTACTGTGGGCCTCTGCAGTGTTTGACTTTGTGTCTTTGTTTGTGTCACATGAAGACAAATGGAAAAACTGTCAACTTTTGTTTGTGTGTGCCCATGTCTGTATCTTTCTGTTTGTTCATTTTTAAATCATCAGAGCAATGCATATTCGTGAGAAGGTCAATTTTCTGAGTACAAAAGGCTTTTAATGTGTGTACATGAGTCTGTTCTTTGATTTCGTGAAGTGGGGAAATAGATACAGTAATTAATTACAAATACTTGTCTGGCAAGCTTTTGGAAACCAGATAATCTCCCCTTCTAATAATAAGTTTCTTAGAGGGCAGAACTTCTCACAGTGTTGGCATAGTAATTATTTTTGTTAAAGCAAAGGCTCCCGTAGCAGAATGTTCTTTCACATGTAGATTCAAAGAGTTTCTGCATGAAAATGAGCTTTTTTGTACTCTTGTGCAAAGAGGCACAATCTGTATTGAAATTTGGTTTGAATTGTTTGTACTTTTTAGTGTGAGTTATCCTTTATTATCATAATGGAGAGGTTAGTTAATATGGAGCTTTTTTGCATAAAAATGTCCAAAGGAATTGACCTTCATTGTATAATTTGTTGAGCTGTGCACTTGCATTATCTCAAATTCAAATTCAAACTCAGATCTGTAAATTTAACCAAGTTAGACGTGCTTCTCATTTGGTCACCGGCTTTACTCTCCTCTAGTTGCTCCAGTTTCTCAGAAAACACAAAATGCTATGTCAGTGAGTATTTAATTCATACAAAAAAGTAAAAGTAATACAGCATTTTTTCTGCCACACTATTATAAACGTCTATGTCAGTTTACATGTGCTACCATACCAACCTTATATGTGGCCCAGGAAAATGTTACAAGGTAAAAAAAAAAAAAAAAAGACAGTTTATCCCGGTTAAGTTATTTTTTAAGTGATTGTGTTGGCCACAGATAGAAGCACTTTGTTACCCATGAACACAAATCAACACAGGATAGCCACAGAAGCCTCCGCCTTCGTACATGCAGGTTTATAGTTCCATGACAAAAACCTGTCAGTGTCCTGTCAATCACACACACAATCACACTGCTTCATTGTCTGTTTTAATGTTATTGGGACAACAATTTGCAAGCCTTATTCTTAAAGAACACCTGAAACTGGTGATTGAGATCCTTAACTCATTGGAAAAATGTTTCCTGACATAATAAATCAAGTGAGAGGTATTGAGCGGGTCATTTTCTTACAATCTGACTTTGTTTTGCACCAATTGGAGACGCCCACACAGGCCATTAGAAAGACTGCAGGTTTAAGGCACTACAGGAGGTAGCTTCTTAGGTGGCTATTAAACAATATGGACAACACCTCCCATGTTCCCCCATTGTTTCAAGTTTGTCAATGACTCAATTAAAACATCAAACTAATTATTATCTTAACCAAGGGGCCCCTGGGGGGCAACTAAATAGCTCCATACTGTGCATTTAAAGTGTTGGTAATTAAGCAAAACTGAAAAGGACCTTGGGAAGCCGTAATGATTGCTTATGTAATAAGGATTATGTTTGCTACAAGTGGATAGTTATGCATGTGAAATAAGCAAACAGACTATGCACTATAAAACATATCTTTGAAATCTTGTTAAAAGTCTGTCTACAAAAGTCAGTGTCCTTCACCGCACAAACTAAAGTGATAAGGTGGTGCATTAGAAATGCTCTTCAAGGTGATCCAGAGGGGATTTGCTTTTCTTATCAGGTAAATAGGTGTGTGTGCATGTGTGTGTATGTGGTATTTGTAAATATGTGGACAAGCAGGAGGAATAACCATTTGCATGTGGGGTCTCGTAGAGTGTGGTCTGCTGAGCTGTCACGCTGCACTAATCGACATACAGTAAAGTCACCGGATATTCCTAATGAGCACATATCCTGCTCACCCCGTGTCAATGCAAATGCACCGTCACCACTACCTGTGGTCGTAAATGATGCAAATCATAACCTAATATATAAATCCCAGTCAAGGAACACGTAAATCAGGGGATTTAACCTTGCTGTGTGCATCCTGCTGACAACTTCAGGCTAGGATTAATGCTTGGATAACACAAACAAAACAAAGGATTCTTCTAACGCAGTCAAAGGTATCGAGTCAGACAGACACATTGTGACGACTAGCAGCACAGAGAGCGCTAGCAGAAACCTTGAGTGGGATTCAGAGCGATAAAAAGCCCCATTCAACCCAAGGGAGCTTTGTTTGAGGTAAAAATGGATGTTTCTTACCATAATTGCTCTAACCTTCTTCCCTCAGAAAACATTGATTTTGCATACAACTTCATATATTGTAGATTTAACGTATATTCTCAACCATAATAACTGATTTTAATTGAGTCTATTTGGATCTGTTTTATGCATTTAAAAGCTAAATGTGTATCTTTTCCCCAGGCCCCCCTGACAAACTGTGACTGATTCCATTTTGTAGAATCAAAGATGAAGAATTCTCTGGTTTGGAGTGTGTGTGCATAATTTTTTTTTTTTTTTTGTCATCTCTTTGAACAAAGTAAAAACACTTGAGTTCCCCACACAGACTGCTGAGTGCCACATAGAGGAACATTCTCACAAAGCTCTCCGCTGCAGTTGTGTTTGGGGTGACTGTCATTATGCTAGGCGTGTATAAACTGACCCTCTGGGTGATGACAGGTCTCTTGGCCGTCACCACCGTCTTCTTTAACGGCTACATCTTCCTCACGAGTGTGTGGAATTACAACCAGAAAAAGAAGTGGAGTCCCAGTGAAACCATCATCCTGGCTCTGTCGGTGGCCGACGTGGCTCACCAGCTCATCTGTTACTTCTGGATGACCATGGACGAGATGGACAGTGACTGCCACATCGGCGAGATCCACTACGCCATCATGCTGCTGTTAATCTTCAGCCTCAAGTTCACCATCATGTGGGACACCAGCTTTCTCACGTTTTACTACAGCACCAAGCTGGTGAGCACCCCCAACCACTGCTACACACAGATCCAAGCTATCATCCTCAAACATGTCACCCTCGCTGTCTTTCTCATCCCTCTGTGTGGCCTGGGAACCTGCATGCCGATGCTCGTGGTGTTCCACTCTGACAACTACACCACAGCCAACAAAGACTGCGGCATGTTAATGCCCGACACCTACTCTGGCAAGATCTATGAAGCCATATATCTGCTCCTGGCTGATGTGCTCCCAGGGGTGCTCATGGTGAAATGCTGCATCTCCATCTCAATCCACCTCGCCATCCATCTCCGCCACATGAAAGCAAGCACCAACGGAGCGCACGCGCCAAAACTGGGCTCCCAGATGAGAGTTATCCAGATGTCTCTATCCCTGGTCGCCGTCTTCATCCTCTTCCTCGTCGTTGACCTGTACGTCAACTGGGAGATTTCCGTAAACCACGAGAACATCATCATGCTCACGTTCTTCTTCACGTCCATATACACGACTGTCACCGCCATGGTGCTGATCTATGGGAAAAAAACGTTCTGGAAAGCTCTAATACATGATTTTAACATATGTCTGGATGCATATCCGTGTTTGTCTTGTCTGAAAGTGCCGGAACAAAAGGCTAAACCAAGCACTCCTGCAAAAGTTAAAACCTGAGAAGCCAATTTGCTTCTCACTTCAGGTCTTTGTGCTGAAATCAATTGGTCATTGTCTGGACTTATTAAAAACTTTGCAGTTAACTTATTCTTTTATCTTTTGTGCTAGCAATTTCAGTAATGACTACAGTCCTGCTTTATCACCATTAATTACAATTTCTTACATCAATATGGTATGTTAGCCGCTTAGAGCACAGAGCTGTTCAGGGAATGCACAGGTAACTGACTTTATATCCAAATCATATGCTCATCAGACTGTACCTATGAATATGAATATTTCAGTAGGACAAATAATAGTCAGGCCTGCAAAATAGATCCCCAAGCATGGTTGCCTGGACATGATGTAACCCTGCACCCATCTAAAATGTTAAAAAATACATGTGACTGTGGTGAGAGTACAGAGCATATTAATAAAACAAGAAAATATGCACAGCCTGGATTCTTTTTCTTTCTTTCTTTCTTTCTTTCCTTTTCATCACAGAGTTTTAAGAGTTTTCCTCAGCCGGGTTGCAGATAAGCTGCACACAGGGACAACAGTAGCCTGCGTGTAACTGGAAGCTTGCCAGTCCAAACTCCTGCAACGGTTTGTGGAGAAAGAAAATAAACTTGATGGGGAAAAGCACTTATAATCCTCACCTTCTCTCTGTTCACTGGTCCTCAACAGAAATGTGCACGCCTGTACTCGACAGCTCCCAGGTGTGATCGTGTGTAACTGCAACTGTGTGTGTGGGTGTGAGGCTGGGCGTTCCTGAAAAGTGCACTCATGCCCAGCAAACCTACCCTGTGTAAATAGTTTTTTTTTTCTTTTCTTTTTTTTTTTTTTTTTAAATGCAGCAGACCTCTTTGCAATGCTCCATTAGTTCACACCCCCTGGCATCACAAAGTGAGGTTCAAAGTAGAGATACAATAGTGCAGCTAATCCCACTCCACACTGAGGCTTGGGATCCCTCCTGCAGCTAAATGGACAGAGTAAGAAAGGGCATGTCTTCCTTTGATGCGGGGGAGTTCAGTTGTAGCGAGGCCGTGGCTTCCATCCGGTGCCCTGTCTTGCTCTCTCTGTTGGAGGTACTTGGGCTTGACCTGACAGCTCAATATGATAAAATACTGGACAACACAGATGAAATACTCTATAATGTAATACAAAACTGTAATACTAGTCTCTATCTTTATACCTTCTTGCTTGGGAAATGACAGCGATGGAAGAAGTATATAAATGTTTTACTTAAAGGACCAGTGTGTATGATTTAGTGACATCTAATGGTGAGATGGTATATTACAACCAACCGAATTCTCTTCCCTTTCCAAGCATGAAGAGAACCTATGGTGGTCTTTATGTCAATGTAAAAAAAAAAAAAACCTGAGTTGTTCTTGGTTTGGTTTAATTTGTCCATTCTGGGCTACTGTACTAACATGTCAGTGCAACATTGTAGGCTCCATTGAAGAGGACCTGCCCCTTTATTCTAAGTTAACAAAATACACACACATATATAGTTGATCATCCTTTAAGTGAAAGTCTATGGAGATAGAATTTAGTAAGACATTATTATTATTATTATTATTATTATTATTATTATTATTATTAT
>JAOWBC010001486.1:6359987-6370670 GCA_028566105.1 Hypoplectrus providencianus
AGACAGACAGACAGACAGACAGACAGACAGACAGACGGACAACCCGACTACTTAATGCCTCTGGCTATGGCTGTGGCCAGCCCAGAGGCATAACAAACACAGTTCAGTATAGAAGAAGTCAGACACTGGCACATTTTGGGGGCCTCTGTACTCTCTCATAGTGTCTGTTTTACTTGTCTGTTATCTGTCATTCTGTGTACTCTGCTGAAAAATTCCCTTGTTAAGCAAAAAAAAAAGTCAAACCTTCTCATAGTTGGAGAAGCCACCCATGACAGCGGGGTCAACAATGCCGCTGAGCATCATGGACAGCGGGTTGATGGACAGTGAGCGATCGCAGGCTTGCTGCTGCACGAGGTTACTCAGCTTTTCATTGGCCATCTCCATCGTCTCCACGGCATTCTCCAGGGGACTGATCTCCTCCTGCACATCAGGAGAAATCATATGAAGAATATGGCAAATTAGAGGAGCGACAGAAACAGTGAAACAACAGAGGATCAGTCTGAGGATCAAGATAGCTTCTTACCACTGAGACGGATTTGACTTCAAACCACTTCAGAATTCCTGGGAAGCGGTAGGCTGTAATGTACGTTGTTCTCTCAATCCACATGGTCTGTAGGGCAGAATAAATATCAATAAGATATTAAAGGGTGACATTTTAATGTCTTTATTAATCTTCAGAGTGGGGTATGCACAGACACGGGATTGTTTATACTTTTTTAATTTATGGGTGTCTGCTTATACATAGTGCTTTGGAGTAAATTTAAAAAACGCTCACTGCAAATTCATTGTCCGGGTCCTTTTCACCTTTCCTGAAGGGCCTGGAATACTGGAACTGGTCCACTTCATTGGTTCTGTAATAGCTGCAAAAGAACAGGGAAGGACAGCGGTGAGTTAGCAGTTTGACCAGAGTACTATAAATCCCAAGGTATTCACAAGAAGATAAATCAGGCTTTAAGTGTTCAGTACGCACTTTAATATCTGCTCTGGAACCCCCTTGTCTTTAAACTGGTGCGGCACGGTGAGAACAGGCTTGACAGTAAAGCACTGGATGTCTGTGAGGTTCAGCTGAGGATAAGGCCAGGAACAGTGTGGAGCAGCAGACAAAGCACAGTTGCATTGACTCAGATTACTTTTTCAAATCCGTAATTGTCAAACAAGTCTACAGCTGTGCTAGCAGCTCTGTGAGGCTGGACCTGGAGCACAGTGGCTCTTAATGCTGAGGTCCGAATGCAAACATGCTAACAATAACAATGCTAAGATATGTTTACCATGTTCATCATTTGAGTTTAGCTTTTTGGCTAACATTTGCTAATTATTGATAAACACAAAGCACAGAGAGGGATGGTGGGAATGGCATTACTCTTGATCGAACACATTTTAAAGGGATAGTTTAGATTTTCCTGGCAGGGCTTTATGAGGCAGTTACCCATCTTCAGTGTAGTACCTATAGCTTATGACAGTCAGCAGGAGCTCAGTTTAAAGAGTTCTCACTTAGAAACTAAACAATGTATTGCTGTGGATGGGGACAGCAGTGGAACATATTTAAATCCATATCAGTTTAAGTGCACACTATTTAGAATATTTTCACCACTCTAACTTGCTGCTGGACAGACCTTTGAGACATAGAACTAAAGGTGTTATTCCAACTTAGCTTTCTTCAAAAGCCACTAGAGGGGTTGGAAAAAAAACAGCAAGATAAATTACTATTCAAATTTGCCACACAAGTCACACAATAACACAAACAATTAGCAGCTATAAACCATCAACTGCTGTGTTCTGTGACTGTGAAGAGTCTCCATACACAGTAGTACATTGCTAGCCTCTGTGTCGTTGCACTTGCCTGCTTGTCTAACCTCGAGGCGTGCTGTAGGTAATACACTGACCTCATTCAACCCCAATTAAAGCTATCTGAACCATCCCTTTAAACATTAACCTGATGATGGCCTGATGTGAAAAGTTGTCGCTGAAAAAATCCTTTGGGGACATGAATGCATGTAGGAAATTTAATGACAGATCATCCAATAGAGACATCTCCAATTAACCACCAAATGTCAACATCGAGTCCTGCGAACATGGCTTCAAATCTTAATGAACAAATAGATTCCGTGTGACTTATTACATAAGCCATATGTGCCAATAACTCCTTTAAGGCCACTGAGGGTGATTGCAAAAGCCAGTCACCCCTTTTGATACCCCATGTTAAAATGTGCAACTTTACAGCAGAAATAAACATGAAACTGCTCACTGTGAGGAGTGAGAATCTTTATAGAACTCAATTCAGTAAAATATTGTTAAGGTTTACCGTTTTGCATAATTACGACTTGGCAGCTCTGAGTGACAGGAAGCTACCCTCACAGGAGGCTAGTAGCCACATTTAGCCTGCCTCAGCTCCCAGCTGCTCCATCTTTCTGCTCATTTTGACATTAGCCAGGAGGAGTCAAGCACTGCCAAGACAGTGACGGCTAGAGCCGCCCACATTTAAGCTTCATTTTGACCCTGCAGAAATTAATAGGTGACAGTGACCATATTTCACAGAGTCTATTCTATGATAAGGATACACTGTCCGGGGGAGTTGCTGATATTGTCTCCAGGGGGCGCGGTGCTGGTCATCCGCACTGCATTGGGGAACTGAGAGAGCAGCTTTAAGCTGAAGTCTTCCAGCCACTCGTACTCCTTGCCTCGGTAAATGAACATCTTGTTCTGTAGCAGAAGATTTTAGTAGGCATCAAAATGGATGAAACTCAATAAAAAAACAGAATTATGATGGAGGTTATTTTCCATAATATATGAGAGGTGTGCTTGGGCAGCGCTATACCAGGACTGTATTCATCCTGACATTCTCTTGTGTCATCAAAAAGCCAATAACCTTTATTGATATTATTGCACATTGCCCTGCGAAATGTTTCAAAAACCCAGATCATTGCGTGAGCAAGGTGCATGATGACTTCTCTAGGTCTTTATTTATTGAAATAGGTAATCATTTTCTTACCCTGAGGAAAGAAGGGAATCCAAGGCCGTAATATCCCACAGCAAAGTACTCCGGCTGTGGCCGCATTGCATGCATTATATTTTCATAGAACTGGGCTTGTTTTTTCTGTGACAGAGGATGAAGAAGATGGTGAGACTGCAGTCTATACACAGTGTGGCATAATTAGTCTGTTAGAAGGTGGTTACAAAAAAAAAGCTTTCATAATAAATTAATTCCAATAGAATATGGTTACTTCCATTTGCTTTCTAAATGAGAAAAGATTATTGGAGCACAATCATACAGAACTCCTAGGCTGAGAGACTTTATAAATAGATTCTTCATAACAGATTCAAATGCCACAGCATGGGCAGGCACTATCTAAGTGGGAATAAGTGAATTTAATAAACAGGTTCTCAAACACATTTCCCTTAACTCTTGTCTTGTCCACTATTACTCGGACTAGTTTTAACCTTAATGAGGCATTAGCAATAAAAACATCTGTAATTAACTTGTTTTCATATCACTTCATAAAGCCTTTTTCTGAAGATTTAGGAGTATTTGGTTTGTAGGGGGGATTACATTGCACGCCTCCTCTTACCAGCAGCTGGCTCAGCTCCATGAAGTCAAACATGTGGCTCTCATGCATCTTGGCCAGCTGCTTGCCCAGCTCAATGGCCTTCTCCCACATCTGAGGAGACATGTGCATCACTCAATTAAAAGGGGACATAAAACAAAAACAAAACAACACAGGAGCACCAGCTAGATTTTTGCCATCTGGCTGCCACGGCTGTCCTCTGAAACCCCCCCCCTCCTTGCAGCTTTGAGGGAGAAACAGTTGATAGGTGGCAGCCAGTGAGAGATTTGAATGTTGACACAACACAGGGCTTAAGTAACTTCCCCACCAGTTTCGCAATACTTTGGTTGATTCAAGCTAAAAAAGGGTTCTGGCTCATATGCAGAGCAGTTCAAACTTACCTTGCCCTTGTCCAAATAACATATGATCTCCTGGAAGAGCCTCTCTTTCAGCTCCTGTTGCGTCCAGACGTGCTTTCCATCTCCAGGTATTAGATGGGTTGCGCAGGGTTTGTCAGACCACTGGGGAAGCAAATTTACATAAATCAACGCTGAGGTGAACATTTAAAAGTATGGTGATATTTGCAAAGGGTTCAACAACTCAAACATTAAAGAGGCGAGTCCCGTTAAACCTTGTGCCTCAGTAGGGACATTTTGGCCTTGTTCATATATATTATTTTTATTTTTTGGCTAAGTGTGCATATGGTTTTCATTTTGGGCAAGAGTGTGTGTTTTGATTTTGAAAGTTCAACCTCAGCTCCCACAGTACATCTCTGTAGCCAAATTACAGATACTCAGCTCAGTAAGGATAAAAAATGTCCCTTTGAAACCCATTAAAACCATATTTTTTCACCCGACAACCATTACAGCATAGAATCAAGAATTCTATTATATCTAGCTTTCAATCAGGGCAGTGGCTTCTGAACTGTAGTTTTTACTATTTTTTGACAGATCTTCTCATGTCAATAAGTGCTGTTGACTAAAAACAAAAAAGTGTTGGGAAAAAATCTCCTAGCATTTAGTATACAGAAAATAACTGTAGTTTTTTCTGTATACTAAATGACCACAGTGGTATTATGAAACATTTAAATATAGCACAGCATAGCATTTAAAAGGGCTCTGTTTTAAAATCAGACTGATGCTGGTTAAAAGATTTAACTGTGGGATTTAAAGTGGAAAATTATATAAATAAATTATTTTTGGGGAAGTTTATTAATGCAGACATTTTGTCCTCTAAGTACATCAGAGCACAGGGGTTAGGATGAAAAAGAAGAAGACGTGTGATGTGTCAGAGACCTCCAGTAGTTCAGCATGTAGTAGCAGAGTGTAGGACGCCTCTGTGTAGTTCTCACAGTCCAGGTGCAAATCACGCAGCTTGTACAAGTACCTGGTTAAAAGAGCAAATTAGTTAGATATAGTTGGCCCTTTGGTCAAACAACCGCAGGCTCTGTGTTTCTTTTCTGACTCACCGAATGTAAATGTCCTCCCGCTTTTTTTCTTTGTAGAAATTCTGCAAGAGAAAAAATTCTTAATTATATGCTCTTGAGCACATTTTCTCTAAAGCGCCTTGTAGAACAGCGCAGGTATTTGCTTTACGTACAATAAGAAACAGTGTTAACCGTTTTGTAAATATAGACAGAGGGCGTACCAGCACATTGACAGTGCAGCTCATTCGATGTTCGGGACTTTCGTCGTGTGTGATGGTGCGGTACGCCAGGAGGTTCTCCAGCAGGCTGCTCAGCAGCAGAGCCAGCTCCTCTCCTGACTGCGACAGGTATCTGTGGCGTCTGCAGTGCTCCAGCAACCTGCACATACAAACAAACTCCTCAGCTAGACTTGAGGGGCTATTTCTAGTTTATCAGTATGCCAAATGCCTGCATCTCCTCCTGACAAACACATTAAAATCTGTTTTTGCAATTCTTTGAGATCGTACGTTGGGTCCCCGAGGGGTTTCTATTGATTAGAGGTTGCTTGCAATTCTAACAGAATGTCTTGTCCTTCTGGCTCCTTAAAGACATTTTCAAAAACACAATCATAAATGCCTTTGTTGTATTTTAGAAGCACTCCTGTGTGAATTCCCTATCAAACAGAATAAAAGAATTTTTGATCGGTGTGTTGTACCACTTAAACAGCTTTCAGTGTGAAAGAAATATTTGCCGTTTGATCCGGTCCTCTGTCTTACGTTTTCTCCAGCAGGACTTTGTACTGCTCATCCCCTCTGCCTCCTTCTACCTCTTGATCCAGTTTTGTTATCAGTTCGTTCTCAAACTGCAGAGATAAGAGGGGGGTTTAAAAAAAGCACATCATCATACACATCGTTAATGTCACACTCAGCCAGGAGCAGATTCAGAGGAACTTAAACACTAAAAGTTCTGAACTTCTGAGGGGCCTTTTTACCGTTTCAAACGTGCGTCCGGGGCTGAAGTTGTGCTCGCACTGCATCATATCAAAGAAGATGGGGATGGTAGCTTTTCTCAGTTCGGGCTCAGGCACAAGCGTGACCTCCAGAATGGGCCCGACCATGGCTGGGATGAACTTCATTTTGTGGGGGCCTGAGGGACAGCAAAACATTATCACGCAGAAATATCACAGTGTGATTGGAGAAGGCAATAAGCTGCATCTTCATTTCTCAACAAACAGAGGACAAATCTAATAACGTGGTAAACAAAACAACAACACACTGTGAAACTGGACAATAAAAAATATTGTCTTGTCATTCTCCTTGCATTACTGGCAGGCACTGAATAAACAAAGCCACACACTCAGTGATAATAGCAGCATTATCAGATGGTGCAAGATACTCACCCAGATTGTACCACATATCTCTGATCTTAAACCCAATAGTCTTCCTCATGTCTCCATATCTGTGGCAAATTTAAATCAAAGGACTGTTAAATTAAGTTCTTGCCATTTAAATAATCTTTTTGATGAATTCTAAATGATCTCACTTGTTCAGTATCTTATTTCGTTTCTCTTGAGAGAAGGATTCCAGCTGCAGTGTCTTGTGGGTGAGGAACGCCACGGTCAAATGAAAGTAGTTATTCCACAGCTGCGAGGGGAGCAGGGTTTTCAAATATTAATACCATAATTACCTTCTCATAACACTAGCGTTTGATTTTGTGTTAAATAAGAAATGTGACCTCTACCAGGCCGAGGGAGGACAAAGACACACCTGGAGTTCAAAATGCGCCTGGTCCAGGAAATACATGTTGAGGACATCCGAGTACTGGTTAATGGCCCTCAGGAAGACCTGCATCTGCACCAGGTTCATGACCATCCAGTCAGCAGGGAAAACGTCTCCCATGAGGTCTTTAAACATGATGAATGTCTCCATGAGAAAGTCCTGAGGGCGGCAGAGGGATAAAATCTTTACTGCAAAGTGTATGCACACTGTCACTTTAAAGAAATACAATAAGTAATACCCAAACTAAGCAAATCCAAAGCACAGCTGCTACATGCACATCCCACGGCATAATGGAGACCCACTGACATCCTCATCATGTCCAGTCCATTGCATGAAATGTCTATAATCAATATTCCCTAAAGGAGCAGTAAGTGGCCTGGGTGGTTTAATGCCTGTTATTGATGAGATGTTTCAAGACAAGAAGTAGCCAGCAGGGGAGGAACCAGGACACTTACAACGATGTCCTGTCTTGTCTTGAAGGTGCTGATGTAGTGGGCGTAATGCATGTCATCCATTTGCTTCAGGATGGCCGTCATGCAGGCGAGATAGTGGCCCTGCCGCAGAGGAGTCAACTATTATTCACATGGATTAAAACAATTGTCCAAAGGAAAATAAACAGTGAATGTGTTGTGGAGTTTGCTACAGCTCTTATGAAAATGACTACATGTCGATGTCAGTGCAGTTGATGCTGAATTGAATGCTGGGGACTAGTTTTTCAAGGACATGTTTCAGCAGTGTGTCTTACAATGAGAGGGGAGGATCTCTCCATGCTGATGACAGTGCGATTAACCCTGCGAAGAAGCCGCTCCATTATCAGCTGAACGTGCCCTCTGGTTGGACCCTGTGCAGACAAAACAGCCTCAGGTACAATTACCAGCTGAGACACGGCGGCACAGATATGCTGCAAAGTGTTGTCAGTATCAAAGGGTCGCTTCACTCACATCCCCCAAAAAATAACCATATATAATCTCACTGGAGATTTTTCATTTATTTATCCTGCCCCTTCAATATTGTGGAGGTGAATTAAAAACTGTTTTTGGGCTCACTGAATTGAAAAAATAGATTTTTAACAAACTCAACAGCACCTGGCTTCTGAAGAACATAGTTTCAGTTACTAGGATTAGCACAAGTAAAAACAACCCAGAGCTTACCTCTTTTTAAGATATCATGTTTACTGATTAACTGTGTCAATGTTATTGCAGGGAAGCCAATGCAGAAGAGCCCTAAACCAGCATTATTTCTAATATCCATTAGGGGGTGACTCCACTGGCTGTAAAAAAAAAAAAAGTCCTATTGTACAGAAGTCAATGAAACATAATCCTACTTGTCACTTGATTTGTAAATGTAAACATTTTCTCACTTAATCATGTTTCCTTCAATTTCCTTCAACAGAGCAATAGATTATTTTGTAAATTATGATCTCATACAGAGAAAAATGGAAAAAAGCAGATCACATCCACTACCATGGATACCTATCAACAAGGAAAGAGTGATAGCAGATTCATTCTGGTTGGAAAAAAATAAGATAGCCAAAGTGCAAAATTTAAGGCTTTAAAATGGTAGTAAACAAATCAATGGGTCATGCGACAGGGGCTACTTTCACTTCTGTAATAACGCACTTTCTTTTTTTGTGAGGCCTCTCAGTGAGATTTACCTAACTGGGATATCCTCTGAGGAAAGAGATGTTGAAATGCTGTGAGCATCACAAACAACTCGATTCATCCCCACCGTCTTGGGATGGTAGCAGAAATCTCAGAGAAAAATATCTTAAAATCTAAGCAAATAAAACCCAAACTACCTGCATGACTAGATGTTCCAACTATCAATCCATTTTAAACCGCTTATCTGGCAGCAGGCTAAACATAGCAGCCCAGACGTTCCTCTCCTTAGCTTCGTCCTCCAACTCCTCCAGGGGGACATCTAGATGCTACCAGGCCAGATGGGATAAGTAATTCCTCCAGCATGCTCTGGGTCTGCCCTGGGGCTTCCTTCCAGTTGGACGTGCCCAGAAAACCTCTAAAGAGAGGCCCGAATCACCTCAACTGGCTCCTTTCCATGCAAAACAGCAGCAGTTTCACTCTGATGTCCCAGCGGATGTGTGAGCTCTTTACCCTATTTGTGAGGGTGAGCCAAGCCACCCTGTGGAGGCAACTTGTTTTGGCTGCTCCTACCCACAGTGTCATGCTGATTGGATGTTTTTTACTGTAATGTTTGTGTACAGACCCCTTTAAATGATAATCTCCACATGTCTAAAGGTGACTCCTCACCACGTCCTTGCGGTCCAGGTTGTCCAACACTGTGCTGAGCAGCTGGGCGCAGGCTTCGTGGTCTGGTTTACAAGAGTGGTCGTCCAGCTGTCCACTCAGCTGATCGGTAACAAGTGGCAGCAGCACATCTCGGCAATCTGTGGCAACGGAGCAGAGAAACTCTGTCCTCATCAGATCACACAGCATATTTCCTTTTAACGAAGCTGACCTGACAAACTTGCATGTAGGTGTGACGCGGAACAGAGTTTTTCTTCCCTTCATCTTGTGTGAAATGTCATTATGTGGTGTTCGAGCCTCGAGGACTCCTACCTGGCTGCCTGAAAAGGTCACTCTCCACCATTTTACACATGCAGCCAAGCTTCTGACGCACGAGCTGAGAGTCTGGAATGCTCTCAATGAACTTCGCGAGGAGAACGCTGAGAAGAGAATGAAGGGAATAAGGCCCAAAGAGCAGCTGTGACAATTTGAATGCTGTTCACATTTTACATCTAGTAATTATTGTCACGGAGGACTAATGAGCAGCACACATGACAGGTTGATTTTACAGCAGCAAGAATTGAGAATAACGGCTCCTTTACTCAGAGGTAAATATGATAATTTGCAGTGAGTCAGGCAATTATCATTTCCTGCTGTGCAAACCCTCTGGAGAGTTACCTGAGCTCCACGGGATCAAACACAGTCTGGATGTCATTAATGATGCTGGGGAGGTATTTCAATATTGCACCCTGCAAAAAAAAAGAAGAAAAAAAAAAGCAAAGAATCAGGTCTCGTCAGGCTGAAGCACAGGGATGCTTTTTATTCTCTAGTAAAACAAGCTTTTTACCAGAGCTTTTCCTCACCTTACCCAGACCGCCAACAGGGAGCACACACTCATTTTGCAGTTTTTTTGTACAACTCCTCAATAACTTGTCATTAACACATTTTCACAGCTGGACTACTGCAGTCGCTTACACGCTGTTCTGAGAAAATTCAGGAAAGTCCGACTGTCTGCATATTAGATGTACTTTTTTAGCAAGAAAGGGATCAATTGGTGAAAGTGCTTCAACATGCTTTTAAGATCTTTAATACAAAAAAAAAAAATGAAACACTGCTACTGGGCACAGCGGCTTACTTTTATCTTCACTCCCTCGTCCAGCGGTCTGTCCATGAGGGTGTTGAAAGACAGGAAGAGGGTGCGGATGGAGTTGAAGAAAGCGTCCCCATCCTCACTGTTCCCATAGAATCTAAGAATCAAGAACGGGCATAGCATCAAATAAGTCAAGATATTATGAGAGTGAAATATGGAAGTGTTTGGAACTGCCTCTGATACCTGAGATAGAGGACCCGTGACTGGACGATAAACCTGAACAGGTACTTGAGGGCTTTGAGTGCAGCGTAGAGCCTCTCAGTCAGGGCGGGCTCCTCAGCGTGGCCCACGTAGTAGTTGAGCACCCGGGTTAGTTTCCTGAGAAAGTGAATGAGTCAGAAATCAAGGTCTGTTAGTAAATTAGGTGTGGGTGGAGAAGCAGAGCAGAAAAACTACTAAAAATAAAAACAGGAAGGGGCGTACAAGATCAAAGGTGGGAAACACAGAAGGGAGACTCACATGTAAGCCAAAGTGGCACTGAAGTGCTTGTTGATGTAGGTTTCCAGGACCGGGTTAAAGTGCTGGAATTTGATGTCGCCAATAAGTGTGATTATGAACACCTGGT